>SJYV01036294.1:302845-342203 GCA_006410875.1 Neotragus pygmaeus | reverse complement strand
TATATATATATATACATACTTAAAAATTCTCTCCCTCAAAAGTCCTACATTCTAGTTTGAGAAATAGGATCCAAACCTATGAAAAATTATTTAATAATATAAAATTAGACCTACAATCATGAAGAGAGTTGATGTCATAAAACAGTTTGGCAATAATTTGCCAAATAAGTGATATAAATTGTGCTTTGGAATTTAGAAAAAAGAGAAATTTGAATGCTTGCTATTCCCAAAGTCTCCCTTTATGGGAGATATTTCCTTATGTAAGATATCCTACTTATTACCAGAATCTTATTAACTTGGCCATGGGTGTTTAAAAACCTATGATACTTGAGTCAAAGTCTTATGGGTCCTAGAACAATACCTCAAATTACTGCATTCTTGATGGTAATATATGAATTCGATCAAATATTCTTTCTGAAGGAGTTTATTATATGAGAAAGTTAGTATATAAAAGAATAATATAAAATAGAAGAGATACATAAATAAAGAAATAGATAGTAATGATTCAGGAAATCCAGAAATCAGAGGCAGGATGTTGAAAAAAATAGTCAAGAGTCTAAAAGAAACAGAGACAAGACAATGGTGGGACATTAAATTAGGACATCCCTTTCTCAGGACACAAACCAACAAAATTGCTGCTTTTGTTTTCTGAGATCATACCAGGCTGAGTTGTTGCCTTTACATTAAGAAAGTCTCGGTTACCAATGAGCTCTGCTTTGAATCTACTGGGGTTTGTTTCCGCCTCTTTTACCTGCCCATTAACTCTTACAAAGTCCTCATTAATGAAAGGAATTTGAACTACCAGTCGGTAACAATTTGAAAAAGTCTTAACACGTGGTTGCTGGGAATAGCAAAGCCCTCAAAAGACTTCCCATGCAGGACATAAGCCCCAAATAAACAAAAACATGCCCAGAGGACAATGAGGAGACCCATTTGTTTGGAACGGAGTTTCGGAGCAGATACAGCTCTGTGCCCATATAATGAAGAGTCTTAAGAGCAAGCCTAAAGAGTCCAAATATTATTCAATTTATAATTAAAAATATATGTACTACTTTTATGCAGAAAAAAAAAGATCAAAGTCTGCTCATCAGTATGAGAGAGGGGGCACTAACTTCATGCAGATCCATGAATAATAGTGATGATGCAGGCGAGCTACGCTGAACCCTCAAAGGCAGGAGGTAGCCCAGGTTCACCTCACACTAAAAATAGTGTCTTCTTTCCCTCCCCACTTCCCCTCCTCCTAGGTTTTATATTAATAGTATCTTCTTTCATCTCCCTTCCTCTGCATATTCACTCATACATGTTCCTCATCCCCTCACACTCTCAAATGTACCAATGAAGACACTTTCAATTTAAGTTCCCTAGTGTTCCCTAGTGTCCGTTTACATAATGCTAACAATTTTATATTTCTTTCTCTTAAACTCATTTAAATTGAGCTGCTTTTTAATTGTGTATGTCCTTTGATCAAAGCTTCTGCTGTAAAAGTTTCTGTGGCTCCCCAGGTTTACCTGGGCACTCTTTAATTTTTAAAAGCTGCTTCCATACTCCCATCACTTCTTTGCTTTAATATAATTTCCCCATCTGTCTCATATGCTAATATATAAATGCTTTTAGGTTAAAATTGTTTTTAAATCATCTCTATGTTCTCAGAGACTGGAACAGTGCTTGCCAAATTAAAGGTACTAATACCTTTGAATAAATGAACTAAATCTTTCACCTCAAGTTTANTGTCTCATATGCTAATATATAAATGCTTTTAGGTTAAAATTGTTTTTAAATCATCTCTATGTTCTCAGAGACTGGCACAGTGCTTGCCAAATTAAAGGTACTAATACCTTTGAATAAATGAACTAAATCTTTCACCTCAAGTTTAGCATAAAATTTAAGATATTCACATGTAGTAATCTATAAGAGGTGATGTCATTTGCCAGAATCAATAATCATTGTCATTTTGTTTCTGTTGCATTAAATGAAATTGTACTGGAGAGTATTGTTCCTTCTTGATTTATCTTTTCCCACATGTCACTGCCTCATAGGAGTCGGAGTAGTACAAGAGATTTATGTCTTTTCCAAAGGCATAAAAATTAATCTGATTTTTAATTATTTTTCCCAATAGCATATAAGCTTCAATTTAGTTTCTACTTAGGATCAATATTGATTTAAGTTCCTTTAGTAGTTTCACCTTTTTAAAAACAAGCCATGTCATAGCCAACCTCATAAAATTATGCCCTACTGCTTATTAATATTAATCACAGGCATTAAATTTAATTTTCTCATTGGGGTTTAGGAAGGTATAGAAATAAGCAGGAGACACAATCCTTCCTTCCTGAATCAAATTGAGATGATTCCTAGCGGTCAGCACAGTCCACAGCCAAGTGCAAAGTGTATTCTATTCTATTCCCATCAAACAAATTCTGAGCATGCTCAGTCTTACTCTTTACCATGGAGTGTATTTGTATGCCTTAAGTAAATCTTTGGAAGGGCTAGAATGGTTTTAGTACAAGAATAAGGACACTTTGTTATCTTTTCATACAGTAAAACAGCCTGATGCTCAGTGTTCCACTGTGCGGTAGAAGATATAAAAGAATCAATCTGCCATGAGGCAATTACTGCGGACACAAATGGCAAACCTGTAGTGTTCTTGCACGGATCTTCTGTTCTGCGTCTATGACCAACAAGCTCTTCTTTCCTATGTCTGTACTCGGTTCAAAACTCTCTGCAAACCATAACTCCAGGCACGATGACTAGTTACCAGAATTAGAACAAGTACATAAACCTCTTTATCTACCTACCCTGTAGCATCAAATGTGTAAAATCTCACTCAATGAAGATTAAAACTCTGCTACTTTATGCTACAGGACACCAACACTGGATTTGAAGATGCTCACTGGATGTGACATGCAGTCGTGTATCGTGGGAATCCCTTATAGTACCTCAATTTCAATATATACGTGTTTAGACGTTAACATTCGGAAACTGAGGTTTGTACATATAACATGGTAGTGTTTATTGTGCCCGATTATGTTGTATTCTTTCTTTGTTTTGTTTGATGTGATGTTATTTCATTGATAACGTGTTATTATATTGATGATCATTTATATAATAGAATAATATCAAACATGATTTTTCAATCTTTTTACAGTAGATAATTTGTTGTGATATTTCATCAGAACGGGTCGAGGCTGCTCGAAGCTGGATTTGGGCGCCGACATGCCTAAGAAAGGTGATGCGACGAACAAGGGTAAAAACCAGAGCAAGGAACCAGAGAGACCACTCCCTCCCTTAGGGCCTGTGACAGTTGATCCTGAAGGCGGTGTCAGCATAGCCATCCATGCCAAACCTGGTTCCAGACAAAATGCTGTGACAGACGTGACACCGAGGCTGTGAGTGTAGCCACTGCAGCGCCTCCGACGGAGGGAGAGACTAACGCGGATCTTTCCAAAGTCTTAGAACTCAGGAAGAGTGATGTGGTTTTGGATAAGTGTGGCTGGTAAATCTCGTGAAAAAGTGGTGAAACATTTGGCCTCCACACTTCCGGAAGAGATCTTGCAGAAATTGAAAACGCAAGTTGAAAAGAAATAAAAGAAACAAAAGTACGTCCTTGAGAAACTTTTTTTTATTGCTAATGATGGAGAGACTGTTAAAACACACTTAAATACATAGAATATGTAAATATGTTTAATAAGAACAAGACTCAAAAGAAGTATGAAGATTAAAAGTACTGGACATGGAACTTAGGTTCTCAAATCCCTGATCCCAAACAGCTCGGGACATATTACTCTGTTTTCACAGAATTACAGAGTACAGAACTGGAAAGGATATTTAGGATGACCTGANTATCTTTTAAAATTATAGTTTTCTCCAGAGATATGCTTAAGAGTGGGATTGCTAGGTCATATGGTAACTGTACTTTTAGTCTTTTAAGGAAACTCTATGCTGTTTTCCATAGTGACTGCACCAATTTACAATTCCACCAACAGTGTAAGAGGGTTCCCTTTTCTCCATAGCCTCTGCAGTATTTGTTATTTGTGGATTTTTTTTAAACAATGGCTATTCTGAGAAGTGAGAAATGACCTATGAGAAGTGATATCTCATCATAATTTTGATTTGCATTTCTCTCATAATTAATGAATTGAACAGCTTTTCATGTACCTACTAGTAGTCATCTGTATATCTTCTGGACTTCCCTGGTGGCTCAGAGGTTAAAGCATTTGTCTGGAATGCAGGACACTGGGGTTCGATCCCTGGGCTGGGAAGATCCCATGGAGAAGGCAATGACAACCCACTCCAGTACTCTTGCCTGGAGAACCCCATGGAGGGCGGAGCCTGGTAGGCTATATATTTGGTATATCTTCTCCATACCTTTTTGTCTCTACCCTATCCTTCACCCTAAGATGATTGTCTTAACATCCTAAGATGTTCTGCCTATGTATGCTGTCCTCCTTGTCCCCATCAGGAGCTAAAAACTTTGATCCTCAAGTCAATGATTTGATTCTCAAGTTAAACAGTAATACAACATATTTGGATTACAATCCATTTTCCTAGCCTGTTCTCCTCATAGTCTTGTCTGGTGTTGGCCAGAGGAGTAATAGCAGTTTCGTGGCCTCTGGTTCCATGCCCTGTAAACTCTTTCCAAGGGGAGCTGTGAAGCTGAAAGTCTTCCATTGCTCACCTTATAATAGCACAGTCCAGGATGGCTGCACTGTTGCCCGGGTTACAGGTTGATTTGCATGAGACACAAAAAATCTCCAAGAAATGAAAGGTCCCGTGGAGCTGATCATTTCAGGAGATAAACCGTGTAAGAAGGGTTTTTGCAAAGTGATTGTTCTTTCATTCTTAAAACAGACGTTAATTTCAAAGATAAAACATCTTGGAGACAGGGAAGGCCAAGAGGAAAGTACAGATAAGAACTTACCTTTCACTAAAACATGATTATTTTACATGTGAAAACTGTGATTAACTTTTGCTCTGGTGCTTGGATTTTATTCTCCAGCTGGAATTTGCTTTTCTCAAAGTGTAGCAGGAAGATTATATAATACAACAATATTTCCTAATATTGTCCCTCCCGTGCTGCATTCAACCATTGCTGCTCACCTGTTTAGATTGTGCTTCAGACTGCACATAGCAGTCATTATTAAAACCTCAGATAGACGCTTTATAATTTATTGTCAATATCTACATTCTTAGTGGAAAATGTCTCCCTAGTCTTTCCTCACCTACATAGAGGAGGGATGGGACAGGAGAAAATGATTATAAACTAAAGGCAGGACTATGAGTAAAATATTTAGCCACCTAGAAATATACATTTCGGTCATTTTGAATAAACAGCTCTACGAGCCTGTAAAGGTCTTTGTGTTTATTTGGATTACAGCTTGTATTTATATACAACGTGATGCATTGGTATGTAAACACTTGAAGTTGCTGCAGCCTCTCCCTCAGGAAATAATACCTATTTCCTCTGTGCCAAGGGACTAGGAAGCTCGTTACCATGTCAGGAAAAAATCATACAAAGGGAAGGAAGGAAGGATACAATAAAAATTAAACCCTACTTGTTTAAACTGGATTAACCAAGTTGAAGTCACAACCAACATTAAGAAAAACAGTTTTTTCTTACCATTAACAGAGGAGGAAAAAGCAAGCATAAGATGTCTTGTCAAAGCAAGCATAAGATGTCTTGTCAAACCAAAATGAGAAGTTAAATTCTGTCTTATGAAATTGTGAGCACTAACAATCTGTAATTGAGTCTTGTTTAAAGGTACTACAGATAATAAAAAGCCTAAAAAGAAAATTATTAATAAGTTTATATTATATCTTCCTGATGCTGGGAAAGATTGAAGGCAGGAGGAAGAGGGGGCGACAGAGAATGAGATGATTGAATGGCATGAACACAATGAACATGAGTTTGAGCAAACTCCAGGAGACAGTGAAGGACAGGGAAGCCTGGCACGCTGCAGTCCAAGGGGTTGTAAAGTCAGACATGACTTAGCAACTGAACAGCAATCTCCTTGCATCTGTGGATGCAGCCTCTGTATATGTGTATGGTGTGGTAGGAGTAAATGGGTACCAGTCACTTGGATTTAGAGAGCTTTTGAAGGATGACAAACTGNAGGGGTTGTAAAGTCAGACATGACTTAGCAACTGAACAGCAATCTCCTTGCATCTGTGGATGCAGCCTCTGTATATGTGTATGGTGTGGTAGGAGTAAATGGGTACCAGTCACTTGGATTTAGAGAGCTTTTGAAGGATGACAAACTGTTTTTATGTTTGTGGTGTGTGTGTTTTCTCAGGGTTTTCTTGTGTGTTTTCTTGCTTCCTTTTATAAAATAAAGAAAAAGAAGTCAGAGAGATAGAAAACTGAATGTGATAGAAATGAAAATACTAAAAATCTACAAAGATTTGAAATGGGAAGGAAGAGTTGATTAACCAGCTTCCATTCCATTTCTGCCTATATTTTATCAGAACAGTTGGATCTCCCTTTGAACACAAACTTTATCTTTTCCTGCAGCCCCTTTCCAAATTTCGTTTCCCTTGCCCCCAACTTTCCGTATCTGTCCCTCCACTCTTCTTGATTCTCAACACTTCTTTTCCTCCTTGTCTTATCTTTCTTCCTCTAATTCTTACTTCTCTTCCCTTAATCGTCAGAAACATGCAACGTGGAAGGATTGACAAACACAATAGAAGGACTGACACATAGCAGCACATTTAAGCGATCTGCTCAATTCTGCTCCTCTTCTCCGCAAAAACAGAGCAAAGAAGAAAGTGGAAAGGAGGTGAAGGAAGATGAGGAGGAAGAGGAAAACGAGGAGGGGTGGAGAGGGAAGACTCCGAAGGGGGAGGGAGGAGGAGGAAAAGAGAACTTCCACACAAAAATAGCCAGTGACATTTGGGGGCAATTAGACCTAAGCTTGAAGCACTAAGTGATGCAGTCAAAATGTGGGGGATCAAGAGAGAAGAATAAGAAAGGGTGTCCATGAAGAGGGCAGAGATTATGATTATCACGAATACAAGTAGGAAAATGTGTAAATTGGATTGTTACAATTTATATTCAAAGTGTTCAGTTATTAAAGCAAAATNACTGCCATCTCTGGGGTCGCACAGAGTCAGACATGACTGAAGCGACTTAGCAGCAGCATAAATTTTAAAATATATAGTGTCAGATATTAACTCACAAGAAAATAAGCTTTATTATAATTATCCAACTAAATTTCAGGAGCATGGTAATAGCTTCCAACTTTCTTGCCTCTGACAGACATTATAACTTAGCAACTAAACCAAAGTAGAAACTGATGTAGCATAACTCCAACAATGTAGGTCAAATGCAAAGGTACATAACTCATAATTTAGTGTATAATAAAATAGTAATATTATATCTTGTTGTTGTTGTTTAGACACTAAGTTGTGTCTGACTCTTTGCGACCCCATGGACTGAACCACGCCAGGTTCCTCTGTCTTCCACTGTCTCTCAGAGTTCGCTCAAATTCAAGCCCATTGAGTCAATGATGCTATTAACCATCTCATCCTCGGATGCCTGCTTCTCCTTTTGCCTTCAATCTTTCCCAGCATCGGGGTGTTTTCCAATGAGTCAGTTTTTCGCATCAGGTGGCTAAAGTATTGGAGCTTCAGCTTCAGTAATAGCCCTTCCAANAATGATGCTATTAACCATCTCATCCTCGGATGCCTGCTTCTCCTTTTGCCTTCAATCTTTCCCAGCATCGGGGTGTTTTCCAATGAGTCAGTTTTTCGCATCAGGTGGCTAAAGTATTGGAGCTTCAGCTTCAGTAATAGCCCTTCCAATGAATATTCAGGGTTAATTTCCTTTAGGACTGGTTTATCTCTATCATAAAATTAATCTAATAAGAAGAGGGTATATGACAAAAGTAGAACATAT
The DNA here is from genome assembly GCA_006410875.1 of Neotragus pygmaeus. Classification (NCBI taxonomy): domain Eukaryota; kingdom Metazoa; phylum Chordata; class Mammalia; order Artiodactyla; family Bovidae; genus Neotragus; species Neotragus pygmaeus. The sequence continues at coordinate 334,315 of SJYV01036294.1, read as the reverse complement.
GGAGTAGGTTTTATAAAGTAAGAGATGAGTAACTTTGGAAGAATATAACTTGCTTAATATTTATACTTGCCTAAGGCCCTGTTATGGAGGAGCCTGGAAGGCTGCAGTCCATGGGATCACTGGGGGTCGGACACGACTGAGCAACTTAACTTTCATTTTTCACTCTCATGCGTTGGAGAAGGAAATGGCAACCCACTCCAGTGTTCTTGCCTGGAGAATCCCAGGNGGAAGGCTGCAGTCCATGGGATCACTGGGGGTCGGACACGACTGAGCAACTTAACTTTCATTTTTCACTCTCATGCGTTGGAGAAGGAAATGGCAACCCACTCCAGTGTTCTTGCCTGGAGAATCCCAGGGATGGGGGAGCCTGGCGGGCTGCCATCTATGGGGTCGAACAGGGTCGGACACAACTGAAGTGACTTGGTGGCAGCGGCAGCAGCAGCATCAGCAAGGCCCTGGTAGCAGGGGAGGTACCTATGTTTAGGGAATATACAGACTCTTTCTGATTTTATCAATAGTTGTATATAAATATACACACACACACACACACACACACACACACACACATATATGTCACTTTTCTGAATAAAATGTGATTTTTATAGTATTATAAATAAAGACTATAATCTAAATCTCTTTTCCCCATAATTATTATTTTATTTGAAGTGATAGAAAAGTTTATTCTTTCCCTCAGAGAAGTTTATGATCAAATCAGACTGGAATATTTATTGAAAGGGAGAAATCTATGTAGTTACTGTATAGCCTCTGGCTACTAAGAATAAGTTAGATTTGTAAAATATAGGGATGTTTACAGGCAAGGTTAGATATCCTATAAAATATTCCTACAGCAAAGCACCTAGAAACTCTAAATAAAACATTACAAAATATTATTGCAAATGCTTATTTGTGTCCACAAAACAGAAACAAAATTCCATTGGCACCAAGAATGTAAAGTGAAAAGCACACTGATAAATAGGCTTTCAAGTTACGGTGACCAAGAAGAGCTTGCTGATATAAAAAATTTAGAGCTTTGGGTTTCATGGCTGCTTGGGGTCAGGAGATAAGCCCTTGAACCCCATAATTTAGGGAACTGTGACAGAGACTTCTGCGTAAAGTCAGGACCCTAGAAAGTATACACCTTTAGGAAAAGAAATTATTGAATAAAATATCACTCATGAGCAAAAGATTTCTTTTTCTTTATCCGAGAAAGCCTATTTTGAAAATTTATTGCCCCAGGCTTCCTCTCAGAGACATGCTAACTTTTAATATATTAAGATCTGAATATTGGTCTTAGATACCTCAAGAGAAACATTAAATTAAATTAAGTTGATCCTAGATTGGTAAAGTTTCTGTATACCTAACAGAAAGAAATTCACATTTTTCCTGGATAAACCTAGCCTCACAACAAGCCTTGGTATTCCCAAACATAAACTCAGTCAAACCTGAATTCACAATCCAAAATTATAAAATACCTAAGAAAACAAATCAATAAAAAGAAGTGGGAAAATCAATTGAATAAAAGCAGATTTTTCTCTCCCCATGTCTGCAGATATTAAAATTCCTGGATCATGAATGTAAAATTATATGTTTAATATGCTTTGTAGAAAGAAAATATATGTTTTAAATGAGCAAGAAAGCAGATATCACTGAAAAAAAGGCAATTAAAAAAAAGTATAAATCTTAAAAATCAAAAAATTGAATATAGAAAATTTCAGTGCATCAAAAGCCTTGTAGACTAAAACTACAGAGCATTTGTGATCTGGAAAAGAGATCTGAGGGAATCAACTAGAATACAAGATAGACTAAGAGATAAAAGATCTGAAAATGTATCAATAAACTAAAGGAACAAAATAAAATATAAAAAATAGGAATTAAGTCAAATAAGAATTAAAATTGAATAGAAAAAATAAAGGGGATATATATTCAATACTATAATGCTTAAAACCTTACAACACTTGATGAAAAATATGAATACTCAGTCAGGAAATNACTAAAGGAACAAAATAAAATATAAAAAATAGGAATTAAGTCAAATAAGAATTAAAATTGAATAGAAAAAATAAAGGGGATATATATTCAATACTATAATGCTTAAAACCTTATAACACTTGATGAAAAATATGAATACTCAGTCAGGAAATATACAAAGTAAATTAAGTAGAAAAATTAAAATAGAAACATAATGAAAACTATCACAGTAACATTGTAGTCCACCATAGACAAAAAGAAGGAATCAAAACTTCCAAGAGAAAAAATTTCCTTCAAAGACAATGAAAACTATTTTCAAAGTGTTCAAAGGACGTAGTCATCACCAACTGTCTTTCATTTTCAGTAAAGAATAAGTGCTAAATACATAGAATTTTTAAAAGTTCATATTTTTATCACTAACATATCATTAATAAAAGCTATAATTTATGAAGAAAAATAATTGTGGAAAGAATGTTTGAGAGTAATTGGGGTATCATAACTAGCATCAGTGACATATAAAACAATGATAATATGTACTTTGTGGTGTTAAAACACTGGTAAATTCTATACTGAACAACAATGTTAGATGAAGAAGATATTTAATCAAAGAAAAGGTCTTTTATGCCCTTGGATCATTCAAGGGGATGGTCCAGTAATTGATTTAATTTAGGCTGCCATCTGTGGGGTCGCACAGAGTCGGACATGACTGAAGCGACTTAGCAGCAGCAGCAGCAGGCACTGCTAAAGTAAGATTTGTGTATAAATATTTTTAGGTAATTATCCTATAAAAATAATCTTTTTATTTCTATACCTGTCCATGAAAAATGGAAATATAAACTCAATTAATTCATAAAGAGGGAAAAATAGTTGAGATCCAAAAGAAGCAGGGAATAAACAGGACAAATAAAAAGCATAAAATACTATAGTAGAAATGAATTCACACATATCATTGAGCTCAATAAATAAAAGGGTTTAAAACAGAAACAGTCAAGATAAATGAGTACATTATGGTTGAAAGTAAAGTAACAAAAGTAGATCTAAGGAAATGGCAACCCACTCCCATACCCTTGCCTGGAAAATTCCATGGAAGAAGGAGCCTGGTAGGCTACAGTCCATGGTGTCACAAAGAGTTGGACACGACTAAGTGACTTCAGTTCACTAAAAGGAAAAAACAGAAGAAAATTATTTTAATATATTCAATTCAGTTCAGCTCAGTCGCTCAGTCGTGTCCGACTCATTGGAACCCCATGAATCGCAGCAAACCAGGCCTCCCTGTCCATCACCACCTCCTGGAGTTCACTCAAACTCACGTCCAGTGAATTGGTGATACTATCCAGCCAGGCCATCCTCTGTCATCCCCTTTTCCTCCTGCCCCCAATCCCTCCCAGCATCAGAGTCTTTTCCAATGAGTCAACTTTTCACATGAGGTGGCCAAAGTACTGGAGTTTAAGCTTTAGCATCATTATTACCATATAAATATACTTTAAGAAAAATATTCATCACAAACCAGATAAATATATAATTATAAAATTTGATTTTAACAGGAAAACAGATTGCATCAATAACATAGATGCATGAAATAATATACTTGAAGTGTATGTAAGTAAAAAGTTGAGATAATTACAGGAAGAAATATAAGATTCATCATATATAATTAAAATTCAACTCTGTCAGGTAATTAATAGGCCAAGTAGAAAACAAATTTATAAGGCAATAGAAGATTTAAATCACACTGTTAGTAAACTTAGTAAATATATCACCTCCAAATCAATAATTCTCCCCTCTGTAAACATACACAAAGCAATTTTTAAAAAATAATCAAACACCCTAGGCCTATACTTTCCAGTTGGAGAAGGAAATGGCAACCCACTCCCGTATTCTTGCCTTGAAAATCCCATGTACAGAGGAGCCTGGATGGGCTACAGTCCATAGGGTCACAAAGAGTCAGACACTACTTAGCAACTAAGCACGTACTTTCCAATACGTTAGTTACTAGTCATGTGTGACCATTTAAAGTTAAAAATAAATTGATGAAAATTATATAAAATAAACAATTAAGTTCTTCAGTCATGTTAGTCACATTTCAAGTACTCAATAACTACATGTGGCTATTGGCCACTATATTGGACAGCAAAGATATAGAATATTGACATCACTTCAGACAGTTTCACTGTACAACACTGTTCTAGAATAGTATTAAGATATTTCTGCAATGCTGACTGTAGAAGAAATTACTGCAATTTCAAAAAATGAGTATCAACTTTACAAAGGCACATGTCCTATTACATCTAAGCCAATTAAAAAAAACAGTATCTTTGGTGTATAAGTTATTTCATGGGTTTCAAATGAAACAGGAAAAATAAATGAGAGAATTGGAAAAAAGAAAGACTGCATTGTGTATACAATCCAATACACAAATGATCAAATGATTAAGTAAGTCACAAAGGATTAGAGAGAAATGGTAGAGAGTTATACCCACCAACTAGCATTGCTTAAAGAAGAAAATGTGGTTTTAATCTGTTGGATTTTGTGAAGTCCAAATAAACAGGAGACCTATTCTAATTTTCTTGGTTAAAATATATAGATTAGATCACTTTTCTATTATTTAACAATATCAAATAGTCAGAAACAAACTCACTCATGTACGTTCAACTGATCTTCAACACAAATGCCAAGAATATACAATGGGGAAAAGATAGTCTCTTCAACAAATAATGTTAGAAAAACTAGATATCCACATGCCAAAGAATGAAACTGAACTCTTAGACCATACAAAAAAATCAACTCAAAATGGATTAAAGAAATAAACATTAGAACTGAAACTATAAAACTCCTAAAAGGAAATATTGGGGAAAAGCTTCATAACAATGGTTTTGGCAATAATTTCATGACAACAAAATTACAGGCAACAAAAGCAAAAATAGACTATATTAAACTAAAAATCTTCTGCAAAGCAAACAGTTGATGGAGGAAGAGGCAACTTAGGGAATAGGGAAAAATATTTGCAAACCATATGCCTGAACATGAGTCAGTTTCCAAAGCATATAGAAACACCTTCAACTCAATAGCAAATGAATAACCTGATTAATAAATGAGCTAAGTACTTAAGTGGGCATTTTTCCAAAGAAGACATACAAATGGCCAGAAGTTATATAACAAAATGCTTATTCACTAACACAATACTTCAGGGAGTACAAATTGAAACTACAAAGAGATATATCCCTTATACCTGTCAGGATGGCCATTATTAAAAGAGAGAGAGAAAGGGACAAAAAATTTTGGTGAGAAGGTAGAGAATTTTTTAACTCTTGCACACTGTTGGTGGGAATGAAAAATGGTACAGTTATTATGGAAAATAGTATAGAATTTCCTCAAAAACTTAAAAATATTATTCCTATGTAATCCAGTAATCCAATTCCTGGGTACATATTCAAAGGAGTTAAAATCAAGACACTGAAGATATATTCAGTTCAGTTCAGTTCAGTCACTCAGTCGTGTCCGACTCTTTGCGGCTCCATGAATTGCAGCACGCCAGGCCTCCCTGTCCATCGCAAACTCCCGGAGTTCAATCAGACTCATGTCCATCGAGTCCGTGATGCCATCCAGCCATCTCATCCTCTGTTGTTCCCTTCTCCTCCTGCCCCCAATCCCTCCCAGCATCAAAGTCTTTTCCAGTGAGTCAACTCTTCTCATGAGGTGGCCAAAGTACTGGAGTTTCAGCTTTAGCATCATTCCTTCCAAAGAACACCCAGAACTGATCTTCTTTAGAATGGACTGGTTGGATTTCCTTGCAGTCCATGGGACTTTCAAGAGTCTTCTCCAACACCACAGTTCAAAAGCATCAATTCTTCAGTGCTCAGCTTTCTTTACAGTCCAACTCTCACATCCACACATGGCCACTGGAAAANAGACTCATGTCCATCGAGTCCGTGATGCCATCCAGCCATCTCATCCTCTGTTGTTCCCTTCTCCTCCTGCCCCCAATCCCTCCCAGCATCAAAGTCTTTTCCAGTGAGTCAACTCTTCTCATGAGGTGGCCAAAGTACTGGAGTTTCAGCTTTAGCATCATTCCTTCCAAAGAACACCCAGAACTGATCTCCTTTAGAATGGACTGGTTGGATTTCCTTGCAGTCCATGGGACTCTCAAGAGTCTTCTCCAACACCACAGTTCAAAAGCATCAATTCTTCAGTGCTCAGCTTTCTTTACAGTCCAACTCTCACATCCACACATGGCCACTGGAAAAATCATAGCCTTGACTAGAGGGGCCTTTGTTGGCAAAGTAATGTCTCTGCTTTTTAATATGCTATCTAGGTTGGTCATAACTTTCTTTCCAAGGAGTAAGTGTCTTTTAATTTCATGGCTGCAATCACCATCTTCAGTGATTTTAGAGCCCCCCAAAATAAAGTCTGACACTGTTTCCACTGTTTCCCCATCTATTACCCATGAAGTGATGGGATCCGATGCCATGATCTTAGTTTTTTGAAGATATATTAGCACTTGCATATTGACTGAGGCAGTATTTACAACAGTTAACATGTGGAAACAAGCTAAATGTTCATCAACAGAAAAATGGATTTTAAAAATATGGCACACACACACAAAGGAATATTAAACCTTAAAAAGGAAGGAAATTCTTCAGTGGGTGACCGTGACAATATGGGTGAATGTTTTGGCATCATGCTAAACGAAATAAGCCAGTTATAGAAGGACAAATACTGCATGATTTCACTTACTGTAAGTATCTAAAATGGCCAAATTCATAGAAGCAAAGAACAAAATGATGGTTGTCAAAGACAGGGTTAGAGAGAGCCAATGGGAAGTTGCTAATCAAGAGGTATAAAATTTCAGTTATGTGAGATGAATAAGAGATCCACTCTACAGCATGGGCCTAGAGATAACAATACACTTAAAAATCTGTTAAGAGCAGAGATCTCATATTAAGTGTTTTATAGAATAAAAATATAATTAAAAATACTCTAGATAAATCAAATATACAGTGAACCAATGGAGCCTAAACTAAAACTGAAACACATTTCTATAATTTGGCCACAGATTGTGATCTTAAAAGCTGAATATACATATGGATGATATCTCATCAACTCTTCACCTTGTTAACTGTTAATCTCTTCTTTTAGGTCTCAGAAAAATAATTTAAAATTTCTCTGCATTCTAGATGCTAGAACAGGGTTTGCCACTTAGTTGGGGCTCAGAGAATAATGGTTGAATATAGCCAAGGATATGTGAATGGGTGGAAGACTTTGCAAATCTAATGTGGTTCCATGTTCTATTTTCAGTATAAAAGTATAAGAAGGTATAGGTAGTAAAAGGTGAACAAATCTCCAGTCAATAACCAAGACTACTTTAAATTCTCTTCCTAAAAGGTGAACGAATCTCCAGTCAATAACCAAACCTACTTTTGTTTCTCTGCTGGATCATTGAAAAAGCCAGAGAGTTCCAGAAAAATATCTATTTCTGTCTTATTCACTATGCCCAAGCCTTGTACAAAAAAGATCTTCACAACCAAGATAATCACGATGGTGTGATCACTCACCTAGAACCAGATATCCTGGAATGCAAAGTCAAGTGGGCCTTAGAAAGCATCACTATGAACAAAGCTAGTGGAGGTGATGGAATTCCAGTTGAACTATTTCAAATCCCAAAAGATGATGCTNCAGTTAGAACTGGACATGGAACAACAGACTGGTTCCAAATAGGAAAAGGAATACGTCAAGGCTGTATATTGTCACCCTGCTTATTTAACTTCTATGCAGAGTACATCATGAGAAACGCTGGGCTACAGGAAGCACAAGCTGGAATCAAGATTGCCAGGAGAAATATCAATAACCTCAGATATGCAGATGACACCACCCTTATGGCAGAAAGTGAAGAGGAACCAAAGAGCCTCTTGATGAAAGTGAAAGAGGAGAGTGAAAAAGTTGGCTTAAACTCAACATTCAGGAAACTAAGATCATGGCATCTTGTCCCATCACTTCATGGGAAATAGATGAGGAAACAGTGGAAACAGTGTCAGACTTTATTTTTTGGAGCTCCAAAATCAGTGCAGATGGTGATTGCAGCCATGAAATTCAAAGACGCTTACTCCTGAGGGGAAATTATGACCAACTTAGATAGCATGTTAAAAAGCCGAAACATTACTTTGCCAACAAAGGTCCGTCTAGTCAAGGCTCCGGTTTTTCCAGTAGTCATGAATGGATGTGAGAGTTGGACTGTGAAGACAGTTGAGCGCCAAAGAATTGATGCTTTTGAACTGTGGTGTTGGAGAAGACTCTTGAGAATCACTTGGACTGCAGGGAGATCCAACCAGTCCATTCTAAAAGACATCAGTCCTGGGTGTTCTTTGGAAAGAATGATGCAAAAGCTGAAACTCCAGTACTTTGGCCACCTCATGCGAACAGTCGACTCATTGGAAAAGATTGATGCTGGGAGGGATTACGGGCAGGAGGAGAAGGAGATGACAGAGGATGAGATGGCTGGATGGCATCACCAACTTGATGGACATGAGTTTGATTGAACTCCGGGAGTTGGTGGTGGACAGGGAGGCCTGGCATGCTACAATTCATGGGGTCTCAAGGAGTCAGACATGACTGAGTGAATGAACTGAACTAAACATAACTGAAGCCTTTGACTATGTGGATCACAATAAACTTTGGAAAATTCTGAAAGAGATGGCAATACTAGACCACCTAACCTGCCTCTTGAGAAATCTGTATGCAAGTCAGGAAGCAATAGTTAGAACTGGATATGAAACAACAAACTGGTGCCAAATAGGAAAAGGAGTACGTCAAGGCTGTATATTGTCACCATGTTTATTTAACTTATATGCAGAGTACATCATGAGAAGCACTGGGCTACATGAAGCACTAGCTGGAATCAAGATTGCTGGGAGAAATATCAATAACCTCAGATATACAGATGACACCACCCTTATGGCAGAAAGTGAAGAAGAACTAAAGAGCCTCTTGATGAAAGTAAAAGTGGAGAGTGAAAAAGTTGACTTAAAGCTCAACATTCAGAGAACTAAGATCATGGCATCCGGTCCCATCATTTCATGGGAGATAGATGGGGAAACAGTGGAAACAGTGGCTGACTTTATTGTTTGTGCTCCAAAATCACTGTAGATGATGGCTGACGCCATGAAATTAAAAGACACTTACTCCTTGAAAGGAAAGTTATGGCCAACCTAGACAGAATATTAAAAAGCCGAGACATTACTTTGCCCATAAAGTTCCATCTAGTCAAGGCTATGGTTTTTCCAGTAGTCAGGTATTGATGTGAGAGTTGGATTGTGAAGAAAACGGAGCACCAAAGACTTAATGCTTTTGAACTGTGGTGGAGAAGACTCTTGAGAGTCCCTTGGACTGCAAGGAGATTCAACCAGTCCATCCTAAAAGAGGTCAGTCCTGGGTGTTCACTGGAAGGACTGATGTTGAAGCTGAATCTCCAATACTTTGGCCACCTGATGCGAAGAGCCGACTCATTTGAAAAGTCCCTGATGCTGGGAAAGATTGAGGGCAGGAGGAGAAGGGGATGACAGAGGATGAGATAGTTGGATGGCATCACTGACTTAATGGACGTGAGTTTGCATAAACTCTTGCAGTTGGTAATGGACTGGAAAGCCTGGCATGCCTGTAGTCCATGGGGTTGCAAATAATTGGATACAACTGAGCGACTGAACTGAACTGGACTAAGGGAATCTCTCATTCCCTTTTCTTTCTAGATACTCAGATTCCTGAAATCAACCCCTGTTGAACAGAGAAACTTTAGCTGCATATCCAATACAACCATGCTGTTTTTGAACAGAACTCTGCATTCTATTTTTAAACAAGAAAGACAGTTGCCTACTGGGATGCTTCATCACAAGTAAGTGAAATCCAACAAACATCAACCAAAATTCAAATAGATTTACAAATATTCAGATCTTATGCATGAAGAATAGGAGTGCAGTTATCTAACAGGGTTTCCAGTATCATCAGTTACCTTTCCTTCTGCTTCATTCCCTCCATCTTGATTTCCATACCATGTTTACCAAGGGGAGAATTTGGCGAACTTTGGTGAATTGTCAATGCCTGTACCAATTAATTGTGGCCAAAAGTGTGTGTGTGTGTGTGTGTGTAGGAGGGTGGTTGATTTGCAAGGAAAAGGAAGCTCCTCTGCAGCTATGTTGAATCACAGGGGGAGTTTGCCTGGAAACGGGATGGGACAGAACACTAGGCAGACTAAGCAAACGGTGCCTAATGTCTGCTTAACTTTGCTGTCTGACTTTTTTCCTAGGTGCATTGATATAGAAACAAACTTAGCCCCCCCAAAACTTTTTAAGTTAGCAATTTTTCTTGACTACACTGCATGATGCGTGTGATCTTAGTTTCTTAGTTTCTTAGTTTCTTGACCAGGAATAGAACACATGCCCTTTGAGTTAGAAGCATGGAGTCTTAACCAAAGGACCACCCGGAAGACTTTTAAAAGCGTGACTCTGGGACGCAAGCAGAATCTTATTTGTCTAAAAGATTTTTTTCCCCTGTAATGGTGAAATAATACTCAGTAAATGCTTGTTTGCTCAATATGTTCTGTATGAGTAGAGTAGTGTATCAACATTTAAAGAACATTGCTTTCCAGATGTAATATGCAAGAAAATGCGTGTATCATAGAAGCATGTCCTTAGTGACCTGGGGATATTTGTTCACTTACTACTGTAAGGAATAGGTTCCAAATTATTCAATAAAAAGGAAATTATCTTCTCTAAATTTTTGATCAACAGATACCCTTGGTTTATTCTTCATTATAATGCTGCCAATATTCAGAGGGAAAAGATCATCACAAAACAAACTGCAGGACCTGCAGCTTCAGAAGGATATTTGCCATTTGAAGACACTGCATCGCTCATAGTAGATTGGTATGTTTCCCTCTAGTGGTTAAAAGGCATTTAACTCCATCAACCAAGTCACCTTTTGAGAAACAAAGTGGGAATCAAGAACAAGGCAGTATTTAGTGAGGCAAAAATTAACATGGGTCTTAAATTAAATGATCTGCAAGTAGAATCAAATCTGGTTATTATGAAAAACTAATTCATAGTTTAAATACCGGATCAATTTCCACAGGATGAACAAGGACAGAGAATATTTTAAACTCGGGTTGATGAGAGATGCTGCTGATGAGTAAGGAAATGAAAATCAGAAGGGGAAACAATTAAAATACTTAGTACAACCAATTCATCTAAATGTGGCACAAGATTAGTAATGAAGCAAGATTAGCAATTTTTAATAACATGTTGCATTACTTATTTAAAAATCCCTTATTAGAATAATTTAATTTTTTTGAAAAATCAGAATTCATATACTGGCTTCATTCCAGTGGTGGCTGATTGCATTTCTTTTGGGACCCCATCACTTTAGGGTAGGCAGGGTTAAACTTCAAAAGCAGGAGAAGTGATGACACTCTATTCACAGCTATCATTGGTTGAAATATATCACCAGGCCTAAAATATTTTGCTACATGAGATGACATTTTATTGTGTGACATTGGATGCATTTAGCTCTTTAAAATGCAAGACAATTACACAAAAGACTTTATCTCCCTTCTAAATCCTACAAGCCTGTTAGGATATTGACAATCAACTCAACAGCAAAATGCTGCAACAGCTCCAAATATGCACGCTAGGGTTTCTTGAGCAATCAAACTTGCTGAAATTAAGGGTCAAAAGATCAGCACTGTAACTTTAGGCAACCCAGGGGAAGACAACAATCTTCCACCCTTTGTTGTATTCTGTGAACTGGCCATGATCACAGAATGTGAAAAACAGCTATCAGATCACAGGATCATTTCTGCGCCAGAAAGCACCTGCAGTTATTATGTATAAGAGAGGCTCACAATGCCAGGCTTTCAGAAGCACCTAAAGCTAGCTGGCCTTCCAATTTCTCCTAGGGAAATATGTGCACATTATAGAGCAAAGGAAATGCTCATGATACAGACACACACAAAAATCCTTCCCAACTCAACTATTCAGAGTTTGGTTTGCACTATGAATTATTGAAGAAGCATGAAAAAGAGAAGCTCAAAACAGAAGCTTGAAATTATCAGCTCATCGTCCATAAAGAGGCTATAGATCCCAAGAAGGAAGGAAAAAACAAAAAGAAACAATTATTCTCTACCTCATCTTTTTGTTGCACAAATTATAAACAATGGGGCCAATACATTTATCTTGCCTTTCTGAGATAAACAGATGGAAATAGAACCGCACTCAATTATTGATCATTTCCTTCATACATTTACTCATTGTCCACAATGAGCTGTAGAAAAAAATACAAGTGGTTCCAGCCTTCTGGAAAATGGATTAAAAAGACAGATACATAAATATGCTACTCTAATTCATACTTTGTTTCTCTTTAGTGGCAACTGTACAAAAGCTATAGGAGGTTAAGCAGAGATGTCTTGGTCCTTTTAGAAATCTTAGAGCAGATTATCAGTTGTGAAAGCCAAGCTATAAAAATTCAAAATACTCCTTTTTCCATATTGTGGTCAGCTAAAGTAAATTAGTCACAAAATATGTTAATTACCCATGTCAGAACAAGGCAAAGGAATGTATAAATCTTAATCAAATCTTGTGCAAAATGTATATGTAAAAGCCTTCAATCAATAACAGATCACCTAACAAGCTTAAGTTGTTTTTATCTGATTTTGACTTATTTCTTATTTCCATCAAGTTTAGGGAAATTTATAAAAATCTGAAACTTTTTTAACCTCTTTAGCATAGATGAGGTTACAAGATGTGAAGAAATTCATGTAATGCATTCTGATATCTATTTAATAAGCTACTTCAGTGATCTGAAATATCATTTGCCCTTTCTAGTTGACATGACATTAAAGATGAAGCTTGTGTTTCATATGCAGGATGCTTAATTTAGTCACTGCAATTGCTTAGAATTTGATAGGTATGTATAAACAGAAGTCATCGGTGTGTATGTCATAATCATCCTGGGAGAAATGCTATGCTATGTTTGAAAAATAGACCTTTTAATCTAGAAGTTCTCTTTTTTTATTGTAATATTGAGCCAAGCCAGATCTGGAGCTTAAGTTTCTTGACACAGTCCTGTTAAAATGAAAAAAAAAAAAGAAGAAGATCTTGGTAAAATGCTATCTCACTGGAAGACAGAAGATGGGTGATGAGAAAGGAGGAAGCTGTGGGAAAAGGAATGTACAGATGAAAGAAATAAAAGGCCAACAAATGAAAAATGGAAAATGGATGGCTGGCTCAAAGCACTTCTAGAATATCCTTCATGAAAAGAAAAGACCAATTGTCAAGAATACATATTAGAACTGGATCATGTTTTTTCTCCCACAGTATACTAATTTCATTTTTTGAAGGATGTGGGAGCACATTCTCCCTCTCCACGTCTTATAAATTATTCTATACTGAGAGCTGCCTTATGGACAAACAAAGGCACACAAAGCTGGGGCATTAGTATTTCCCAGGACGTACACAGGATGCCTCATAGAGGTAATGAGTGTTCTGGCCAGAAGCCAGGATGACAAGCTCCAGCCACAAAGCAGTGAGTCAAGCACAAGACAACCACATAGACAAATGCAGAAGCCAGTCAATTATTTTTGCTAAACAGAAATGTTTATGCCACGGTAACCAGTTAGCTCATTTTCCCCTGCTAGCTGGAGATTTCCTGGGCAATTCCCTGAGCAGGGGGGCATTGAAATGTCTTCTATCATAGAATGGAAGAGAGAGATTGAAGGTTTTTAAGTGTTCAAGAGCCAAAAAGAGAAAGCAGAAGAACCATCCTTTTTAACTGTAGCAAAAGGCTGCTTTTTGCCCCTGCTTTTTTAATGTGGAGATTGGAAGGACTCTGAAGAGTCAAAAGGATTTTTCAGTATGTCATATGTACCTCTAGATGTCCCCCTCTAAGATGATGTGCTGATCAGCTCTTAATAAGTACTAGTAAATAGCATAATGATTATGAGTGTGAGGAAGCATTTATTCAGTTACGTCTATAAGAGCTAATAGGAACTTAGTTTGTGGAGTATTGTACTGTTTAATTGGAGAAGGCACTGGCGACCCACTCCAGTACTCTTGCCTGGAAAATCCCATGGACGGAGGAGCCTGGTAGACTGCAGCCCATGGGGTCGCGAAGAGTCAGACACGACCGAGCAACTTCACTTTTGCTTTTCACGTTCATGCATTGGAGAAGAAAATGGCAAACCACTCCAGTGTTCTTGCCTGGAGAATCCCAGGGAAGGAGGAGCCTGGTGGGCTGCCATCTATGGTGTCATGTAGAGTTAGACATGACTGTTGCAACTTAGCAGCAGCAGCAGCAGTACTGTTTAACAGGATATCTATTTTAAAATATAATCCAATCTTCTTACCCACATACTTTTTCTTTCATATATTCTAAAGCACTGTCTCTTCCTCTCCCTTTCTTCTTTTTCCAACCTCTTCCTTCTTCTTTCTCTCTTTCTTCCTCCCTCCCCCTTTTCCTCTTTTTATCCTTCTCACTCTCCCATATTATACAGCAGCACAGGTAGAGAAGAAAAATATCATCCCAACTAAGCAAAAATTACACCAGTGAACCAAACACCAGAGACAAGAGATGGGCACAGTCTTGCTTTCATCCTCAAAGCTGAAGAATTCAATACATTGGGAAAAGACACTTTTGAAAATTCATTAAAAAAAAAAGTTATTTCTTACATTTTACAGGATTGGCTTAAAATAAATACATTAGGTGTCCGTACTAATTACATAGTCTATCTAATTAACAATGTACATTTCAACTATCCTAAATATAATTTAGATAAATTCATTTATCCAGAGTTTTAGTAGAGAATTTGGAACTCTTCTCATAAATTCCTCCTAACACGTTTAGAAAGCACTGTAGCTTTTACCTGCAAGCCCAATATAGTGTTGCAATATTTCACTCCAGGCTGAGAAGACAGCTCTAATTGATGAAGAACAGTTCCTAGAAAACGTAATTGGGCCAAAGATCAGTTTTCTGACTGAAAGAGAGTAGGCCTTAGAGAACATATAATAACAAGATGGCTTTTTCCAAGTAATGGGATCGGTACTATATTCTATTTCCTCCCACCCCATCTTCCTTCTGAACCACTGCAGAAGAACAGAAATTCTTGATGATTTTCCTGGTCATGGCATTCTCATGGACTGGATACAAGGATGCTGGAAGAGGCTACATTTAGAGCAGAGAGGGTTTTCCAGGCTGTGAGGAGATCACAGTTGGTTGTTACCTGGGTGGACACAACCAGAATTATCACCTCAGTGTGCAAAGAAAGGTGTCATTTCAACTCAAGAAAAACTAAAGAGGAAATTTCAGCCTCTTCCCAGATTCTGCATGGGCAGTTAACTCTCCAGAAAGGTCAAGAATGTTAAACCCAAAGTCTCCTGTATCAACGCAGGAAAAGAAACAAGCCATTAAGCGCCATCAGAGAAGTCAATAGGCCAGGTTGACTACAGTCCCCAGGGAGTTCTCAGTGTCTCTACACAGTGTATGTCCCTATCCTTGGATTGTACATGTTACCTATTCTCTGTGAATTAATCCTCTTGGTATCACTTTCGGACAAAACTATACATCCTACAGTTCACATCTTTCCCAGAGCACTGCAAAGTAGCAAGAGTTGAATAAGACACCCAGCAATATTCCTGGAAACTAATGACCCGGGGAATTACTAAAGGATTGCATAGACTACTTTGCCTCAACAATAAAACAATGAACCTGGTCTCCACAAAATGTACATAAGAAATCCTGTCTATCTGGATCTACCCAAAGTGTATGGATTTATGAAAACATTTTAGAAGATCAGTGCAATCTACTTACCCATTGCAACAGAGCTGAACATCATGATTCCCTCCTCTAGACTTCTTTCATATGCTATGTATTTATCTATGTATTTATTTGGCCGTGTGGCATGTGGGATCTTTCCCTGACCAGGAATTGAACCCACGATCCTTGCATGAGAAGCATGGAGTCTTAACTGGTAGACTGCCAGGGAAGGTCCAGTATGCCACTCATTTGGAAACTAGTATTTCTGAAGCTACTGATTGCTATCTCGTTATGTGAATGTATATACACATTCACAGTCGCCTTCCTATTACTGTGAAAATTCCATCATTTATTAATATCTCCTGCTGCAGAACAAGTTATCCCAAAAGTTAACAGCTTAAAACACCACCTATTATTTCACCCAGTTTTTGACATTGGGTATCTGGTCATGGCTTAACTGGGTGGCTAACTTAGTGTGACTCATGGGAGTTCAGGAGAGCTGTCAGTCAAGGCTCTAGTCATCAGGAGTCATTACCTGGGCTGGTATAGTTTCTCAGTAGTTGGATATCTCAATTCTCCACCATGTGGACCACCATGTATGGTGGCTCCTGACAAAAGGAGCTTCACCTACAGCAGGCTGTTGAAAGAGAGAGACAGGATAAAACCAGAAGAAATCCATAGTTAGTTTTATAACCCAATCTCAAAAAAGACAGAATTAGCACTTCTAATCTAATTTATTACTCACATAGACCATGTGTAATTATCTCCCTTGCTAGCAAACTAATGCTCAATATTCTCCAAGCCAGGCTTCAATAGTATGTGAGCCATGAACTTCCAGATGTTCAAGTTGTATTTAGAAAAGGCAGAGGAACCAGAGATCAAATTGCCAACATCTGCTGGATCATGGAAAAAGCAAGAGAGTTCCAGAAAAACATCTATTTCTGCTTTATTGACTATGCCAAAGCCTTTGACTGTGTGGATCACAATAAACTGTGGAAAATTCTGAAAGAGATGGGAATACCAGACCACCTGACCTGCCTCTTGAGAAATCTGTATGCAGGTCAGGAAGCAACAGTTAGAACTGGACATGGAACAACAGACTGGTTCCAAATAGGAAAAGGGGTCTGTCAAGGCTGTATATTGTCACCCTGCTTATTTAACTTCTATGCAGAGTACATCATGAGAAACGCTGGACTGGAAGAAACACAAGCTGGAATCAAGATTGCCAGGAGAAATATCAATAACCTCAGATATGCAGATGACACCACCCTTATGGCAGAAAGTGAAGAGGAACTAAAAAGCCTCTTGATGAAAGTGAAAGTGGAGAGTGAAAAAGTTGGCCTAAAGCTCAACATTCAGAAAACGAAGATCATGGCATCCAGTCCCATCACTTCATGGGAAATAGATGGGGATACAGTGGAAACAGTGTCAGACTTTATTTTTTGGGGCTCCAAAATCACTGCAGATGGTGATTACAGCCATGAATTAAAAGACATTTACCCTTGGAAGGAAAGTTATGACCAACATAGACAGAATATTAAAAAGCAGAGACATTATTTTGCCTACAAAATTCCATCTAGTCAAAGCTACGATTTTTCCAGTGGTAATGTATGGATGTGAGAGTTGACTATAAAGAAAGCTGAGCATCAGAGAATTGATGCTTTTGAACTGTGGTGTTGGAGAAGACTCTTGAGAGTTCCTTGGACAGCACAGAGATCTAACCAGTCCATCCTAAAAGAAAATCAGTCCTGAATATTCATTGNAGAGTTGACTATAAAGAAAGCTGAGCATCAGAGAATTGATGCTTTTGAACTGTGGTGTTGGAGAAGACTCTTGAGAGTTCCTTGGACAGCACAGAGATCTAACCAGTCCATCCTAAAAGGAAATCAGTCCGGAATATTCATTGGAAACACTGATGTTGAAGCTGAAAGTCCAATACTTTGGCCACCTGATACAAAAAGCTGACTCATTTGAAAAGACCCTGGTGCTGGGAAAGATTGAAGGCAGGAGGAGAAGGAGACAGTAGAGGAAGAGATGGTTGGATGGCACCACCGACTCAATGGAGTCGGTGAGTTTGAGTAAGCTCTGGGATTTGGTGATGGACAGGGAGGACTGGTGTGCTGCAGTTCATAGGGTTGCAAAGAGTGGACACAACTGAGCAACTCAGAACTCAGACCATGTGGAAAGAGATCACACAACTGTGTGAATCCAGGAGACAGGGATTGTTGGGAACCATTTTTGCAGTCAACTACCACAAATGCAGTTTCTTTCTGCCACTCTCAGTGTCAGAAATTCTAAGATGATGTCTCACTTGGAATAAGGAGTCGATTAATATTTGTTGTATATATTATGAGCCTCCAAATCCTCAAAATGTATTATCTAATTACTCTTTTACTCTTCCCTATGTCACTGCATTAATGATAATATAATTAAGTTACTCTCAATCTATTTATTAACAATTCCAATAATTGACCAGAACTGAAATGATAGGGGTGCATTTTTACCATGAACAAACACATATGACTTTAGCTAAATTGTTCATTCACATTTTGTCTTTATTTCTCAATAGTTATTCATGTGAGAAATATTTGTTGACTCCTCACTAGCTACCAGGGACATGAAACTACAATACACTTTGACGAATATTATGGTAAGGGAAATATGAGTGTGAACTCATGAATCAGAGAATACTTTTCACTATAACATTTAGCAAAATTGAAAAGTATGAAATATTAGATTAAAAACAAGCCTATAAATATGCTATCATTTCAATGAAAATTAAATTATGTTTCTACTAACTTGTGATAGTGTTGGTTGTACTAAAATTCATGACAATTGGATGTGAAATTGGATCTCTTAGTAGAAACATAGATATGAGTTCCCACATATACTATTAAAGAAAGCAACAAAATGAGTGCAGAGTATCATGAAGAAGCTGTACTAACAGATACTGTTCATAATCCTCCAACTATTCATCTCATTTTCCTCCTTAAGAGATCTCAATACTGCTCAGATTTCCACCTTTCCTTCAGACAATTCAGAGCCTTAAGGACTGTACTGATAGTTTTGAATACTTAGTTCAAATCATCAGTTTTCCATTTAGCCTGAAAATTTCATGGTTATAGTGGCAAAGTTGGCCTTAGGAAAAATTTGGAATGAAATGAAACACGTGTTATCCTTACCCTCTGTAGTGGGTTAAACAAAGTTCTCCAAAAGATATGTCTGCGTCCTCAACCCTGGAGTTAGTAAATGTAACATTATTTGGAAAATGACCTTGCAGATGTAATAAATAGGTTGAAGATGTTGAGATGAGATCATCCTGGATGACTGGGTCCCAGATCTAATGACAGCATCCTTATAAGAGACATAGATAAATACACACAGAAATTGTGTATTTTCTGGAGATATTATATAAAGATAGAAGCAGAGACTGGAGTTATGAAGCCACGGAAGTTAGGAAAGTCTTAGAGCCACCAGAAACTGGAAAAGGTAAGAAAAGATGATCTCCTGGAAATTTCAGAAGAGAACACAGCTCTGCTGATAACAGAACACAAACCTGCCAGTTTCAAACTTCTGGCCTCCAGAATGGTGAGAAAACAAATTTCAATTGTTTTAAGCCAAGCAGTTTGTGGTATTTGTTACAGCAGCCCTAGGAAATTAATACTCCCTCCAACCTAAATAGTGTCCCAACACTAATTTACATGTCTTTTTGCAGTAGGCTCAGGCGCACCCAACGCCAACACCAGTAAGTGCCAACACCTGCACTGACTCGCCTCCATGCCAACAATTGCACTCACCCTTCCAACACCAACACCTGCACCACTCAGGATTCTTGGCTCCAAAACGGGTGAGCCAGCTTATCGGCAAACTAATTCAAGCAATTGTTTAGTGGATATAACTACATCAATTGATTCATTACTGCGCTACCTTTTTCAGATGACATAATTAGAAATGGGATCTTTCTAACTGCTCCATTTTCATCATGCTAACAGACTCTTGGAGCAGGCCAGTATTTAATGAACTCAGCTCTTACAACTTTGCAGAAGATGAATGAAAAACAATGTTTTAGTAACAGAAACATATTGCCTGTAAGGAAGTAGTGACAAGAGTACAGAATGAAAAAAACAATGCGGGTACTGATTGAAAGCTTTCAAACTTGTGTTTTCCAGCATGGGGTTTAAAGAACAATAGTTCTAGAAAAAGTTCTTCAGGAAAAGTGGTTGTCTGGTCAACTAATCTAATCTGTAATAATTTACTTTGAAGCTATGAATATATAACAGTTTCAAAATATTGTGTAGTTTAAAATTAAGGGGTAAACAAAAGAGACAGACAGACAGATGGAGACAGAAAGATTCAGTTTGATCATTCCAGTACACACAGTGTTACTAGCTTTAGGTTATTGTATCAAATTAGACAAATTTTGGAGTAACCCAGACAGATCTATTCTTACTCTACTATTTACTAGTAAAATAGCCTTCAGTAAATTATTTAGCAGTTTCACTTCCTTAAAATGTAGAATAAGGAAATGAATGCCTATTAAGTTGGGCTTCCCAGGGGCCCAGTGGTAAAGAATCTGACTGCCAATGCTGGTGATATGTGTTTAGTCCCTGGATTGGGGAAAAATGACTCGGGAAGGTAATGGCCTGGATACATATTTCTCAGGATGCAGGTAAAGTGATCTGGTATTCCCATCTCTTTAAGAATTTTCCACAGTTTGTGTGATCCACAGTCAAAGGCTTTGACGTAGTCAATAAAGCAGAAGTAGATGTTTCTCTGGAACTCTCTCACTTTTCAACGATTCAATGGATGTTGGCAATTTGACCTCCGGTTCCTCTGCCTTTCCTAAAACCAGCTTGAACATCTGGAAGTCCACGATTCACATACTGTTGAAGCCTGGCTTGGAGAATTTTGAGCATTACTTTGCTAGTGTCTGAGATGAGTGCAACTATGCGGTAGTTTGAGCAATCTTTGGCATTGCCTTTCTTTGGGATTGGAATGAAAACTGACATTTTCCAGTCCGGTGGCCACTGTTGAATTTTCCAAATTTGCTGGCATATTGAGTGCAGCACTTTCATAGCATCATCTTTTAGGATTTGAAATAGCTCAACTGGAATTCCATCACCTCCACTATCTTTGTTTGTAGTGATGCTTCCTAAGGCCCACTTGACTTCACATTCCAGGATGTCTGGCTCTAGGTGAGTGATTACATCATCATGGTTACCTGGGTCATTAAGATTTTCTTATATTGTTCTTCTGTGTATTTTTGCCACCTCTTCTTAGTATCTTTTGCTTCTGTTAGGTCCATACCATTTCTGTCCTTTATTGTGCCCATCTTTGCATGAAATATTCCCTTGGTATCTCTAATTTTCTTGAAGAGATCTCTAGTCTTTTCCATTCATTATTTTCCGCTATTTCTTTGCATTAATCTCAAGGAAGGCTTTCTTCTCTCTCTGGCTGTTCTTTGGAATTCTGGATTCACTTGGGTATATCTTTCCTTTTCTCCTTTGCCTTTAGCTTCTCTTCTTTTCTCAGCTATTTGTAAGGCCTGCTCAGACAACCATTTTGCCTTTTTGCATTTGTTTTCTTTGGGGATGGTCTTGATCATTGTCTCCTGTACAATGTCATGAATCTCTATTCATAGTTCTTTAGTTACTCTGTCTATCAAATCTAATCCCTTGAATCTATTTGTCACTTCCACTATATAATCATAAGGAATTTGATTTAGGTCATTCCTGAATGGTCTAGTGGTTTTCCCTACTTTCTTCAATGTAAGTCTGAATTTGGCAATAAGACAGAGAAGGCAACGGCAACCCACTCCAGTACCCTTGCTTGGAAAATTCCATGGATGGAGGAATCTCGTAGGCTGCAGTCCATGGGCTCACGAAGTCGGACATGACTGAGCAACTTCACTTTCACTTTTCACTTTCATACATTGGAGAAGGAAATGGCAACCCACTCCAGTGTTCTTGCCTGGAGAATGCCAGGGACAGGGGACCCTGGTGGGCTGCTGTCTATGGGGTCGTACAAAGTCGGACACGACCGAAGCGACTTAGCAGCAGCAGCAACAGTTGGCAATAAGAAGTTCACGATCTGAAACACAGTCAGCTCCCAGTCTTGCTTTTGCTGACTGTGTAGAGATTCTCCATCTTTGGCTGGAAAGAATATAATCAATCTGATTTCAGTATTGACTATCTGGTGATGTCAATGTGTGGAATCATCTCTTGTGTTATTGAAAGAGGGTGTTTGCTAGCACCAATGCATTCTCTTGGGAAAAATCTGTTAGCCTTTGCCCTGCTTCATTTTGAACTCCAAGGCCAAATTTGCCTGTTATTATAGATATCTCTTGACTTCATACTTTTTCATTCCAGTCTCCTATAATGAAAAGGAAGNTGTTTGTAGTGATGCTTCCTAAGGCCCACTTGACTTCACATTCCAGGATGTCTGGCTCTAGGTGAGTGATCACATCATCATGGTTACCTGGGTCATTAAGATTTTCTTATATTGTTCTTCTGTGTATTTTTGCCACCTCTTCTTAGTATCTTTTGCTTCTGTTAGGTCCATACCATTTCTGTCCTTTATTGTGCCCATCTTTGCATGAAATATTCCCTTGGTATCTCTAATTTTCTTGAAGAGATCTCTAGTCTTTTCCATTCATTATTTTCCGCTATTTCTTTGCATTAATCTCAAGGAAGGCTTTCTTCTCTCTCTGGCTGTTCTTTGGAATTCTGGATTCACTTGGGTATATCTTTCCTTTTCTCCTTTGCCTTTAGCTTCTCTTCTTTTCTCAGCTATTTGTAAGGCCTGCTCAGACAACCATTTTGCCTTTTTGCATTTGTTTTCTTTGGGGATGGTCTTGATCATTGTCTCCTGTACAATGTCATGAATCTCTATTCATAGTTCTTTAGTTACTCTGTCTATCAAATCTAATCCCTTGAATCTATTTGTCACTTCCACTATATAATCATAAGGAATTTGATTTAGGTCATTCCTGAATGGTCTAGTGGTTTTCCCTACTTTCTTCAATGTAAGTCTGAATTTGGCAATAAGACAGAGAAGGCAACGGCAACCCACTCCAGTACCCTTGCTTGGAAAATTCCATGGATGGAGGAATCTCGTAGGCTGCAGTCCATGGGCTCACGAAGTCGGACATGACTGAGCAACTTCACTTTCACTTTTCACTTTCATACATTGGAGAAGGAAATGGCAACCCACTCCAGTGTTCTTGCCTGGAGAATGCCAGGGACAGGGGACCCTGGTGGGCTGCTGTCTATGGGGTCGTACAAAGTCGGACACGACCGAAGCGACTTAGCAGCAGCAGCAACAGTTGGCAATAAGAAGTTCACGATCTGAAACACAGTCAGCTCCCAGTCTTGCTTTTGCTGACTGTGTAGAGATTCTCCATCTTTGGCTGGAAAGAATATAATCAATCTGATTTCAGTATTGACTATCTGGTGATGTCAATGTGTGGAATCATCTCTTGTGTTATTGAAAGAGGGTGTTTGCTAGCACCAATGCATTCTCTTGGGAAAAATCTGTTAGCCTTTGCCCTGCTTCATTTTGAACTCCAAGGCCAAATTTGCCTGTTATTATAGATATCTCTTGACTTCATACTTTTTCATTCCAGTCTCCTATAATGAAAAGGAAGTCTTTTTTGGGTGTTAGTTCTAGAAGGTCTTGTAGGTCTTCATAGAACCATTCAAATTCAGCTTCTTCAGTATTACTGGTTGGGGCATAGACTAGCATTACGGTGACAATGACTGTACATCTGGGAGTTCTGAATGGGAAAGTAGCCAAAAAAAAAAAATTTAAATAAAAATTTCTTGCTGCTCTGACAACAAAGTTATCATATAGAGCCTATGATAGCAAGCAGAGAACTAGGATCAGCAAGAGGAAGACTGCAAATCCTACAGGCTCTAAAAGAGGCCTCATTCATTTTCTATTGCCAGTGGATAGTGTATTCTGAAACCTGTTGTTGTCTACATCCCATGCTGCTGCTGCTGCTAAGTTGCTTCAGCCGTGTCTGACTCTGTGTGAGCCCATAGATGACAGCTCGTGTCTGACTCTCTGTAACCCCATAAATGGCAGCCCACCAGGCTCCTCCTTCCCTGGGATTCTCCAGGCAAGAACACTGGAGTGGATTGCCATTTCCTTCTCCAATACATGAATGTGAAAAGTGAAAGTGAAGTCGCTCAGTCGTGCCCAACTCTTCACAACCCCATGGACTGCAGCCTTCCAGGCTCCTCCATCCATGGGATTTTCCAGGCAAGAGTACTGGAGTGAGTTGCCATTGCCTTCTCCTATAAGAGCAAATTTATCTTTTGGTGGCAGATTGCATTTAAAATGTACATAAGGTTGATGGATAAAAGTTACAATGCCAATTTATAAATCCAAAATAATTACCATAAAGATGGGAACTGGAAAATTTTATGCATACCTATCTAAGTATTTTTTTCCCCAATATATATGCTTATCTTGGGAAACTTGTCCAGAGAACTACTTAATGAACAGGATATCCTAACAAAGGGGACTGTTTTAATCCCTCTGGGCTTCCCAGGTGGCTCAGTGGCCAAGAATCCACCTGCCAAGTAGGAGATGTGGGTTTGACCCCTTGGTCAGGAAGATCCTCTGGAGAAGGAAATGACAGCCCACTCCAGTATTCATGCCTGGAGAGTCTCATGGACAGGGGAGCTTGGCAGGCTATAGTCCATGGGGTCACAAAAAGTTGTACATGACTTCATGACTAAACAGCAACAATAAGAACAATTAATTTTTCAGGATTGCTGTAACAATTTATCACAAATTTAGTGGCTTAAAACAATATATTTTTTCACAGTTCTCTAGTCTAAAAATTGAAATCAAAATTCAAGCAGGGTCACACAACCTGTAGGCTCCAGGGAAAGGTTTTTCATTGCCTCTTCCTAACTTCTAGGGTTTGGCCATTATTGATGTTCCTTGGCTTGCAGATACATCGCTGACATCTGCCCTATTTTTTTATGGCATTCTTGAATCCCCGTGTGTTCCTGAATTCAAATTTTCCTTTTCTTAAAGGAAACCAATGGTATCGGTTTAGGGGCCAGCCTAATCCAGATAACCTTATTTCAACTCTATTACATCAAAAAAGGCCCTCTTTGCACATAAAATCACACTACAGATTCCAAGTTGATATGAATTTTGAGGACACACTATTTAACTCAGTTTAAGAAATTAGATAAATTCAGTATTTAGTAACAATGGGATAAGATAGGTTGATAGCTTGATACAAACATTTATAACTAAGGACTATTTTGTCAAGAGGACAAAGACATTTTAAGACAATTTTAAGGTATGATTCCCCAGTCACTTCAACAATCTGTTTGACTTTGCCTCAAGCACCAGAATATTTGAGAACCTTAGGATATCAGTGCCAAATTTGTCTTTCTCTTACTCCTTGTCTTTCTTTGAAAGCTGCTCAATGCCCTACTTAGTAGATTGGTACTTTCTTTAGATATGTTAATAATTTCCTTCAATTTTCTGAAGAGTTTTTCCCTACTGAACTAATAGCCCTCTCTATTTTTCAATTTCTGCTGGGACTCATAATATTTATTCTGCAACTTTAGTTTCTCAGATAATTGCATGGCCATGGATGTAATAGAAGGCAGTGGGGATGTTGGCTACCATATGGTGGTACTGAACACCACAATAGCCACACAAATAACAAAATATGACAGTAACCATTTATGAACTTATGGCTATAGGACATCACATTTAAGAAGTCTAGGTGTTTCACATGAATTATAACAAATGATAAACAGATAACTTAATAGGTTCATAAGTGCTTAGTCATGTCCAACACTTTGCAACCCCATGGACTGTAGCCTGCCCAGGCTTCTCCATTGAAGGGACTTCCCAGGCAAGAGAAGGGGACCATGGAGGATGAAATGGTTGGGTGGCATCGCCGACTCAATGGACATGAGTCTGAGTAAGCTCTAGGAGTTGGTGATGGACAGGGAAGCCTAGTATGCTGCAGAACATGGAATTGCAAAGATTCGGACACGACTGAATGACTGAACTAATGTACCGAAAAAGTGTTAAGTGACAAAGAAGTCACAAAATAGTAACACAAATAAATGTTAACATTGATAAACTTAATCAGATGTTTGAGAATATAAGATTTCTTTTTTCTAAAAGCCTATGCTTTAAATCTTCAAAAGATAATAAACATCTTGATATTTTGGACATAGTGGAGATGATGAAATGAAGGAATAGTTATAATCATACCAACATTTCACTGGACTACTTTCAGATGAGACACATCAAAATAATACAAATATATTAGAACTGAGTGTATGGAAAACATTTTTCATTCATTAATTTATTCATTCAATCAATTAAGAGACATTTCTTGAGCACTTATGATGGGCCAAGAAATATGCTAAGTGCTGTAAATACAAAAATAAAAGACATATGATCCATGCCTTCAAAGAACTTATTCTCAAAGGGCAGACAGACACAAACACATAATTATGGTAGATTGATTTAACTGCTATTATAAACGTATAAGCAAAGTCCTGTTAGTTCCCTGAAAAAGAAAGCTAATAACTTCTTAAGGGAGACAGGAACTTCTCATTTAGTTTCCTGGTAATATTATTCTAAACAGAAAATATAATAGAGCCTATTGACCAACACAGCTATACATTCTAATTTACCTAAATCGATATTAGATATACCCTCTTGAGCAAATCAAGTTCCGAGCATTTGTTTTTTAATTAAAATGTAAATACCAGTAAAATTCATATGAATTAACCAATCTTCTTTCCATGCCCATCATTTTCTAAGAAAATCTCTGATAACTTAGTTGATCTCTCTTGTCAACAAACACTTTGCCCTGCCCTGCACACGCACAGACTTCTTTTACCCATTCAGTTAAAAAGTGAAGCAAGGAGGACAGGAACCGAGATGCAAGTGTAGAATGGACTTGTGGACACAGTGAGGGAAGGAGAAGATGGGGCAAACTGAGAGAGTAGCATTGACATGCATACACTCCCATATGTAAAATGAATGGCTAATGGGAAGTGGCTCTATAGCACAGAGCTCCAGTACTCTGTGATGAGCTAGAGGGGTGGGGTGTGGAGACGGGTGGGAAGGAGGCTANTAGCATTGACATGCATACACTCCCATATGTAAAATGAATGGCTAATGGGAAGTGGCTCTATAGCACAGAGCTCCAGTACTCTGTGATGAGCTAGAGGGGTGGGGTGTGGAGACGGGTGGGAAGGAGGCTAAAGGGGGTGGAGATGTAGTATACTTATAGCTGATTCATGTTATTATACAGCAGAAACTAACAATATCATAAAGCAATTATTCTCCAATTAAAAAACAAAAAGCTTAAAGGTAATAACTGCCATTCTTAGAGCAAGCAAAAACCTGAACACCAAAAACCAGCAACTCTTCTTGAACCTATAGAAGTACTGAGGCTTCAAAGCAAAGCATCAGCCACCCCCAAATGTTTCTTTATTCAGCATGGAGAAACAGGTGAATGATAGTTAAAATCTGTTTATTTGGAGCAGAAACCATAAACAAAAGGAAATACTCAATGGTAATGTTGACAAATTGCTGGAGATTAAGCATCAGAATAAGAAACTATTGGGGGCATAGTCATAGGGAAGACAACATGTGTGTGTGGTTGGGGGGGGAGGTGGTTATGTTCAGGAATTCCACCAGGTTCTCATGGTGAAAAGCCAAGAAAAATCCCCACCCCTGGACCTGCTCTGAAAGACATATTAAAATAAGCTCTTCAGGGAGAAAAAAAAAATATAGAATTTAGAAACTCGGATCTACACAAACAAAAAAGAGCATTGGAGAAGGAATGAATGAAGATAAAATACAATTCAAAAAAAAAATTCCTCTTACTTTCTCTAAAAGATAGCCATTTGTTTAAAGTATAATAATAACAATGCATTGAGTAACTGTAGCATGTGCATAAGTGAAATGGATGTCAGCAATTTCTTAGGGTACATGGGGTTGGGGATTGGGAATACTCCATTATGAAGTATTTGTCTTACCTAAGAAGTGATATAGCATTATTTCAATGTGGATTGAATTAGTTGTAAATGTATATTTCAGATTCCAGGGCAATGACCACAAACTCTTTAAAAGAAGTAAAATCAATATACAAAGAGATAACATGAATCACATAAAATGCTCAATTAAAACCAGAGAAGAAAGAAAAAGAGAATTAAAAAGAAGCAAAGAATATCTGCAGCAAATAGAGAACAGTTACAAACATTTAGATATTAATCAAGCCATATCATAATCATGTTAAATTGAATGTTCCCACTATACCAATTACAAAACAGAAAATGTCAGCATGGGTAAAAGAAATAGACCCAACTATATACTGTCTGCTTTCCAGGTGGTGCTAGGGGTAAAGAATCTGCCTGCCAATGCAGGAGTAGCAAGAGATGCATGTTCAGTCCCTGGGTTGGGAAGATCCCCTAGAGAAGGAAATGTGAACACATTTCAATACTCTTGCCTGGAAAATTCCATGGGCAGAAGAGCTTTGTGGGATACAGTCCATGGGTTTGCAAAGAGTCGGACATAGCTGAGCGACCAAGCACATATACTGTGTACAAAAACCCAGTTTAAATATAAAGATTTAGATAGCTTAAAAAGTGAATGTGTAGAGTAAGTTAGATTATGCTAACACTAATCAAGGAAAGGTGGAGTGACTGTGCTAATTAGTGACAAAACAAATTTCAGAGCAAGGAAAATTATCAGGGATAAATAGAGATATTATGTAATGATAAAGATGGAAATTCTCCAAGAAAATATTATTATTCCATAAGGTGTATGCACCTAGAAGCAAAGCATCAAAATATGTGAGGCAAAACTGGTAAAACTGCAAGGAGAAATAGACTAATCTATTTTAAGAGACTACAATACCCCTCTTTCAGTAATTGGAAGAGTAGACAGGAAGAGAATCAGTGAAGACATAGTAGATCTGAAAAATACACTTAATTAACTTGATCTAATAGACATTTATAGAATACTCCATCCCACAACAGTAGTATACACATTTGTTTCCACCTTGCATGGAACATTTGCCAATATAGACCACATACTGGGCCACAAAAGAGACTTAAACAATAGAAAAGAAATCATAATTGTGTTTCTCAGCCACTTAAAAGAGAAGTCAATAACAGAAAAACAGCTTTAAAATTCCCAAATATTTAGAGATTAATCAATAACACACTTCTAAACAACGTTTGGAGAAGGCAATGGCACCCAACTCCAGTACTCCTGCCTGGAAAATCCCATGGACGGAGGAGCCTGGAAGGCTGCAGTCCATGGGGTCGCNACTGCATGCCCTTGCCTCCAATGTTCACAGTTATCAGAGCTAGTGTGTTTTCTTTTGTGGGAGCTCTCAATGACCTTTGATATATTCCATTGACACAAAGTCTGCTTAGTTGATTGTGTGGACTTAATCTGCAACTTGTGAAGCTGGTGGGAAGGTCTTCTTCTGGGTTTCAACTGTGATTTTATTTCCACCTTTACATGTGGGTCATCCACTGAGATATATAGCTTCTGAGGCTGCCCTTGAGGGCTTGAGTTTGCCCCTGTGAGGGCCAGGTGTGGAGGTAGTGCAGCTGCTTGGGTCACAGTGGTTCTGGCAGCACCACGTACTCAGGGGCGTTTGTGGCTAGGGAAGCAGGAAATATAGTGCTCTAAAAGGGTATGACAACCAGTATTGGCCAATACGCTCCCGTATTCTTGCCTGGAGAACCCCCTCTCTGACAGAGAAACATAGAAGCCCACAGACTACAGGGTCACAAAGAGCTGGACATGACCAAAGCGACCCTGCAGGCATAGACACAATACTCATTTTGGCCTGTGGCAGCTCTGCCCCAGGGAGATTTGAATGTGAAGGTGGCACAGCTGTTTGGCTTCCAGGGACCCTGGTGGTGCTAAGTGTGCAGGGATATGGACTGCCTCCACCACAGGAGTTATGGCCCTATCAGAGTCTTTTTTTGAGCCTCTTGTAGCTGGCAGTCAGAAGGCCTCTTTGGCCAGTCTTTCTCCATAGCTCTGCTGGTTCAGGCACATAGAGTCCCCCCACCCCACCCCAGCTGGGTCCCTACTCTGTAGATTGTCATGTCACTCACTTAAAGGGGCACCCTGGGTGGGGTCCTACTCTGTAGTTAAGTGTGTCAGGCGTTTGATGGGCCAGCCTCTCTATTGTTCAGCTGCCAATGCTGGCGTGTGGAGAGAGGCTATGGTGGTGATGGCTCCACCCACTATGTGTGACTCAGCAGTATCAACTTGCTTCCTCGGCTGCCTAGCTTTCCTCCACAGGCATTTCCCACCACTATCTCCTCCCTCACATCCCTTCTATCCATCTCTCTGCAGTCAACAGCAGCCTTCACACTGGGAATGCTTCACAATCCCTAAACTCCAGCTCCCAGCCACTGCCCCTTCCAGGAGATGTGTGTTCCTACTCAACATGTGTATGGTTGTGACAAGGACTGTCTGAGTCTCATTCCATTTAGGCTGCCACAGATCAGCTGTTTCACTCTCAGCCTTAAATGTTTCTCCTCTGACTCAGACAATTGCCCCCTGTGGGGATCAGACCCCTGCTTTAGTTCACTCATCCACCAAGGGCGGGTCCAGTCCAACTAATATGCCTGTTTTCCCCCCTAGTTCCTTTGTCCTACTGAGTTTTGCATGGTTCTATATATTGTTTTCCACTGGTCAGGTACTCCTGTCCGGTCTCAGCTGGTGTTTGGCATGCACTTCTGTGTCTGAAGGTGTATTCCTGATGTATCCATGGAGAGAGATGTAGTCCATATCCACCTACTCCTCCAACATTTTGTTCTCCCACATTAAGGTCTTTAATCTATTTTGAGTTTATCTTTGTGTGTGGTGTTAGGGAGTGTCCTAATTTCACTCTTTTGCACATAGCTGTCCAGTTTTCCCAGCACCACTTATTGAAGAGGCTATCTTTGCCCCATTGTATATCCTAGCCTCCTTTGTCGAAAATAAGTTACCCATAGGTGCTTGGGTTTATCTCTGGGTTCTCTATCTTGCTCCACTGATCTATATTTCTGTTTTTGTTCAGTACTATACTGTTTCAATGACTGTAGCTTTGTAGTATAGTCTGAAGTCAGGTGGATTGATTCCTCCAGCTCCATTCTTCTTTCTCAAGACTGCTTTGGCTATTTGGAGTCTTTTGTGTTTCCATGTAAAATTTTTTGTTCTAGTTCTGTGAAAAATGCCATTGGTAATTTGGTAAGGGATCACACTGAATCTGTAAATTTCATTTGATAGTATAGTCATTATCACAATATTGATTCTCCCTACCTGAACCTGACCTGCCTCTTGAGAAAACTATATGCAGGTCAGGAAGCAACAGTTAGAACTGGACATGGAACAACAGACTGGTTCCAAGTAGGAAAAGGAGTACGTCAAGGCTGTATATTGTCACCCTGCTTATTTAACTTATATGCAGAGTACATCATGAGAAATGCTGGTCTGGAAGAAACACAAGCTGGAATCAAGATTGCCAGGAGAAATATCAATAACCTCAGATATGCAGATGACACCACCCTTATGGCAGAAAATGAAGAGGAGCTAAAAAGCCTCTTGATGAAAGTGAAAGTGGAGAGTGAACAAGTTGGCTTAAAGCTCAACATTCAGAAAACGAAGATCATGGCATCCAGTCCCATCACTTCATGG
>SJYV01036294.1:250535-301541 GCA_006410875.1 Neotragus pygmaeus | reverse complement strand
AACAAAGAAACTTTAGATGCGGAAAAGTATTAAGGGTCATCATTCTGGTTGTATTCTTTTTTTTCCTGTTATTTATTTTTAACTGCCATATAGTTGATTTATAATGTTGTGTTAGTTTCAGGTAGACAGCAAATTTATTGTGATATGATATATATATATATATATATCATATATATATATATATATGAATCCATTCTTTTTCATATTTCTTTCCAGTATAGGTTATTGTAATGGAAATAGCCTATAATGGAAAAAATTCCCTTCTCCAGAGGATCTTCCCAACCCAAGAATCAAACCCAGGTCTCTCACATTGCAGGTGGATTTTTTTACCAGCTGAACTACAAGGGAAGCCCAGGAACACTGGAGTGGGTAGCCAATCCCTTCTCCAGTTGATCTTTGCAACCCAGGAAACAAACCAGGATCTCTTGCATTGCAGGAAGATACTTTACCAGCTGAGCTACCAGGGAAGCTATAAGTTGTTATAAGATATTGAATATAGTTGCCTATGCTATACAGTAGGACCTTGTTGTTTACCTATTATATATAGAAAGAGTAGTGTTTGTATGTTAATCTCAGACTTCTAATTTATCTCTTCCCCTTCCCTTTTCCCCATTGGTAACCATAAATTTATCTTCTGTGTCTGTGGAACCTATTCCTGTTTTGTACATAAATTTATTTGTATCAATTTTTTAAAATTTCACATGTAAATTATATCTTTTGATATCATCTTTTTCTAACATATTTCACTTAGTTTATCTTTGTACCTGAGTTCTAAGTAATGTGAAATGACAAAGAGAGAAAGATCCCCCCAAAAAAAAGAAGGAGGAAGAAGAAGAATGGGAAAGTAGAAGAAGGGGGAGGAAGGAAGGGAAAGAAGACAAACAGAATAAAGGAATAAAAGAAGAACAGAAAGGAAAAAGAGAGAGAGAGAAAGGGAGAAAAACCTTGTTTAATGCCGAAACAAATGACCTATATTGCTGTTTCAATTCATCAGGTTGGATCCCCAAAATTAGGTTTATTGGCAGAGTTTATAAATTGCAGAGCCCTAATATATGATGAAGAATTGATGCTTTTAAACTGTGGTGTTGGAGAAGACTCTTGAGAGCCCCTTGGACTGCAAGGAGATCCAACTAATCCATCCTAAAGGATATCAGTCCTGGGTGTTCATTGGAAGGACTGATGTTGAAGCTGAAACTCCAAAACTTTGGCCACCTGATGCAAAGAGCTGACTCATTTGAAAAGACCCTGATGCTGGGAAAGATTGAAGGTAGGAGGAGAAGGGGACAGCAGAGGGTGAGATGATTGGATGGCATCACTGACTCAATGGACATGGGTTTGGGTGGACTCCCGGAGTTGGTGATGGACAAGGAGGCCTGGCATGCTGCGGCTCATGGGGGTCACAAAGAGTTGGCCATGACTGAGCGACTGAACTGAACTAAATATATGATGTTTGGTTGCTTTTAAAAGTAAAATCAGCCTGTAATTGTACATCAGTAACAGAAAAACAGAGTCAAGTTCTAAGCCAGCTATGATTACAGTAAATGCCCAAATCCACTTACCTCCACCTCTTCTTCATCCACTCTCAACATCTACTCCTCAGACTGAATGGCGGGGAAAAGTCTTGTCAATATTTGTATTGAATCCTGTTTCTAGATTTCTAAAAAGGTACATATTAACAGGATGGAATAAAATCAATTACTGAATTACTTATACTTACCAGCAATTTCCATATTCAATATTTTCTAGAATTGTATTAGATTTATTTACTTATGTTTTCAAGTACATTTGACTCAATAATTTAAAATTAAATGGTTTTTTTGCTGTGCTCTCCTAAGGGGAGTATGGCTATAAAAGTGTACCAGATATCGGTCACTTCCATAAAAATAATTTTAGAAAATAGCTTTTTCGTCAGTGTTATTAGAATATTAAAAGACTTTATTTATATAGCTAAAGTTTACTCCAATGTTCATCTTCTCTTTGTCTAACTTTTAAAAGCAAACGATGTCCTCTCATAAAGGCTATGGTACTATTACTGTCAGAAGCAGTGGGTTGAAAGTTGGATTGGATTACATTTGATATTCTTTTACTGACTACACCTTTGAATTTCATAGCACTAGCCAAATGATATACTATATAAACTGTTTGACATCAAATCCCTTTAATAACTTGAGAGTCTGTCAGAATTCAGACATTTGGTGTTATTGCCTGCTATTCAAAGGAAAATTATTTGCACCATTTTGGTGTATTGATTTATCTTCTTTGTTGTTTCCTGGAGAGATTCTATTATTGAACCAAAAGAAATATTCAACAGTCACTTTGCTCTGATTCTCAGGAGGAAGGAATTGTTTTAATATGACTACAAACTGAAGAGTAACTTTAAATCTACCACCTCACCCTTGGTTAGCTCTAGTTAAGCTTTTTAATTTGAAGCTATCTTCTAAGAACTTACAAACAAAACATTAAATACCTGGGAACTTCAAAGATGCAAGGACCTTCACTTTCTACTTTAAAATTAAAATTTTCATAAAATATTTCATGACAAATTTGACATCAACTCAAATATCATGTTGCTTCTCATAAGATTTCCTTTTGCATTATTCAATATTGGGTAAAAAAACCTGAGAATGTTGGCAAATTTGAGCACATTTGTTTGATTCCATGTGCTGTTCTCTAAAGTGGTTCCCCTGAAAACAGAAATGATTACTCCACATTCTCCTTCAATTAGGGCGATTCTCTTGTTTGTTTATGCTTCATAGAAACACCTCCTTTTATTTTCTACTACCAAAAGCAGAAAAATTTCAGGCTCTCCACACTAAAGGTGATAGTTTTAAGATTGTCTCCTTTTGTATCCTACTAAAGGTTTCCAACAGTTGCCTTTACTAATATTTAAACAGTCTAGTATAAAAATGGAAGAAATAGAAATGTCTTTTACAGGGCCACGAAGGTCTAGTCACCTTTGAAATAGATTGGTGAGAAGTAGGTGACTCTGTCCCCTTATCTTTCTATCAATCTACCAAACAGCGTGGCAGCAGTCACTTACACCCTGGGAAGAAATCAAGTCCCTGCACAACTGCCTGGTCAGTGTGTTATTTAGTTTTGCCAATGTCAGTTCAAAGTGTTTTCATCCTTCAATGTTTTCTCACTCTGGCAGAAAAATGGATAATGGATGATGATGTGGATGATAAAGTGCATGAACTCTGAAACTGATGAAGAGGAGAGAGAAGTTGATAAGGAAAGAAAGCACTTCTGAGTCCACAGCATTATGAATAATCTCCAGTAAACACAAACACAGGGAGACCCTTCTTTGCTGCTCTGTTGCTTAATGTTCTCTTAATGTTCATGCCATTTTAACTTTATGCTTACACAAGATGGAAAGACAGCAGACACACAAAGTGTGTTAATGATAAGTGTTAGTCACTCAGTCATGTTTGACACTTTGCAATTCCATGGACTGTAGCTTGCAAGGTTACTCTGTCCATGGAATTCTCCAGGCAAGAACACTAGAATGGGTAGCCATTTCCTTCTCCCTGGAATCTTCCCAGACCCAGGGATTGAAGATAGGTCTCCTGCACTGCAGGCAGATTCTTTAACATCTGAGCCACTAGGGAAGTCGATAATAATAATAAGGATTATGGTCATTTTGGACTCCAGAATCACTGCTGATGGTGACTTCAGCCATGAAATTAAAATATGAGGAGATCCAGTTCAATTCCTCGGTTGGGAAGATCCTCTTTAGAAGGAAATGTCAACCCTCTTCAGTATTCTTGGCTGGGAATTCCCATGGACAGAGAAGCCTGGGGAGCTACAGTCCATTGGGGTTGCAGAGTTGGACACGGCTGAGCAACTAACATGTTCACTTTCACTTTACTCTTTCAAAGGAAAGTTATGACAAATCTAGACAGTGTATTAAAAAGCAGAGACATCACTTTGCTGATAAAGGTTTTTATAGTCACGGCTATGATTTTTCCAGTAGTCATGTACGAATGTGAAAGTTGGACCATAAATAAGGCTGAGCACCAAAGAACTGATGTTTTCAAATTGTGGTGCTGGAGAAGACTCTTGAGAATCCCTTGGCGTGCAGGAAGATCAAACCAATCAATTCTAAAGGAAAGCAATCCGGAATATTCAGTGAGTCGACTGATGCTGAAGCTGAAATTTAAATATTTTGGACACCTAATGCAAAGAGCCAACCCATTGGAAAAGACCCTGATGTTGGAAATGATTAAAGGCAAAATGAGAAGGGTGCAGAAAAGGATGAGATTGTTAGATAGCATCACCAACTCAATGGACATGGATTTAAGCAAACTACAGGAAAGAGTAAAGGACAGGGAAGCCTGGCTTGCTGTTGTTCATGAGGTTACAAAGAGTTGGACACAACTTAGTGCCTGAACAACGACAACAAATGGTTATTTCTCCAGTAAGTGTTTAAGGTAGATTGATAAATCTTTGTATTTTCAATTTCCAGTTTTTTTAATTGTTTAGAAAAATAGGGGTAATTATCACTATAAACAATAATCCTACTTTGTATATGAAACCCAAAGTTAAAAGAACTTAAACATATGTCCACTAACCATCTGGTGTGCTATCAAGACAGGATTTATTACACCTTTACCTATGAACCAAATTAACATCTTAACTGGTAAGTTTGTAATAAGACAAACTATGATAAGTAATCAGATAAAAAAGAAAAGGGTGACAGCAGGGTGTCAGGAGAGCAAAAGGCACAGAATGTGTTTAGTTGATGAAGTAAATATATTTTGTTCATCTCTCACTTGCTTTTTATTCTTTCTCTGTAATTCTTTCCGATCACTAAATTTTCCTTCACTTTCCCTTTCTTTATTGTTTGAGTCACTATTATCCTCATGGTTTTCCCAAATATTATTGACCTGTAGTAGCTATTTAATATTTTTATTTGGGGAACGAGAGGTTTGTTTCCTTGCCTCTAACCTGCTTTTACCCATTTTTTTCAAACTCTTTTATTGAACACCTGTGATTTAGCTGGCCCTGTGCTAAGAGGATAATACAACAGACACAGTCCCAAGTACCTTGTAACAGGACATGTGCCCTATTAGGTGGACACTCAAGACAGTTTGCTGATTTCCTCCTTTGATTTCCACTCAAGCAAGTCCTATTTCTTCCTTAATTTTTCCTGGTTAAGTTTTGTTACTCTTTCAACTCTCAGCTTAAATATCATTTTCTGCAAGAAGACTTCCTTAAACCTCTGGAGTAAGTTAGATGTGTTAGCTGTTTGCTCCCATAAAAACTTGTCTGTAGTTCTGTCATTAAAAGCTGTGTTGGTGTTTCATATATATTTGTTGTCCTCGTGTAACTCAAGATATATGAACTGAAAAACATTCATTACCTATACTATACCTATATAGTATAGGTAATGTTTTACATCATAGTTTTATTTTCATCTTTCCAAGAAAGCATTAAACATATTTTAGAGCTAAGAAAGATAACCCTGTAAGTAAAAAGGAGATCAAGATCCTATTAAATATAGTATATTAAACCCTCATCTCCCCCACCCCTCTCATTTTTGGCTCTTCAAATAAGTAACAACATTGTAGAAATTTTAAAGAAGGTAAAATGGTGGGTTTTTTTTTCACTTTTTGTTGGAACACACAAATGAAAAGAATCCCAATTGTTGAGGCTAAAAATTATATTTGTAACAAAGAGCAAAATATGCACTGATTTTACTTAATCAATTAATTAAGTT
Source organism: Neotragus pygmaeus (assembly GCA_006410875.1). NCBI lineage: Eukaryota > Metazoa > Chordata > Mammalia > Artiodactyla > Bovidae > Neotragus > Neotragus pygmaeus. The sequence goes on along the minus strand of SJYV01036294.1, from coordinate 295,822 downwards.
GAAAAATTTAGCATTTTTCAACCTGAGAGTTAATAGAATTATTGCAAAAGCTCCATAAATATCTGTACCACTCTCTGTGTTTAACCCAGTCTTTGCCAGTCATTCAACACAAAGCAAATTATAACTTCTGTCTAACTCACTCAACAGAATCAAAGGCCAGGTTGGTGATCAGAACCTTGAACATGAGACGTGCCTTCTGTGTTCAATTTTTATTGATATGCTGCTGCTGCTGCTAAGTGGCTTCAGTCATGTCCGACTCTGTACGACCCTATAGATGGCAGCCTACCAGGCTCCCGATCCCTGGGATTCTCCAGGCAAAAACACTGGAGTGGGTTGCCATTTCCTTCTCCAGTGCATGAAAGTGAAAAGCGAAAGTGAAGTCGCTCAGTCATGTCTGACTCTTCGCGACCCCATGGACTGCATGCCCACCAGGCTCCTCCATCCATGGGATTTTCCAGGCAAGAGTACTGGAGTGGAGTGCCATAGCGTACTCCAAATTGATATGCTACTTAAGTATAAATCTGATGCTAGTGGGAATATTATCTCAAGCTATTTCTGATTATTATTCCTGCTTATTCTGACTCCAAAAACAGTGGTGTGTGCTTCCAATTTGGAATGGATTTTCTGTCTGTCCCTCCTACGTTCAAAGAATTCTTAGACCTATTTAGAGTCATTTTTCTACTTAGATCATGTTTCTAAGGAGAATGAAACGAAAAGGCAAATATTCCCCCTTTTTTCACTTGCCATGTGATTGCTCATATGACAGGTAAGGAGAAGAAAATACTAATTTAATTTTTTATTGTTCTTTTATCTTCTGGGATAAAAAAGATTTCTAAAATAAAATGCTAATAATATAACAGTATCATTCCTACAGTTAATAACAATAATACACTGTGAGATTAAGTCATTTTCATTTTTTGCAAGTCAGATGAAAGACACATGGTACTCATGTGAGGCAACATAAAGCATCATCTATTTTTGAAGCCATAATGCTTTGTAAAAATGACTACTTTTAAACTGAGAAATAGCCCTTCATTATATATGATGAGCAGGTATTACTGAAAGAAAATGATTTCTAATTTTGAATAAATAGTTTGTGTATTTCCCAGGAATACAAAGAAGTATTACCCTGGGTATGAACATGAAGAAAAAAATCAGTTTTCTTATGTGAACCACTAAAATAGCCAAATTATTCTGTAATTATAATTTCTCTATGCTTTAGTGCTCATAGATTTTTAATTAAATCAATACTTAAGTTAATTTTCTAGTACATAGATTTCACAGTTTTCAAAAATATCTAATGAGAATTTCAGTATAAACAAAACAAAGACAAGTGGGAAGTAGTGTATGTGCTGTGCTGTGCTTAGTAGCTCAGTCATGTATGACTCTGCGACCCCATGGACTGTAACCCACCACTCTCCTCTGTCCATGGAATTCTCCTGGCAAGAATACTGTTGTAGGTTGCCATGCCCTCCTCCAGGAGATCTTCCCAACCCAGGGATTGAGGCCAGGTCTCCTGCATTGCAGACAGATTCTTAGCCATCTTAGCTACCAGGGAAGTCCAATGTATATTCATCTTCACCTAAATTTTTCAGTTCTTTCTCTTGTGGTCTTTTAATTTTTCATATTTGCTAAAGGAGGCTTTAGTAGTCACCCATCTTTTGCAACTTCAATGTTTTGTAAATATTGTTTTGTGCTTTAGTATAAAGTGTACTTAGTTAAGAAATTCTATCTCCTTTGTCAAAAGTTTTCCTTAGATTTTTTCCTAAGAGTTTTCAATTTAATATGGTATTTAAAATTTTGAAATAAAATGTTGACCTTTTTTTAAAAAATCAGCTCATAAATTCAATATCCTCTTTTATTTCATGAACTTATGACTCATTTCATGATAAATAAGATGTTTCATAACTAAGACAGTGTCTAGCTTGCCTGGTGGCTCAGTGGTAAAGAATCTTCCTGCCAAGCAGGAGACTTGGGTTAGATTCCTGAGTCAGAAAGATCCCCTGGAGAAGGAAATGGCAACCCACTCCAGCATTCCTGCCTGGGAAATCCCATGGACAGAGAAACCTGACGGGCTACAGTCCATGGGGTTGTGAGTCAGACATGACAGCACATACTACATACACACACGCACACCCAAACACACACAAGAGAGTGCTTACCTCACAAAAATACTCTAAATTTTAATCACTCGGGAGAAAATATCATCCAATAAGTGATTCAAAAAAAAATTTATTTTTATGCTTCAGGTACATGTATGTTTCACAATTACAATACTTGTCATAGATGGTAGTTCAAATAAATAAAAGCCAATAAATAGAGGGTCACAGATTAAAGAAATACTGACAGAGGGTTGGTATTCTTATATTTTGTCCTGCCAAGGTCTTTAATCAGAAAAGGACATGGGAGGTCACTTCCTTATCATATGAAATCAGGAACAAGCCTCCTTGTAGCAGCAGTGCAAAACTTTTATGGAAATGTTACTTGTGCATATCAAATGCTTAGCTGACATTATTTCTGTTATCAGAGACTAAGCAAAACCTTGTGATTGCCATATAACTCTAAAATGTTAAAAAGAAAAAGTGAGGGCTTTGTTTCATAGTTTGCTATGCTGGCAAAAATAAAATGTTACTTCCACAGCATAAAATTGACAGTTCCCCTTCTAAAAGTGCAGACTCTTATTAACATTTTGTGTATAAAATATGCAGAATGTAAGAGTGCTTTGAAATGTGTATCTATAGATAGGTTTAATATATAAATAATTGCAAGTTGCACAAATTGCCTAATAGATAATACAGTTTCTAGTAACCTTTGGCGTTTCTATGTGATGTGATTACCTCAAAAGTTAGTGATTTTACATATTTCCTTTGTCTGACTTTTCCATTTCTCTCCCATGTCCTCATCTAGGACTACACTCTTCCCTATTCTGAATGGCAGGTGCCACTTTCAGATGATTTTGACTACTTTTCTAACGGAAATGTAAAATAAATTGTTATTAATTAATCTTGGAACCAGATTGTAGATTTGGATACATTTTTGACATTTTTTCAACAACTGATTTGGGTCAAGTCTTCAGGGTATTCTGGTTTTACCCAAAGTGGATCGGAATCCTTTCAAATGGGAAAACATCTGCGTAGGGGAACTCTGTTATTACACCAGACACATATCCTCTGTGAATAAGATGTTCATCCAGGAAACAATTCCTTTGAAAGCATAGTAACATAAGGATAGTCCTTTTCTGAGGTTTAAAATGGGAAATAAAATCTTTAAAGGTTAGCGTATTCTTAGTGGATAGCATATTTTAAAATGTATTTAACATAATAGTTCAGTTAAAGGAAAATGCTATGATTATTGATGTAAAGAGAATAGTCTTTTATTCTTGTGCATGCGTGTATGCTAAGTTGCTTTAGTCGTATCTGACTCTTTGCGATCCTATGGACTGTAGCTTCTCTCTCCATGGGACTCTCCAGGTAAGAATACTGCAGTCGGCCCACCCCTAGGTAATCTTCCTGACTCAAGGATCGAACTCGTGTCTTATGTCTCCTGCACTGGCAGACAGGTTCTTTACCACTAGCACCACCTGGGAAACCCTTCTTTTATTGTTAACTACATCCTAATATCAAAGAATACAAGGAAAATATCTTTAACCACTAAACCTTAATATTACAATTTTTTCTTGTTATGCTCTCTTTCTTCTCCTTTGACTCTCACATACTAAAAAGACCTGGTAAAGAGTAGGGAATCCTTTAGGATTAAAACCTGTTATTAGAAACAGTCTCAATTCACATACTTTTAGTAAATATGTAGAATCACACAATGCAACTCTTCAATTTTATTTCTGTAAATATATCACCATTCAATTTCAGTCAAGAAAAGAAACAAAAAATTAGTTTCTCAGTCACCTTTTCTTTTTCATGACAAGGCCAATAGATGTAGGTGGGAAACTATTTTGGCTTTTCAGTTTCCTGATTGCCCTAGATCTATCAACTATTCACCTTCATGTTAGTGACTTCATTAAATTCTGATTTAGAAGATAATTTGAAAGAATCCTGACCTTTGAGGGTGACAAGAGGGCAAAGGAAGGAGGTGGAGAAGACACTGCTGAGCAGATCGCAATTCATGCTTATGTTTTAAAAGCTATCTTACGAGCTATTCACCACTCACAATTTAGCTTTTTAATCCAAATTTTCACTTGAAAGTAGCCCCTGCTAACTCAGAAGTGCTATAACACGCAGTGGCCAGGTGGGGGAGAAATGCCTCCTTAGGCCTTGGAAGCTTGGCTGCCCGAGATCAATGGCCGCTCACAGGTGGCCACACTTCAAAGACGAGGCACCAGTCTCTGTTTTGGTCCAGCCTCTATAGCAGTTATTTCCCACCCCCCAACAGTGGCTTGGAATTGGCTTTCATGTTAGACTTTCACTTAAGAAAGTAAATGAAGACCATTAGAGGCAGATCTTGATTAAAAGAATTTTAAAAGAAGCTAACATCTTGAGAGGACCAGCCACCTTTTAAAAGCACCTATTAATGCAATTGCTGGGTAGAAGGGAAGGTAAGCCTGCAGGGGAGACTTTTAAAAGCAACCCACTTACGGGGTTGCATCTGACATTTCAGCCACTCAGGTTCAACCCTTCCACCAAGCTACAGTGGTTGTTAGGAAATTTTTATTCAACATTTTGTAGCTGGGTGTCTATTCAGGATTGGAGCTAGAGTGAAAAAATGTCCCCAGCTGCCAAGTCCAGGTGGAAAGAACGCAGTGGAATTAGTTGAAAAATAGCAATGATCAACTTTAAGTTATCAAATATACTTCTGAACAACCTACACACAAGAATATAGTCTTTGAGAAAAAGTACATGTTACATTTGCTGAAATATACATTTTCTCTTTATTTTAATTTTGTTTTTATAGAAAAATAAAGATATAAAGATACAGTTTATATAAAATAGGTATAATAGGAATATATATAATATACTCCACTTGGAATAACAATATTCTGAAGGAGTGGATAATGTTTCTCTTGTCACAAATAGATCATGTGCATGTCAGTAATTTTATAAATAGTATAAAACTTGGAGGAACTTTTTATAATCCAGAAAAATGGTTCTTAGTCTTGGCCACATATTGAAATCATCTAAATCATCTGGCATGTTTTAAGGAAAAAAAGATGCCTAGGGTTGCATCTGGAGATTTTAATTTAATCAGTCTACAGTCGACCTGGGCATAGGAATTTGGAAAGTTCCCCAAGTGATTCGCTTGTACAATAATAGTGAGAAATGTTGGCCTGGAACAAAACCTCTCAAATTCTAATGTGTATATAACTACCTGGTAATCTTGTTAAGCTGAATATTCTATTTCTGTTGTTCTGGGATGGGGTCTGAGATTCTGCATTTGTAACAAGCTCCCAGGGATGCCAAGCAGCTGCTCTGGGACCAAGGCCACTCTGTGGAAAAAGAATTTAGATAGTCTCAGTTCAGGAGAAGAACATGAATAAAACCATTAAGACCTGTCGGTTGAAATTCCCTTTATTTTTATAACCCCCAATCTAACCAGACAACCAGTCCCCACCTGTCTGTAGTTGCCCCAATTCCACATGCTACTATCTCTCAGGTTGCAGAGTAGACTGGTTACTGAAGATCGTTAAGGCTGGTTTCTGAAAAAATCTCTAGAAGGCTGAGCTGAGATTTTAAAATGCAGACCCTAGGGCTTCCCTGGAGGCTTAGTGATAAAGAATCTGCCTGCCAATACAGGGGACATGGGTTCCATCCTTGGTGTGGGAAGATCCCACATGCTGTGGGACAACTAAGCCCAAGCATCAGAACTACTGAGCCAGCACTCTAGAGTTTGTGAGCCGCAGCTCCTGGGGCCCACACACCTAGAGCCTGCGCTCCGCTACAGGAGAAACCGCTGCAACAGGAAGCCCGCGCATCGCACATAGGCAGTAGCTCCCATTTGCTGCTAGTAGAGAAAGCCCGTGTGCAGGAGACCAGCACAGCCATACATAAATAAACGAACAAATAAACCTTTAAAATGCAGCCCCTAATAGAAATTGCTCACTGGGATATTTCAAATGAAGAAACTGCTTACTACAGGTAACTAAAGAAGCCGTTCTGCATTATTAAACTTCTACTCTCAGTATGTTGAGTTTGATGCCAGCAAGAATGCTAAGTGAGGCTGTTGCTCTGGACCATATTCATGACTTTTATTCAAGTAAGGGGTGAGCTGAGTGAAGAGCCATCTGGACCTAGGAGGAGGACCAGTTATCCACACTGGCAGCGGGTTCAGGCAGTTCTGCATCCACAGAAGAGGACCTTTCACCCCGAGTGGCCTGTGTGGGTCCCAGGCTGCTGGCTATGCAGGTGTTCTAGCCCTGCTGTGAAACGTTCAGGTTCCTGACACAGAGCATCAAACATAGCTTTGAACTTATGTTCCTATATTCCATAGATCTTTTAAATGAACTATAGTATTTGAAAAGTATAAGCAAGGATTCTACCCCCTGTTCCTCAAGCCTCCCTGTGTTCTCTGACAATGTGATATTATAAAGATCCTGGGCTTTCGAATTTGAAAAAGCTGAGTTTGCATGTGAACTGCAATAGAATTTATGATCCTTTGGAAGTGTTAGTACAAGACTCTCAGTTGTTTATTGAGAATCCTCCTTTCTGGAAATGCCCTGTTTACATAGGATCCTCAATCTGGACTTCTGAAAATGTAGCTTTTCTAATTAATAAAAACACTGTTTTCCAAGCTCAAAAATACACTAGAATAAGTGGGATTAGGAAAACTTTCAACACCTGTCACAAAACATGACAGGACATAAACACTTAGATCCTTTCATCAAGGGATGGTCAATAGGCTAAATTTTCTTTTATTTCCAGTACCTCTCCTGCCCTCCCATTTAGCCTCACTTTCAACAACCTTGATTGTCCCAAGGAAAAAAGAAAAAAATCTTCCTTACTCTGAATCCTGGGAAGTATTGGAATTTATCTCCCAAGAGACCTTGAGAAATCTTATGCAAATTTACCCACTTGTCCTCTAAATTCTAATAAAAGAAAAGAAAAAAAAAAAAAAGAAGAAGAAGAAGTGCTATTNCTCCACTTGGAATAACAATATTCTGAAGGAGTGGATAATGTTTCTCTTGTCACAAATAGATCATGTGCATGTCAGTAATTTTATAAATAGTATAAAACTTGGAGGAACTTTTTATAATCCAGAAAAATGGTTCTTAGTCTTGGCCACATATTGAAATCATCTAAATCATCTGGCATGTTTTAAGGAAAAAAAGATGCCTAGGGTTGCATCTGGAGATTTTAATTTAATCAGTCTACAGTCGACCTGGGCATAGGAATTTGGAAAGTTCCCCAAGTGATTCGCTTGCACAATAATAGTGAGAAATGTTGGCCTGGAACAAAACCTCTCAAATTCTAATGTGTATATAACTACCTGGTAATCTTGTTAAGCTGAATATTCTATTTCTGTTGTTCTGGGATGGGGTCTGAGATTCTGCATTTGTAACAAGCTCCCAGGGATGCCAAGCAGCTGCTCTGGGACCAAGGCCACTCTGTGGAAAAAGAATTTAGATAGTCTCAGTTCAGGAGAAGAACATGAATAAAACCATTAAGACCTGTCGGTTGAAATTCCCTTTATTTTTATAACCCCCAATCTAACCAGACAACCAGTCCCCACCTGTCTGTAGTTGCCCCAATTCCACATGCTACTATCTCTCAGGTTGCAGAGTAGACTGGTTACTGAAGATCGTTAAGGCTGGTTTCTGAAAAAATCTCTAGAAGGCTGAGCTGAGATTTTAAAATGCAGACCCTAGGGCTTCCCTGGAGGCTTAGTGATAAAGAATCTGCCTGCCAATACAGGGGACATGGGTTCCATCCTTGGTGTGGGAAGATCCCACATGCTGTGGGACAACTAAGCCCAAGCATCAGAACTACTGAGCCAGCACTCTAGAGTTTGTGAGCCGCAGCTCCTGGGGCCCACACACCTAGAGCCTGCGCTCCGCTACAGGAGAAACCGCTGCAACAGGAAGCCCGCGCATCGCACATAGGCAGTAGCTCCCATTTGCTGCTAGTAGAGAAAGCCCGTGTGCAGGAGACCAGCACAGCCATACATAAATAAACGAACAAATAAACCTTTAAAATGCAGCCCCTAATAGAAATTGCTCACTGGGATATTTCAAATGAAGAAACTGCTTACTACAGGTAACTAAAGAAGCCGTTCTGCATTATTAAACTTCTACTCTCAGTATGTTGAGTTTGATGCCAGCAAGAATGCTAAGTGAGGCTGTTGCTCTGGACCATATTCATGACTTTTATTCAAGTAAGGGGTGAGCTGAGTGAAGAGCCATCTGGACCTAGGAGGAGGACCAGTTATCCACACTGGCAGCGGGTTCAGGCAGTTCTGCATCCACAGAAGAGGACCTTTCACCCCGAGTGGCCTGTGTGGGTCCCAGGCTGCTGGCTATGCAGGTGTTCTAGCCCTGCTGTGAAACGTTCAGGTTCCTGACACAGAGCATCAAACATAGCTTTGAACTTATGTTCCTATATTCCATAGATCTTTTAAATGAACTATAGTATTTGAAAAGTATAAGCAAGGATTCTACCCCCTGTTCCTCAAGCCTCCTTGTGTTCTCTGACAATGTGATATTATAAAGATCCTGGGCTTTCGAATTTGAAAAAGCTGAGTTTGCATGTGAACTGCAATAGAATTTATGACCCTTTGGAAGTGTTAGTACAAGACTCTCAGTTGTTTATTGAGAATCCTCCTTTCTGGAAATGCCCTGTTTACATAGGATCCTCAATCTGGACTTCTGAAAATGTAGCTTTTCTAATTAATAAAAACACTGTTTTCCAAGCTCAAAAATACACTAGAATAAGTGGGATTAGGAAAACTTTCAACACCTGTCACAAAACATGACAGGACATAAACACTTAGATCCTTTCATCAAGGGATGGTCAATAGGCTAAATTTTCTTTTATTTCCAGTACCTCTCCTGCCCTCCCATTTAGCCTCACTTTCAACAACCTTGATTGTCCCAAGGAAAAAAGAAAAAAATCTTCCTTACTCTGAATCCTGGGAAGTATTGGAATTTATCTCCCAAGAGACCTTGAGAAATCTTATGCAAATTTACCCACTTGTCCTCTAAATTCTAATAAAAGAAAAGAAAAAAAAAAAAAAGAAGAAGAAGAAGTGCTATTGTTAAGATTAAAAAAAGGAAAGAAAAGTTGCTACATTTTGTTTCTAGGCAGCATCTTACTGAGCATTCATTCATCATTTAATCATTCACTCAACTAATATGTGGTAGACAATCTTCCAGAAACTGAAAATTTAAAGGTTAAAAACACACACAAAATCCTTGTCCTTTAACTACCGATTCTCTAGATTTGAGGGGAGGAAAGCCTATCATATAAAAATAACAGCTATATTTTACTGCCAATGTATCAGGTGTCATGTTAAGGGTATTTGTAGATTTGTCTATTTAATCCCCCTCACCTCTTTTGAGAAGTACATGGATGACAGTAAATATTAGCAGGCACCAGCACTGCTTGAAGTTGATGTCAAACGACAGCTTGCTGACCCTCATTCCCAGAGTTTCTAACTCAATGATGGGGGCAGGATAGAAGAGTTTCCATTTTTAAGAAATGAAGTGATATTGATGCTACTAGTTTGGAAAGCGCACTCTCAGAATTGTTGGATTAGAGAAAAATGTATAATAAACATAGCTAACACTAATAATTACATAGCAAAGCACTGTTTAAAACATTTTGTGTAACTTCTGATTTAATTCTTACAACAACTCTATAAGACAAACATTATTATTATCAATCTATTTCACAGATGAGGAGACAGGCTACTTACGTGACTTTTCCCAAAATCATGTGGTTTGCAAGGTGGTTACTCTGCTGGGATATAAAGCTGGCATGAACTCTAAACTTTTCTCACTCTCCAAACATGTGGGTGCCTCCATGTGCTGGTTGTACCTAAGGTGTGGATCCAGTAAGGAACAAGATGGACAAAATCTCCAGTTTCACAGAGATTTAAAGGTTAGACTTGCTTTGCTTTGGGATGTGATATATCAGTTGAAGCATGAATGAGAAGGAGACACCTACCCAAAGAGTCAAGGGAAAGACTGCACAGGCAGAGGAAACAAGGACAGAGCATCTGAGCTAACACCCGGTGTCATCTGAATACTAGGAAGCCATTGCCTAAGAGAAAAGTGATATAAAACAGGATCAGAGGGAGATCCATGGGCTGAATGGCATAGAGCCTTGCAGGGCATTGTAGGGTTTTAAGAAGTAAAATGGTATATATATTTTTGCCTTTGTAAAGATTGTTTGTAGCTGGCATGTGAAGAATAAGTGAATGGAAGGCAAGTTTAGAACCCAGAAGACCAGTCAGGAAACTAGTGAAAGAGTCAGGATGACAGATGCTAGAGCTTAGATGATATGTCGAAAACATCACAGAACACGTGGCACAAAATACATGCCTAACGAATGGCAGCAATGATTGTCCTAATCAGTCCAACAGAGAGCTGTCTGTCCCTCTGTAATATGCTTGGCAGGCCATTGTTAAGGACCATGGCGATGATTGCTCCCTTATCTGATGCACTTGAGGTGGTCCTTGCTTTCCCAAAGAGTAGGAAGCATTTCTCCAAGGAAGACCAGATTGTTCAGAATTATAATTACTTTTCTGAAGAAGCATTTTAGATACTGCATTACTCAATCTCATTATTTGATACTAACTATAGCATTTTAAAGATTCTGGTATTAGCATAAATTAGTAAGTATAATTAGATGAAATCTTAATTTTTTTTCCCTGATCTTTGCTCTCAGGCATAAAGTTAGTGGTATTTGTGAATAAAAATGATAATGGATTTAAGTTACTCTATTTCCTAAGTTCCAAGAGGTTCCTACTTCTCTTAATCACATTTTAAAGTGCTTGGAATTGAGAAAAGTTTCAAAATTGCTGTGCACAATGAATGGAATAGCATTTTTATTTTTTTCCTAAAAAATTGTTGTGAAATAGGCAGCTGACAGATTCTTTCAATCTTCGCATAATAGTGATTTTAAATAATGCATATATAAATAAGAAAAAAACCCTTATAAGCACAAACCATTGCTGGTTAGGAAATAAGCCAGCTTTCTCAGCAACACTGAGGAAATACTGAACATAACTTTTACTTTACCACAAACAATGAGTAAAACAGATACATATAATGTATTATAGAATTTCATAATATTCAAACATATCTCTATATGAAAGTCTTCCAATACGAGACAAATTTCAGGTTTTTAATTTAAATTATGATCTCAACAAAGACTTCACTGAGGAAGAATGCTGTCCAAATTTGCTAAGAGAATGAAGAGAATGAGCACAACAGGATATTGTAATAGTGTGATTAACCCCTGGATTAAAGAGAAACCCTCAGAAATTTCTGACTGTATTGATGTCCAGACTTCTCTCAGGATAAGGCTCATGGGCAGGTACAAACCATTATCATACTCTTTAGATTTAGAGATAAATGGGTCAAACAAATTAATAAACGATATATACTATTCTATACTTTAGTGGGAAATTACTGTTTAGTATAATAAAGCTATAAGAAAGAACACTGGTACACTAAAGCTTTTTTCTTAATAAAAATTACTAAAATCTAAATGTCAACATAAAAATGATTATCACAACAATACTAAACAATTTTCATAGAAGTATAAGTACTTCATCTTTTACCCATTCAATGTTTTTAAAAATTATCTATGAAATGGTCTTTGAAAAGGGTAGAAATTTCCACATTGATTTCCATTAAAATATCATATGTAGATATTTTCCTATCACTTTCATTATCATCTCTCACTTTAGCTTCATTTCTTTGCTACCTAGTTTCTTTTAAATAATCAAATATAAATGTGTGGAATACTTATGACAAATTCTTTTTGTACAGATAAGTACCACTAATTAAATCTCTTGAGTCACTTCTAATATTCAAAGATATTGTTAAATGAACTAGTTAATTAAGGTGGTATCTGAAGGCAGAGTGCCTCTAACAAAATGACTAAAGTTGTATGTGGTAAAAGAGAGCTGTTCTTGCTTCTCATAGGCAATGCTCTAGCCATGAGCAGGAATCATGAAAATTACTCCATTAGTGTCAATGGCTGAAAAATAATATCACCTTTTTATGTTTGTATGAAGCACTGAATATTATTCAGAAATCTTGCCTGTAAACTCACGCTTTCCACCTGAGCGATATTGCACATGGTTGTTCTTTATTTCCCTTCCCAATTCTATAGTTTAACATAAATGATCAATTCATTACAGTGTGTTTCATAAAATATACATTGCATTTACATTTTCATTTGTTTCTCATTATATCCACAGTGTATTTTGTGAGCAAAAATGAATGATCTTTTCTGCTATTCTCTTTATCCTGGGTTTGAGTTTTTCCTTTTATTTACCCTAGAGATAACTAAAAGGGAAAAACTTAAGAGATATAGATTAAAATGCTGATTCTTAGGATAATGGCTTTCTTGCTTTAATTCAGTCACTAAATCAGTGCTTTCCTTCCAAAATAGTGTGCTTCCTGAGAGAAAATAAATTTTTGGTCTCGTTCTGTGTGCAGATCTCAGTAGGAAACATAGTACAGACTCTTCTGACAGGGTATGTAGCTGTAGTTCAGATGCCAATAGAAGCATTACAGGGTTGAGTTCAGAGGAAAAAAAAAAGGAGTACATGAACAGATGAAGTGAATAAACTTATTAGCTATAACAGAAATAGTGTGACCCACAAAAGCTGTTTATAGATAGTGTGGAAAATCATATCGTTTAAGACTCAACTTTGCTTACTTTGTTTTCTCTTGACCTCACTCCACTCATTCAATCAATGAGGAAGATCAAGAATGGTACTCATCTCCAAGTTCAGTTCAGTACAGTAGCTCAGTCCTGTCCAACTTTGCAGCCCCATGAATCACAGCATGCCAGGCCTCCCTACCATCACCAACTCCCAGAGTACACTCAAACTCATATCCATCGAGTTGATGATGCCATCCAGCCATTTCATACTCTGTTGACCCCTTCTCCTCCTGCCCCTAATCCCTCCCAGATTCAGTGTCTTTTCCAATGAGTCAACTCTCATTGGCCGAAGTACTGGAATTTCAGCTTCAGCATCAGTCCTTCCAATGAACACCCAGGACTGATCTCCCTCAGAATGGACTGGTTGGATCTCCTTNTCTCATGATGTACTCTGCATATAAGTTAAATAAGCAGGGTGACAATATACAGCCTTGACATATTCCTTTTCCTATTTGGAACCAGTCTGTTGTTCCATGTCCAGTTCTAACTGTTGCTTCCTGACCTGCATATAGGTTTCTCAGGAGGCAGGTCAGGTGGTCTGGAATTGCCATCTCTTTCAGAATTTTCCTGTCATCTCCAAACCATGTCCCATTTCCCACTCTTCTCTTCTTTCCTCTAAAAGATCTGTGTGTACATCACCATCATCTCCTCGCTGCTCACCTTTCTTCCACTCTGGCTTCCTGAAGTAGCCCCCACCCCACACCATCCCCATACCTACACCGAAAAGCCAGTTAAAAGAGCCTCGTCTAGTTCCCCCTGCATTAAATCTTTTTATGATAACAATGGTCATTAGAAGAGCATCTGAATTTCTCTTTTTAACCAGTATTTCAACCCCAATGTAATCTGCTCCTGTGTTCCTCTGTCTTCATCTCACACTCCTACACCCTTATGGCTTAAACTCCAGCCATTTCTATTCTTGGAATAAGAAAAACTTGTTTCTAACCTGGGATTTATTTACTAGTTGTGTTTTTCCCTAAGATGAACTTCATCCTGATTTTTGCATCCCTGGAATGCCCTTCCTTCAGAATCTTATCATTAGATCTCAGTTTAATCTTCATTTTCTGGTAAAGAATTTCCTTAATCCCTTGATTTTAAGTAGGCTTCTTTCTTCAATCCAGTTCATCACCTTATTTTATTTCTCTACATAACAGTCATTAATAAAATATATTTTCTTCTTTACTTCCTGGTTTTGGTTTGAATTATTACCTGCCTCTTTTCTTCTACTATTCAGAGTGGAAGCTCCACAAGGGCAGGAACCTTGCCTGTCCTGTACACTGCTCTATAGTACGTACAGGTCTACAATACTGCCTACATATACAAAGTGCTCAATGATTATTATTGAATACATGAATAGTGCCTTATTTCTGGTATTTATCCACTAAATTAGGATTATCTGTGATATGCTAAGGTTAGTTATATCCTTTGTAATGTCATAACTTCATCATTTCTAGATGAGATGCTAGGTGGGCTCATAGAATACTTACTATGCTTAATTTGACTGTTTTAATTTGTCTTTATTTCAATTAACATTTACTAAATATAACCATATTAAACATAAAATATGAACAAAAACCCACTTCATACTTGTGTATAGTTTGAAAAATCCCAACCAATTGAATAAATTTTAATTCATGTGCTAAGTAATCATCTGTTGTTTGCTAAATGATATTCTTACCTTCTTTTTTCCTTTGTCATTTTATCATTAAACTTATTATATATCTATATATTTCTGTATATTTGCTGTTTAATATATAAAACATTAAATATTTTAATTATATACATACATAGTCTTGTAAATAAATATTACCAAAAAAAGTTTCTTTTTCATTTATTGTGTGTGTGTGTGTAGGTATTGCAGACAAGTCTATTTTGGATAAGACTGACTATTTGGAATTCTTCCTATTATGTTTTCAACACCTGACCTTGGAAATCTGACAAGCTACAATTTAATCTCCTATAGAGGGTATAGTTAGAGAAAGACTGACATATAAGTATCCAATGTCTCTCTTAATGCACACCAAATGTTTATGTGCTACTGCCCACAATCTCACCAAATGTTGCTACAATCAAATCCTTTAAAAGCGAGATTTTATATATTTCAAGCAAACTTGACACCTGAAAAACCTAAAATTATACACCATATAAATAAGGGCATGGTTATACAGTGAATAGTTCCAAATAGAACAGAGCTGCAAAAGTTTTACCTGGAAATTTCCCTTAGAAACCATCTAGTTTAACTATCTTATTGCATCATCACGAACCAGAAACCCCAAACGAGAAAAGTCGATTTGGGAAAAAAAGAACAGAATTGTGTCTAAAAACTAGGTTACTTGATATTGATTCCCCAAATCCAGGAATTATTTAATTATTGGTACATAGTATATACTCAATAACTACTTGTTGAGTTATTGTTAAAGGATCATGCTATCTTTATTCTATGTTAAAAATCACAAGTATGTATCACATAAAGGAACATTTGAGTGTTTATAGCATTGCATGACTGACATGCATTTAAAAATTTTTATTCTAAGTCAAGCATTCCTGAGTTCTAATCTTGATCTGGCAGTGTCAATCTTGAACTTGGAAAGACTCTGTAATTCTGGGCAAGTCCCTGATATTAACATTTCACAATTCCCTTTTTAAAAGAATTGATCCTACACGTGCTTGGGGCCTAACTAAAGGGTCCAATGGTCCATCCCGTGTAATGCAGAGGAAAATATTATCCTTGGGTTCAGAGCCATAGCTACTCTGTGAGTAACCTGGCACAGTCTTCATCTCTGCCTTTTTAAATCATGGTCAGTGGCTCTGTTCATAAAGAACCACTCATTTCTGGTTGCTCGATGCCAGATTGTTTCTGCTGCTATTGTCTCTCAGCAAGCCAAAGCCATGTAGCATCCTGTAACATGAGGGGTTTCTCGACATTGTCATTCCTCCATATTTATGAAGCATTGTATTTGTGGGGATGAAATATAGCCAAATCTATGTTGTTCCCAGCCTGCCTTTTCCATAACTGTCATTTCTTTGGCTTGAAGAGGGTAATGCTTACTTCAGGGAGCAAATCTAGCCTTCTTTCAGAGTGTCATTGGAAAGGGATTTACATTCTAACAATAAACAGACTTCTTGTTCTAAGAGTATAAAAAATCAGCAAGAATAGCAAAGAAGAAAAAGAGGAAGAAAAGATGCTGATAAGTCCAGAAACATTTTCAAGTGTCAAAACACAGCAGAACTGAGAGCTTTAGACAGCAAATATATATGACATTTGCTATGTTTGAGATCAATAAAAAAAATAATACCTGCTTTCATGCATAAATATGTCATCAATTCACCTCTGCAAAATGTGATGACATTCAGAAATGTATATGGTTTAGCACAACATGGGATTCAAGAACTACCTGCAATATGGTAGAAGGATGAACAAAATTATAAGAAATACAATNGATCAATAAAAAAAATAATACCTGCTTTCATGCATAAATATGTCATCAATTCACCTCTGCAAAATGTGATGACATTCAGAAATGTATATGGTTTAGCACAACATGGGATTCAAGAACTACCTGCAATATGGTAGAAGGATGAACAAAATTATAAGAAATACAATCAAGGTATAAATTCAGTAGCCTACAACAGGAGCATTAGAGGTCTTAAAACCTTTACTCATTATTAATTCCTGACAGTAAATTCTAAGTAAAGAAAAATATGTAACTTAACATTCCAAGAATACTAAATCACAATAAACCCACGAACAGTTGTAGGGACAAAGAAGACCATTGACAGCTTTCTGTTGGGGCTGATCAGGAGTTAAAATAAAAAATCAGCTCACAACCATGGCTTAATAAATCAAACTCTATCGGTAACTGTTTCAAAGAGCTCCTTTTTCTTTTTAATAATAAAATACTTCTAGGAAGATATAATTAGTTTTTTAATTAGAGATACCATTTTATTAAGGATATGTGTTAAAATATAATAGTTTATTATATTTAATAAATGATTTCATTAGTATT
The DNA here is from genome assembly GCA_006410875.1 of Neotragus pygmaeus. Lineage (NCBI taxonomy): Eukaryota > Metazoa > Chordata > Mammalia > Artiodactyla > Bovidae > Neotragus > Neotragus pygmaeus. Next base: position 278,973 of record SJYV01036294.1, on the reverse strand, counting down.
AGTATAACATAATATTACAGGTTGTATTTGAAATGAGTCCAGTTGTTTAGTGAAAGAAAATATGAAATGAGTTTCTGTTATTCCAAAGAAATAAAATTCTACCACTATTAACAGTGTCCTTGGACCTAAATTAAGTTAGAATTAAACTATTTTAGGAGAGATGTGCTTGTTACATAGGCAATACTCAGGTACTGTTATATTATTCCAGCATAATTTTACTTTGCAATACTCTGCTTTTCATTTCACAACATTGAAGTAGTCTTGTTCAGGAAAAAAATAAAAGTAAAAACACACAGATGATAGAGGACAATGAGAAGGCAAACATTTTAAGAGCATTAATCATGTAAATAGTTCAACAAATATCATCCATACCACCGCAGCCCATTTGTTCTTGTTGTATTTTATATCACTGAATTATAATAAACTCTGGTTTCACATCATTCATCAGCAATTGGATTATGGATGTATTGCAATTTGCTTAATTGGTATCCAAGCAAAAATTATGCTATAGTGGATAGGTTGTTAACAGAATGTAACAAAGGGAGAAAAATGTCATCTCAGGCAAATCTGAACATCACAATATAATACTGTCCCTGTCACTGCCAGTGGATTGGTTTTAAATGTAATGATGAATAATTAGGAACCATGAGCATGATCTGAGATCATTCAGAAAGTATTTTATTAAAATACTGTACACTTCTGGCTAGACACTTTGAAGTTTTAGATCATCTGTTAAGAAAAAGTACTAAAGAGAAGAGATAATATTGTGCCATCAAAAGTAGAAAGTTAAGCCTTTGGAGCAAAAGGGCAACTCAAACACTCAAAATCAATGTACTCAGCCCAGGATGAACAAGAGCTGCATTTTTCATCATCAAAATTCAAATTTCTCTCTCTTTGAACCGTAATTTGAAAAGTTAGTAGGTGATTTAAACCTGGCTATATTCTAGTTGGATTCTTGATCCCTTTATGCATTAAAGAACTGTGAGAAAAATTCTTAGAACTTATTAACTGGAAAAAGCCATGGACTTTCGAAGGTCTATTTTATTTATACACACACGTGCACATAACCTACACTTATATCTCTCAACTTGTGTTCATTTAAAACTAAAGCCTAAAGCTAACTTTCTAAAAATCCACTTGAAAATGGAATATCAGACTTGACAATAAAATAATAGATTTGTCATTGTTGTGGTTGCTGTTTAGTCACTAAATCAAGTCTGACTCTTTGCCACCCTGTGGACTGTAGCCCTCCAGGCTCCTCTGTCCGTGGAGCTTCCCAAGCAAGAATACTGGAACAGGTTGCCATTTTCTTCTCCAAGGGATCTTCCCAACTCAGGGACTGAATCTGTGTCTCCTGCACTGGCAGACAGATTCTTTACCACTGAGCCACCAAGGAAGCCCAAGATTTATCATGCATAAATATAATTATTTATAAGTTTTACTTATCTAATTATATTTTCAAAACCTTCTTTTAAAACTTTCATCATATATCAATAGCAGTAAAAGATAGCAATTAACCCAGTGACTACAAAAAATCAACTTGCATTAACAAATGCAAAAGGTGATTTACAAAATAACACTTTCCACGTAAAAACAATGTAACTGTGAGGTGTATCACATGCTTTATGACATATGATTTTATATACACATTCTGCTCCAGCATATATCTGTGCATAAGCAGACAAATATAAGTATCTGAAAGCAAGAATAACCACCATTGTTTCTCCAGTAAGTAATAGTTAAGGATTACTCATGTGGGTCTATGCTATTCCATCTGACAAACTCAAAAAGGGCATCATAGATTCATTGAATATTATGGTCAAAAGGGAATTTTGAGATCTTTTTGTACAAATTCATCATGCAGTTCAAAATGTCAATCAAAATATATTTAAATACATTATAGATGAATATTTTCATCAAGTAGTCTTATGATAATGTACATACACATTGAGACAGACATTAGCCATTCTCAATCTTGGCTGCATATTAGAATCACCTGAGATGTCTTTTTAAAATACCCATAACTAGGCTCTCCATCCCCAGACAGTTTATTTAATTCAGTGAAGTATGGCCATCATCACACACTAAGGTGCAGCCACAGTGGAGAACCACTGACCCACATGAATCACATAAGTATTCATTGTTAGGAGAAGATATCAAAATGCAAATGCAAAATGTCAGAAATGAGCAAAGTCTATTTCCAAGTTAAAACAAATTGTTAATATTGCAAACCAGATTCATACATGTAAATTCATATAAACAGTTCTTTCTGTGTTTATTAAATAAATCATTATGCATACATATTTATAAATTTTAAATTAAGGCTACTTTACATTTCTATGACACCAAAGTTGTTAAAAAACACTTTACAAACATTAATTGTGCTTCATAATATCCCTATAAACTACATATTATTATTTCTGTTTCACAAATAGGAAAACACAGGCATGAAGGGGCTAAAACTAGTTGCCCATAGTCATACAATTAATAAATACTGCAGCTGAGAAAATAAGGGGTGCAGGGATTCTAATTCTTAACTTCCTTATCTAGTAAAGTTGTCCTTAGGCATTGCAGCCAAGAAATTAAAAGATGCTTACTCCTTGGAAGGAAAGTTGTGACCAAACTAGATAGCATATTAAAAAGCAGAGACATTACTTTGCCAACAAAGGTCCGTCTAGTCAAGGCTATGGTTTTTCCAGTGGTCATGTATGGATGTGAGAGTTGGACCGTGAAGAAAGCTGAGCGCCAAAGAATTGATGCTTTTGAACTGTGGTGTTGAAGACTCTTGAGAGTCCCTTGGACTGCAAGGAGATCCAACCAGTCCATTCTGAAGGATATCAGTCCTGGGTGTTCTTTGGAAGGAATGATGCTAAAGCTGAAACTCCAGTATTTTGGCCACCTCATGCGAAGCNTTTTTTTGTTTAGCAGCTGAAGTGTTCTAGGAACTATTTGGTGCCAGAAGATCTGTGGTGAATAAGACCTAGCCTTTGCCCTCAAAGGCTTCCCTGGGTCAGGAAGATCCCCTGGAGAAGGAAATGGCAACCCACTCCAGTATTCTTACCTGGAGAATCCCATGGATGGGGGAGCCTGGTGGGCTACAGTCCACGGGGTCACAAAGAGTTGGACATAACTGAGCGACTTCGCTCTTTGCCCTTGAGGACCTAACCTTCAGGGAAGCAGGAAAACTGTTAATAAAATTACAATATACAATTATTCCTAATATGCTTGGCCCAAGTGAAAAACCTCTATGTCTTTTTTTACATGCACTACAATATAAAACTCCTCTACCTTTTCCTATTAAACTTAAATTTTCATCTCTATTCTACTTATCTGATGCTGTGTTACAAACATCCTGAAACTTTTACTCAAATATCATGTTTGTTGTTGTTCAGTTGCCAAGTTGTGCCCAATTGTTTGTGACCCCAGGGACTGCAGCACACCAGGCCTCTCTGTCCCTCACCATCTCTCACAGTTTGCCCAAGTTCATGTCTATTGAATTGATGATGCCGTATCTTTTGTTCCTAAGTCTATAATTTTGGTAAGCCTCTTCCTCTGTTCCTCTTGGTGGCAGCCAGAACAGCTGGAAGATTGGAATCAAATGAAGTCTGTTCAATTACAAGCCTGGGGATCATGTCTGGCTGTTGACTATGACCTTGACTGAGGCTGTTGGCCAGAATGCCTAAGTGTGACCTCTCCATGTGGTCTCACCTGTCTCATGACACATGATAAAGAGGCTGGTTTCAAGGAAGAGCATCTCAAGAGAAAGNATCATGTCTGGCTGTTGACTATGACCTTGACTGAGGCTGTTGGCCAGAATGCCTAAGTGTGACCTCTCCATGTGGTCTCACCTGTCTCATGACACATGATAAAGAGGCTGGTTTCAAGGAAGAGCATCTCAAGAGAAAGCTTGATAGAAATCGTGGTGATTTTTCTAGCCTCATACTCATGTATTGTCAATGGTGCCATTTTCCATTCTTTGGAAGAAAGCAATAACTCATATTCCAGGGAAGAGTAGGCAATCTCTATCTTTTTTTTATGGGAGGAATGTGAACATGTTTTAAACCACCATAACCCTTCATCTGTGAGCCACAAATTACTTACATGTCTTCAACATGAAAAATATCTCATCCCCTTATAAGGTCTCCTAACAGGCCCTTCAGTATTGGGCTGAAGGCTGAGGTCCAGGATTTCATTACTCATATCAGGTCAAAGTGACAAGAGACTCGGGTGTCAACACTTGACTATAGCTGCTTGAGTAGTTTCTCTCTATTTAAAGGTCTTGAATTAAATAAAAGTCATCTGATACCCAGACAGATGGTGCCTCATACAATGGTGCCACAGACATAGAATAGTGTCTCAAGGCAAACTCATGTGAAAAAAATGGAACAGGAGGTATAAAGCAATCAATGGCCCATAGTAATTCTGAATTCTAGCCCAGCGCATGTTGCTAGTCCCAATTTCTTGAAACAGTTCTCAAAGGTCTTAGAGCTGCCCTCTAGGTTCCTGGCTCCACCCTTTGAGTTTTCCTTCCTTTTACATGAAATATGGCTGGTTGTTTGTAGCTGATTATTTTCCTTAGTCTTCTTACTGCCTGTAATAGTTTTGGAGTCCAAGGGATGCTTTTAACTTCGTAATGCTTCTTCCCTTTTTGAGTTCAAGCTAATACAAAAAAAAAAAATCCTAGACAAAAGACACTTACCCCCTCAAAAAAAAATCCCTTCAAGATGAATTCTGCTCTACTTTAGGGTTCCCTGGAATGTTACTGTGGAGACAGTTCTCTCAAGACTCTTACGGGGCCTTTTGTCTGTTTGAATGCATCTATATGACACCTCCTTAAATCTTTCTGAGGTCTTAACAAAGGATTTTACAGTTATATCTTTGGTTTTATCTTTAGATCATGTTTTTCTGAGAGTGCCCTAGATTTGATCTTTGCCTGGAAGCTGTTTTTTAATTATAGCATCTTTTGCAATCTGGAGAGTCTGGGAATAAGGAACCATTTTATTTTTGAATCCAGCAAGCCCAGGCTCCTTTATATTTAACAGTGCTTTCTTTAACTTTTCCCTCCCCACTCATATTAAGTAATTAGAAGAAGCTGGGCATTACCCTAAGCACCCTCCTGGAAATCTCCTCAGCTGGATGATCTAATTCCTCGGGTACATTTTTCACCTTTTGATAAGTGGAATATTAAAGAAGTTGTAGACACCTGTGAAAACCATCACAGTGTCCAAGTGCAATGACAAACATGAGATTAAAGAAAGATCTCTGAGTCAGGAGACTAAACAGATTCTAACTCCCAACTTTATCACTAATAGTAAATGACCTTATCCAGATGAAAACATAGAAGAATTTTGTAATAAATAAAGATATGGGTGATTATCTTCAGAAAAATTAGGCATCTCTATCAAGCAAATAATTTTAACAACTGGAAAAACAGAATGTGGTTTAATCTAACATAGGTATATACTTTTTCATGTTGAAGCTATGAAAACCTCTGATGATGTTTCTGTTTTATGAAATATTTCCAAAACATTCAATTATGAATATACTGAAGATTAACATGAAACTCTCCTCTTCTGAAATTATGAGCAACTGTTCGTGTCCAGTTTTCCAGTAATACTCCAGGGTTCCAGTAACCCTCAGAGGATAGGGATAGTAGCTCAATACTCTCCATGTAAGTGGCTAGGAACCTTAGATGGAACATTTCATATATAGTAAGTTTTAAGTTATATCAAGTATCTAAAACAATTATGATTTCCTCATCAATCCTGATCCTCAATTCTGTTCCAGGGAAATGAAATTATATCATTTTAGCATTAGAAAGATGCCATTATAGTCTTCTAACTCGATGATATACAATACCAGAGACACATAAATTAAGAAGAAGGACAGAATGGAATCATGTGAATCTGTGAAAGCAAAATTAATTTCACAATCAGTCACTAGGCAATGGAAAAAGCATTGGAGGATTTCAAGCCTAGAAGTATTGACTCATCAGTATGAACAATGAAGGATAAGGTTGAGCAAGTGTTTATTTATTACATATTAAGAAGTTTAAAATAAATTTAAAAATCAGCTTTATATAATCTAAAATGTCAATTATAAGCCTATAATAATAGTAACTTGGCTGGTTTTCAAAAAATAATCTGTATTTTTGGTTAAAATTGTTAAGGGTTCTTTATATAAGTATCTTAACTGAGCCCAAAATTCTCCAAGCCAGGCTTCAGCAATACGTGAACCGTGAACTTACGATATTCAAGATGGTTTTAGAAAAGGCAGAGGAACCAGAGATCAAATTGCCAATATCTGCTGGATCATCGAAAAAGCAAGAGGATTCCAGAAAAACATCTATTTCTATTTTTTTTTATTGACTATGCCAAAGAGTTTGACTGTGTGGATCACCGCAAACTGTGGAAAATTCTGAAAGAGATGGGAATACTAGACCATCTGACCTGCCTCTTGGGAAATCTGTATGCAGGTCAGGAAACAACAGTTAGAACTGGACATGGAATAACAGACTGGTTCCAAATAGGAAAAGGAATACGTCAAGGCTGTATATTGTCACCCTGCTTATTTAACTTATATGCAGAGTATATCATGAGAAATGCTGGGTTGGAGGAAGCACAAGCTGGAATCTAGATTGCTGGGACAAATATCAATAACCTCAGATATTCAAATGACACCACCCTTATGGCAGAAAGTGAAGAGGAACTAAAAAGCCTCTTGATTAAAGTTAAAGAGGACAGTGAGAAAGCTGGCTTAAAGCTCAACATTCAGAAAACTAAGATCATGGCATCCAGTCCCATCAGCTGATGGCAAATAGATGGGGAAACAGTGGAAACAACGGCAGAATTTATTTTGTGGGGCTCCAAAATCACTGTAAATGGTGACTGAAGTCATGAAATTAAAAGACACTTACTCCTTGGAAGGAAAGGTATGACCATTCTAGACAGCATATTAAAAAGCAGAAACATTACATTGCCAAGAAAGGCCCATCTAGTCAAGGCCGTGGTTTTTCAGTTAGTCATGTATGGATGCGAGAGTTGGACTGTAAAAAAAGCTGAGCACAGAAGACTTGATGCTTTTGAACTGGGATGTTGGAAAAGACTCTTGAGAGCCCCTTGGACTGCAAGGATATCCAACCAGTTCATCCTAAAGGAGATCAGTCCTGGGAGTTCATTGGAAGGACTGATGTTGAAGCTGAAACTCCAATACTTTTGTCCCAATATTGATGAGAAGAGCTGACTCATTTGAAAAGACCCCAGTGCTGGAAAGATTAAGGGCAAGAGGAGAAAGGGATGACAGAGGATGAGATGGTTGGATTGCATCACTGACTCAATGGACATGAGTTTGGGTAGGCTCTGGGAGATGGTGATGGACAGGGAGGCCTAGCATGCTATGACTCATGGGGATGCAAAGAGTCAGACATGGCTGAGAACAGAACTGAACTGAACTGAACAACTGAGCCAAAAAGGTGACCTACTTAGAGCAATTTTTAGGATACACCAAAAGATGTGGGATTTGGCTAAAACACATGCATTTAACCTGATTATCACTCTTGGCTATTAAGTTGGAAAGGTTGGCCAAATGCTACTAAAGCTGTGTATATAGACCATGAGAAGTACTAGGCAACTAAAGATGGAAAATCTTCATATAGAAGTCCAGTCAGTGTCTTTGAGAGGACATGATGTAACTTCTGAATTTATGGTAACAAGCTAGAGTTTAGGATATGCTCTGTTGCTACCTATTAACAATATTAACATAGATCTATAAGAAAAGAGAAGTAAAGGTGACTATTTTACTTTTAAAATAATTTTAAAGGATTTTTTTTCTAACATAAAACAAATACATGTAAAGTACACAACAAAAGTAGCATCTCAAAATATTTACATGGAAATGTGAATGTTTCCTTTATATCTCAGTATAAAAAAACTCAATTATTTTATTATCAATGCCATCTGGAGTTCAACCTCAATATACCCAATCCATCATTCATATGGATACTACATTCCAGATATATTTTAAAACTCTTCTGTTTCTACTACTATTACTTTAATCCAGGCCACATCATATTTTAAAACATATGGCATAAATTCTAGCTTAGTAAATATTGACAGTGATAATCCATATAACTAGCTCTTTGGGGTCCTCAATATTTAAATCCCAATTCTTTGAATGGCTGCAATAGACTGTAAGCTCCATGAGTGTGGAGACTGTTGTACTCATTGCCATATACTAGCACAAAGCAGAATTTCTGGTGTAAGATATTTGTTGAAGAAATAAATATATGGTTGACAAAACAGTTTTGGTGGAATTTGGGATAAGAACCATATTGCTCCAAGTTGGACAACGAGTAAATAAATAAGAAATTTCATCACCATGAGTAAACAACTTCTTCAAGAAGTTTGTCAGCAAAATTAAATAAACAAAAAGGATGCTGAAGAAAAAGGCAGGGTCAAGAGATTGCTCTCAAGATATAAGATGGGGCACTTCCTCCTAGTTCTGTGTGCAAGAATGTGCTCTAGAGGAATTTCTTTTGGCTCATATGTCATGTTCCATGTGTTTGGGATGCTTTTGTTGTTCTTTTCTGGTCGCCTTCTCTTCCACACTTCTGATAGAAGGTCACATAACATATGAAGTGGAGCATTTTGTAAGTCTGATTGCCTTTGGGAAGTCTTCAAACCTGGAATATGCTTCTGGCTCCCTGTGTATCATGATTACAAAGAAAAAGATATACCAGTTGGACAAGTTGAAATATCAACCACTGTTTTACAATGTAGTCATAAATGAAAGAAAATTTCCTTCCTCCAGTTTGCAATGGGGGAGCAATCGGAATTACTGATATCTCAGCCCTGGGGAACACCAACGGGGCATGAAACACAGTATGAGACACAAATGCTGTCAAGTGAGCCTGTGTGAAGCTGGGAAGGAAGCAATCTGGGGAGCAGTTTCAAGTGGTGCAGTGCTATTCACTCTCCAGAATAAGTCTGGGTGTTTAAACATGTGCTTTTACCTAGGATATTCTTCATCTGAGTCTCCCTGTCTCTCTCTTTCTCCCTTTGATCTCTGATTTTGAACTTTCAGCTTGTGTACTTGTATGGGACTTTGCTGTTTCCTTCATTCTCTTTAAGGTCAGTCCTGCTTGGCCACTCAGGACACATGTGGCTATACGCTTCTGCTGGTTTCCATTTGCCAACTTAGAATTAGGAATCATCCTTCTAGAATCAGAGGTAAAAGAAAAAAGATTTAAAGATGAAAAGTAAAATTCTTGGCATCAGTTTTAGTAAGTACACTGAATTTAAATCAAATAATGGATTTAAAAATGTCTATGGGGAAATTATTTTAGTGTAATAAGAACTGAAATCTTCAGCTGAACAAAATGTATGCCCTTGCTATCAGGATCATTGAATTAATAAGTTGTGGATCAAATGGCAGTTCCCCAAAAGATACGTTCATTTCCTAATCCCTGGAAAATGTAATTTGCTGTTGATGTTTTTTAGTTGCTATGTTGTGTCTGACTCTTTGCATCCCCATGGACTGTAGCCCACCAGGCTTCTCTGTCCATGCATTTCCCAGGCAAGAATACTGGAGTGGGTTGCCATTTCCTCCTTCAGGGAATCTTCCCAACCCAGGGATCAAACCCATTTCTCCTTCTTGGCAGGCAGATTCTTCACCACTCTGCCACCTAGGAAGCCCTATTGCCTTATATAACAAAAGTGTTGCAGGAAGAGGGACCCCTTCCAGGGCCCAAGAGTGGCCTCTTTTCTAACACTTGGAAATGAATTGTCCAAGAAGACACACATGCTGAACAAAAGACTTTATTGGGAAGGGGCACCCAGGTGGAGAGCAATAGGGTAAGGGAGCCCAGGAGAAATGCTCTGACATGTGGTTCGCAGTCTTGGGTTTTATGGCAATGGGGTTAGTTTCCAGGTTGTCTTTTGCCAATCATTATGACTCAGGGTCCTTCCTGGTGGTGCATGTATTGCTCAGCCAAGATGGATGCCAGTAAGAAGGATTCTGGGAGGTAGAAGAACACATGGTGTCTCCTTTTGATCTTTCCCAAATTCTTCCCATTGAGGGTGGCTTATTAATTCTGTATTCCTTACCAGGACATCCTGTTGTATAATAACTTATGCAAATGGTTAGTATGGCTCCTGGCTAGAGTGGGTAATTTCACTCAGTGTGCTTCCCCTAACAAAAGTGTGAATATTACTTTATGTGACAAAAGATATGACTAAGTGAAGAAAAGCTTATTCTGGTTTATCCAAATGGGCTTTAAGGGTAATCATATACATTCTCATTATAGGAAGTTTTGAGACAGAAACACATAGGAGAAAAGACAAAAAAGCAATGTGAATGTTGAGACAGAGATTAGAGTGATGGGACCACAAGCCAAGGAATGCCTGTAGCCACCAGAAGCTGTAAAGGCAAGAAACAAATCCTTTTCTAGAGCTTCCCAAGGGAGCATTGCTTTGCTGACACCTTGACTTCAGACTTCTGACCTCCTGAATTGTGAGAAAGTACATTTTTGTTGATTTAAGCCTCCCAGTTTTTTAATAATTTGTTGCAGTGGCCCCAGGAAACTAATATACAAAATAAACATTAGTCATATTAATTTATTTTTCTTTAGGTTCAATTTATTCATGTATGTGTAGACATACATGTATAACCATACATTTATTCATGCATGAGTATTCATACATGTAAACATACACTATATATATATATATACACCATGTGTGTGTGTATGTGTGTATGTATGTATATATATATATATATATACACATAACAACAAGGAGATCAAACCAGTCAATCTTAATGGAGATCAACCTTGAATATTCATTGGAAGGACTGATGCTGAAGCTGAAGCTCCAGTATTTTGGTCATCTGATGTGAACAGACTACTCACTGTAAAAGTCCCTGATGTTGGGAAAGATTGAGGGCCAAAGGAGAAGAGGGTGTCAGAGGATGAGATAGCTGGATGGTATCACCGACACAATGAACATGAACTTGGGCAAACTCTGAGAGATGGTGAGGGAGAGGGAGGCCTGGCTTGCTGTAGTCAATGGGGTTGTAAAGAGTTGGACACAACTGGATCTGAACAACAGCAACACCATGGAATGACTACTACTTTCTTAGGCTAATAGGAAATGGAGTTGAAGAAATCTATAACCCAAATTACATGACACCTATGACTAAAGGCTGAATACTGAGTATTGGCTACATTTCTGTCCTGTAGACACACTTATAGTATATGAGATGCTTACATTGGTATCAAGTGAGCATTCCTAATGTTGAGGGAACTGTTGATTACATTCATGCAGGCATTAAAACTCCTTTTACAAAATAAAGATCCCTTTGCGGCAGAAGGCACCAGCACTCAATGAATGTGTAAGTGAATGTGATCACAGTCATTGTGCTGTAAATATCTGTTTGCATTTCCCAGGATCTTGCCATGGTTCCTACATTTTGGCTCATTTGTCACTATACCATCTGTTGAAAGATAAATTGATCACTGGTGGTTGGATTATTGGGTTAGTAGTGCTTATGTTTATTATCATGTGCAAAATAAATACCTTAAAACTGTACTTAATGTGAATTAATTTTTAGGTGACAGTGGGTATCCCAGAAGCTCCATTTATTGACAAGCAGTGGCAACCACAGTAGAACAAAGATGCAATTGTGCACAAACACCCTTAGAAATGAGATGTCAAATTTTATCATACATCCTTTTAAAGGTGAAGAGATTCTGTCTGGTACCTCTGATACAGGACATGCTCCATAAGTCCTGAAAACTTTACATCTGGCAATGACAGAGCAAGTTGCTGGCAGAAAAATTATTCATCTATACTGTGGTGGAACCTTAGGTGAAAAGAGTCCAGCTTTTTCAAACAATGAGTTTTCTAAGGAGATACAATTGTCATTAGGGTCTAGTCTTAGGTCTATAGATCACAGAGATTCAGCAAAAATCATCAACTGTTGAAGCTTTCGATCTTTGGAAGTATATTTTTCAAATTAAAAATTTTATATATAACATTTAATTTTCTAAAAAAATTAATTTTGATCATTATGCTAAAATTTTGTTGTTGTTGTTTAGTTGCTGTGTTGTGTCTGACTCTTTTGTGACCCCATGGATTGTAGCCTGCCAGGCTCCTTTGTGTCTAGAATTTCCCAGGCAAGGATACTGGAGTGGGTTGCCATTTCCTTCTCCAGGGGGATCTTCCTGACCTAAGGATCAAACTGGTGACTCCTGCTTTGGCAGGCAGATACTTTACCACTGAACTACCTGAGAGGCCCATGCTAAAATTTTTACCTTATTTTAATTTAAATATGAAATTTTATAAAATGGCCAAATTAGTTTAAACGAAACTAAAACTCTTAACACTATTTTATAACTCACTATCATAGTCTGCTTAACTTCTTAAAAATCTCTGTGTCCTTTGATTCTGTAGTCTTAAAGAATGTATGTATTCATGGACATAATTAAAAATTTATTGAAAATAAATTAATTTTGAATAGTACCTATTTCAATATGTCAATATGACAATATTTGAAGCTAAGATTCTATATGCCACTGCACCACATAATTTATTTATATAGAGACATGGTTAAAACTGACACATTAAAACTTAAATCAAAGTATACACACACACACACACACACACACACACACACACATTTGAGCATTATACCAAATAATTATACTTAGCTATTGATTTGAGCTCAGATTACAATACATTCATGCAACCAGCATTAAATCCCACACTCCTAAATATTCCTTAGAATATCAAGTGACAGAAATACTTTTCATACATAATTATAAAGTCAAAAGAGATGGTTATGAGCAAACATAGAACTCATTTATTTTAAAGCACCATCTAACTAAATAATAGTAGGTGATTTTTTAAACAGCCACAATAATTTATAAGCTTGCCTTTGTTCCTATTCTACACTCTTTTCCATTACTATTAATACCAAAATGACATTTTTCCTTAAAAATACTATGACTGTACTATGATTTTGACTGCTTTTCTCTCCCCCACCATATCCCTGCCCACACTTCCCCATGGGGTCAAGAAGGGTTTATCCTGATAGACAATATTCCAATATTTCATATTGCCACAACCTCCCATAGCTATGGCCAAACCCTTCCAATCCCAATTCTTCTCATCAGCCGAACCAAGTACATGTGTGTTATTTTCCTCCCCAAAGAGTGTTTTATCTCTGGGTAAAAGATTGAGCTAGTCATGATAAATGGACATTCTTGCAGAAGAAGTGCAATTAGGCCTCCCAAAAATAATGAGGAAAAATGCATGCGCTTTTTCCCCAGGGTGAGAGCTGCTGACACAGACTTGCCTCCCTGTGAACACCTAGTGAGATAAAATCTCCATAGGCCTTTTCTCACTAAGGATTAAGATGTGAAGGGGAAAATGATCGGATGTTTGGGATCAGATTGCAGTCCCTAGAGTAACTAAATCATTCTTAGCCATTAAGTTATCAGGACCACCAATTTGTCCTTTTCCAGGAAAAGAAGGAGAATATTCTGAAAGGGGAGAAAGGCAAGTGTGTACAAGACTTTTGTGTGGATGATGCTTATCCTGGGGGAGAATCCATTAGTTGCATCACAGTGTGGTGACACCCAGATTACAGAGGGGAACTTGGGAAAAGTGGGATATTTCTTTGGGTGTCTAGAGGTCACAAGCATCACCACCCTGTGAATGGGAAAGAAGAGGATCATTTCCTGCGGGTGTGCTATAGATGCTCTTGAAAGAGACAGACCCTTAAAAATTAATTCTCCAGGGAACCCTGGGCATTATTGCTTGAGGAAAATCCTTACAGTANTTTATGAATTTATTCCTCCCTCCTGGGCCTGCCCTATGTAAACTGGGCTAGCCAGGAGTGCTGTTTGTTCTACCTGGAGTCCTCACTCTGGTCCTCTGACCTTCCTTTGTTCTATTTTCTCAGGTTCTTTCCTTGTCTTTTAGCCACCGCTATACTGGACTCCTTTTCCTATTCTAACTACCTAACATATTCATCACTATTCACATACAAAACTGATTAAGAGTCCATGTTGCCTGAAAAAAATTAAAATATAAACTTACAGTAGAATTTAATATAAAACTAGAACATGCAAATGTATAACAATAAAATATATAGACTAAAACAAAATTTAAATACACATTATATAAATACATAAATTTATTAAATATAAAAATATATTAAAAAGTCATGAGTTATAAAAGTATCATTTAGTTATTCTCAGTCAAGAGAGAAGTCCTCTTAAAAAACAAATTCTAGGATTTTAATGTCTTCTAAGACTGACCATTGAAATAAAGAATATATAGAGAATCAAGGCAAAAGTAAGCAGTAATTTAACAGAAAAAGTTCCTGGGAGAAGGTCTGCTGTACTGAGAATTGTTGTTAGAATTAAATAAACCTTAGTTCAAATTTTGTCCCCACCATATGCTTTAATTATATTTAGAGATAGTTTACTTGAATTCTTTGAGCTTCAGTGTCTTTTGCCATATAACAGAATTAACACTATCTCTGCTGATAGATGGTTGTAAAATTAAAGAAGAAAAGGACTCAATAGCATCTGAGATATAAATAGGTACTCAACAAATTTTATACAAATGTGTAGGTAATGATATCAATAACATTAATGGAAATGGGGGGAAGGGATAGTTAGGGAATTTGGGATCTGCATATATACATTGCTCTATTTAAAATGAATAACCTATAAGGTCCTACTGTATAGCACAGGGAATTCTACTTAATGTTGTGTGGGAGCCTGGACAGGAGGGGTGTTTGAGGGGGAATGGATACATGTATATGGTATGACAGAGTTGTTTTGCTGTCCACTTGAAACTATTACAACATTGTTCAGTTATACTATAATATAAAATAAAAAGTTTTACAAAAAAAAGTGATCAATAGATAAAATAGAACTTATCAAACTGAAGCATAAAATTACTACACATTTCTTAAAGAAGCAGTTTTTATCCCCAAACTGGATGACAAATAGTTGATTTCTAATCACAATTCAAAGATTTATTCTATTTTTAAAACAAAGCATATAACCTTATCCCTCTTGTTTTATCTCTTGATTAATATTGGCATTCAAACTTGAACATTCAGAGTTTTATATTTACCAGTATAAGTCACAACAAAAAGAGATTAATGTTTTAATTTCCATTTTTACATCATTAAAATAGAATTAACTTTGTTAAGAAAAGCAAAAGGGAGCCCTAATTGTTTGCACATCTTACTCTGCATGTTCGAAACAAGCTCTTAGAAAGACTTGTCCTTTTCTCCCTTCCTTGAAAATTTACATTAACTGTAACTCTGTTTTGCCTTCCTTGTCTTTCTGCTGTGCATACCCACCTAAAGAAGTGAATGTTAAATACAATACCTCATCAAGAAATGGCTGGAAACATATAATAGATTATTATCTTTCTCTTGGAGAGATGAAGTCTGATCCTTCTTCCAGGTCACATATAAATATGACATTTGAGATTTTGTAAATAGAAGCAATGATTCTGAAACAATGCAAAAATAAAGCATGAGAAGAAGCTGGTAGTGAAAAACCAAAAGGGAATTATTATTGTGATTATTTAGTAAACTGAATTTAGTCTAGAAATGACACTCAAGATATATCCATTACCATATTTTCCATTAGCTACATGCCATCCTAAGCAATATCATACTGCTCTTCCATTGCTAATTTTAGCCTGAATAATATAAATTATTTCTTGTGTGTTATATTTACTTATTTGATGTGACAATTTAAAAGAAAAGTATACCTCTGAACTTAGTGTGAAAAATGGCGTACAATCTGCCTATTACTGGCAAAAGCAAGGCTCTGTCTCAATCCACCCCACCACTCCTGGGGTAATTGTAACAGTTATTGTTTTCTCAGGTTTTGCATTTTGCTTCTTGTTTAAATCAATGATGCTTAACAAACAAAAGAAAAACTTGTTCAACTTATTCTGCATATTTTTAAAAAACAGTGCAATTAGGGTTCTTGTAAGGAAAAATAATAATTTGAAAAATGCTGACATTACAAAATACACAAAATACCACCTATAATTTATGTGATTATCTTTTGGAGGCAATTTCAACACTTTGGTGAGTATTTTTATTTTAGAGTAAAATGAAATGCCCACTTTTGAGATGTTTGTGGGATTCCAAAACAAAGAATTATTGGATATTAATTTAAATATCCTATGAGCAATTTGAATAATGATTGTATTTATTAGGAACATAATTTTGAATGAAAGACTTCACTATTTTTAATATGTGAACTGGAGAATAGTTCAATAACCTTGACTATAATCAGACTTCCTTGGTAAAAGTGGAGCTCTATGAAAGGGGAGAATTTGCAGGATCAAACACATTCATCCTATAAATATAAATTATAAACATGGTGCTAATAATGTTATTCTATTTAAAATCTAAATTTTCAAAAGATTATATGAAAAAGAATGCTATGTTCACATAAATGAACATTTAGGTTCAGCTTAAAAGTAGCATGCCTCCAGTAAAATTTTTTTTAAGGAAATAAACATTTATTACTTATCTTCTTTAGAAATGTAAAACCAATTATGGAAGTGGCATATTCTTTTAGATTCAGCTCAAAACCAAAACTCTGTATGAGGAAAAGTTTACAAAATCATAGCAGTCCACATTGAAAGCCACATTCAATTATGGTGGGCTTTATAGATACTGTAAAATAGCTGTTTGAAAAAATACCGTTGAACTTCAGGTCTTCTGAAAGTCCCAAGATCTTAAGTTGCACCTTGTATTTTATAAAATTTAATAAGATATTCCCTTCTTTGATCCCCAAAGGTTAAAAAGTCATTTAAATGTGCTTCCCTTGTAGTTCAGTTGGTAAAGAATTTGCCTGCAATGCAGGAGACCAGGGTTCAATCCCTGGGTTGGGAAAATCTCCTGGAGAAGGAAATGGCTACCCACTCCAGTATCCTTGCCTGGAAAATCTCACGGACAGAGGAACCTGGTGAATTGCAGTCCATGGGGTCGCAAAGAGTCGGGGACGACTGAACGACTAACACACATACACACAAAGAAGAAANAAAATCTCCTGGAGAAGGAAATGGCTACCCACTCCAGTATCCTTGCCTGGAAAATCTCACGGACAGAGGAACCTGGTGAATTGCAGTCCATGGGGTCGCAAAGAGTCGGGGACGACTGAACGACTAACACACATACACACAAAGAAGAAAGTATTATATATTATAGATTCACTGAAACATAAACAAAGGTTTTTAAAACTAATGCTTAAAAACAAGCAGTTTGATGAAAATAAATTTTTCTTACAACAGAAAGTCTGTTTACAGCTACATAAAATAGAATGATCAATTAGCTTAAATTGATTTCAACATTCTCTTCCTACATAACATGAATGAACATGATATTTCAGGTTTATTAAAAGAAAATTGCCATTTAAAATATTAACAACATTTACATTCATGGCCAAATTAGAAAAATATTAAGTAAATAAATTCCAAAGATTTCACTCATATTTTTTTTAGCTATCTTTTCATTTTTCATTATTGAAATGATTATATTTTATGTTAATACATGTTCATAATTAATGATTACTTCACACTAATACATATAGTCCATTGATTAATATTAGACACTGTTCACAAACTTAGTCTAGATTCTGAGCCTATTCTCCTAGGGAGCTCCCACTAAAATTCAATACTTCTTTATAATAAATAATAAAAGCAGTGTCTACCCTCCAAAGAGAACTCCAGAATGACATTTTTACTGACTACAGCTGGGAGAACACTATCTTGACTGAAGTTTAGTAGTATCTTGTAAGAGAGCTTTAAAACTGATATTTTTAATGTTTGGGATCCCCTTGCCAATGCTTTAAGGCATGTATTTCAGTGTGGAATTGAACTGATGTTATTGATCATAGTTCTCAATATAAGAGTGATGGACAGGGAGACACAGGGAGGTACAGAGTGAATATTGGTGAATAAACAGTTCTTTGATATGCAAGTGGATTTGACCAGTCCAGTGATCTATTGTCTTGGGAAAGGGGTTGGTTGAACACTTTATTGTTTAGATAAATGACTTTTTCTAAAGACATAGAAGAAGCAATAAAGTTGTATCTACTTTACAGTAGATATCTTTCTGGGTAAGAATTCTCTGGGACAACTTTTAAAGTCTTGTAAGTTTAGACATGAGGGTTAAATTCTGGAGCCTCAGGGGTTATTTGTTCTCAGTACTTAAAAATAATAACAACCATCACTGCATACACATGCCAGGAGCAGAACAAGAAAAAAGAAAAAGATTCTCTCATGTAAATGTAAAAAACAATCTTATATTCTTGTGCTATAAAAAATATAACAACGGCAGGATAGTTGCTAGGTAAGCACATTCACACACACACTCTCAAAATCATTCTACCTGGGGAAAAGTATAATATGAACCACTTGAAGAATCTCAGTCACATATATACCTGAAACTACTTTTTCTTTTTGAATTTTTGAGAAGAGGCATTTTAATGATGAACAATGACATTTATACTGCCCATCATATCTCTGATCTTCCCTTTGTTAACTGTGTATTAGACAAAACTGAAATGCATACTTATAAACTCTAAGACATTTCCAAGTATTTAGATGGATTCAGTGCAGAACCTGAGCACTCCTGTGTCTGAATTAAAATTAGCCACGAGTTAGCTTGTTTTTAGAGTCCATTGTCTATGTGTAATGTTGCTCAGGTGACTCTANTCCGCGTTCGGCTAGCGACGAGTTACTGGCTGTGTGCCACGGTCGCCCTTCACTGTGTTTCGGGTAGTGTGCCACGGTCGCCCTTCGTTGATGTTCGGGCTGTGTGCCTTGGTCGCTCTGCCTTGAGGTTTTGCCTGTTTTCCGTGGTTGCCCTCCGCTGAGGTCCGGCCTGTGTGCCACAGTCACCCTGCCTCAAGGTCCCGCCTGTGTGCCGCGGTCGCCCTGCGTCGAGGTCTGGCTGTGTGCCACGGTCACCCTTCTCCGAGTTCCAGACTGTGTTCCACGGTCGGCTAGCAACGAGTTCTAGGCTGTGTGACGTGGTCGCGTTCACTGAGTTTTGGTATGTGTTCCTCGGTTGCCCTTCTCCGAGGTCCTGGCTTTGTGCCTTGTTCGCCCTGCGACAAGTTCAGGCCTGTTTGCCCTAGTCACCCTGTGCCGAGGTCCAGGCTGTGTTCCGCCATTGGCTAGCAATGAGTTCTGGGCTCTGTGCCGTGGTTGCCCTGAACAGATTTCTGGGCTGTGTGCTGAATTCACACTTAACAGAGGTTCAGGCCTGTCTCTTATACACNTCCATACAGCCACCCACTCCTTCAAACTTACAGTGTAATAAGTCTATGGCCCTGTGCACTCCACCAGTCGTTTTTTCTGGCCACATTCGCATGGCTTGTGGGATCTTAGTTCACTAATCGGAGATTGAACCCCAGCCCTCCACCTCCCTCTACACACACACCCTCCATCCCACCCCCAACCCCTCCAACCCCCGACAGTGAGACTGGAGTCCTAACCACTGGACTTAGAGGGAATTCTCAACAATCTGTTCATAACTATACTAGTGGCTCATCTTTTGGTGGAGTTTTCTGAGGGCTGAGCACTGTGCTGATGGACACTTTATAACCATCAATTAACCTTCAGACAATCTTATCAAGCAAGGAAGTATAATATCCCCATTTACAAACAGAGGCCTAGAGAGAATACACAATGTGCCCACCTTGTGCCTTGGCTGGTGGAGATGCTCTCCCCACCCCTCAGCTTAACACTGGCACCATTCTGCGCCCCACCCCTCTCCAGCCTGGTTAGGCCTCAGTAAGCATGCTATTCACTAGGCTCCTTCGCATCTCTGTTCCTTGCTCACTGGTTCCCACCCAGAAGCACAGCACCCTCCCCTCCACATCTCCAAATTCACCCAACTGGCAAGGCTTAAACTTACATGGCCAGTCACAAGGAAACCACGTTTGCCCTCTGAGATCCCACTGTCACACTATAACTTGGACCAGGCACCCTCTCCTTCTTCTTCTTGGGCCTCAGTTTCCTTATCTGTGCAATGGGAAGGAAGGGAGGATGGTTCTTTTGTTTGGGACACACTGTTCCACATTCCAGTCCCAGCTTCATGCAGAGGTCTTAGCCAGGACCCCTACACTGACCTTGCTCCTTCTCACTGTCCCTGACTTCAATCCCTGCACAGAGCTAGGGCCTCCAACGTCTCCCTGAAACTGAGACACCAAAGTTATACGTCTTATTGTCAACTGCCTATACCGATCTTCAGCCTTCAGGCAAATGGCTGTCACTCATCCTCCCGGGTCTACATCTCAGCCTAGATCCAATGACATTCCCCAACAAGTAGACACAGGCCTCTGCTGGGCCCCAAGGCGCCCCCCAGTGCCCAGAAATCAGTACTGGCCTCCCCTCCCAAGGCTGGCCAGGCACCTGCAAGAAGTAAGCGCTCATGGGGTCCTCTTTGTTGTCCTCATTGTAGAAAAGGCCTCCAGCCACGAAGATCTGGTTCTCTTTGGTCACTAGGCTGACATGGTTCTTGGGGATCTGGGTCGAGAGGGAGGCACAGTAGCACTCGTTGGCTGCCGGGTCATAGGCCACGGCGCCCTCCTCACTGACCATGAAGATGAGGTCCTGCAGGAACATGCCAAAGCGCAGGGTGTCATTGAGGATTCCGGGTAGGACGCGCTCTGCCTCCTCTTCCTCCTCCTCCGCCTTGGCTTCGGTTGTGCCCTTGTCAGTGGCCTTGGCCCCCGCCGACTCCTTCCCCTTCTCCTTCTTCTTCTTGCGCAGCACAGTGATGCGGCCCTCGTGGGCATCTTTCACCATCTGCACCTTGCGCAGCAGCTCCGGCTGGGCACGCACGAGAGGGTGGCGCTCCACGCGGCTCTCTAGGAAGGCGCGTGGCAGCAAGCGGAAGCGCACACTCTCGAAGACCGTGGGCAGTGCGCGCTGGCGCTCGGCTTGCGCCTCGGCGTCACCGCTGCTTGCCCATCGCATCACCGCTTCGAACACGGCTTCCTCCTTCTCCACGTTGAGGCCATCGCTGGAGATGATGGCAATGAGCTCGTCGGCCGAGAGCCCTAGGAAGTCGGCGTCGCGGGCCACCAGCGAGAAGCGCGCGCAGATGAAGTCGCGGGCGGACACGGCGAGGCGCGCGCAGTCGAGCAGGAGGCCGAGGCGGAAGACCGCCAGGCAGTTGGCCAGACACAGGCGCTTCTGCAAGAAGGACACGCAGATGGTGAAGATGGAAGGGATCTGGAAGCGGTGCGCCGCGGCGAACAGGTCCTGCACACTCGCCTCGTCCAGCGCGATCTCTGACGTGTACAGATAGTGGAGCACCTGGGCCACCACGTCAGGGGACACCTCCTCTAGACGCAGCTCGCCTGCGCTCTCAGGCTCGGCCAGGAAGCGCGCCCGGAAGTAGGGGCTGCAGGCTGCCAGTACCAGGCGGTGGCACGGGAACTCGCGCTCGCCCACCAGCACCACACAGTCGAGGAACTTGCCGTGGTCCAGCATGTCCTTGAGCCCGTCCTGCAGGAGCGTCTGCTGGTACAGCCGCTGCTCCTCGGCCTGCTCCAAGCCCAGCGCCATGGTGGGTGGCCTCCTCTCCGCCCTCCCTGCCTTCCTGCTGGGTCGCACTCAGTCTACGCAGCTGTCCAAGCCGGGCTATATATAGAGCTGGACCAGGCCTGGTAAGGCGAGCTGCCTGGCCTCCCGCACATGACGCAGTGGGGACAGCTGGGCTGAGGCCCCCTCCCAGAGCAACCTTGACTCAGCCCCTGGGGTTCATGGGACTGGGGTAGGGTGTCTCGGTCCTCCCTGAAAGATGAGGGCCTCCCTGCCTCCTCTGTAAAGGGAGCACAGTGAGGCCTTCACTGCTTTCCTTCATCTAGGTGATGCCCCTCAGGGAAGGGGATGACCCAAGCTCTGCCTCTCAGTCCAAGCAGGGAGAAGCCTTCAAATCCCTCTTCAAGGGTCTCCCTTCCTCCAGACCTTGTGGGCCTTTCTGCCCAGCTGCCCCTATCCTCCTTGCAGCGTATCTCCCTCCACTCAGTCCTGGACACAGTGTGCTTAGGTTTCCCACTCAATGAATTTGGGCCTGGGGAACCTGTGGCCTCAGCTTTAAAATGGGAAGACTTTTCTCCCCCAGCTCAGAGACCTTCCTTGGACTGTGCAAAAAAGCAAGAAGATGCTTGAATAAATAAGGTCGCCCCTTTCCTGTGGGGCCTGAGAAGGCCAGATCACTCTGTTGCACCTCAGTTTCCCTTCCTGCCCAGTGAAGAGATGGGTGAGTTCGATTTTTAAGGGCTTCAGTTCAGTTCTGCTGTGGTTCGAAAGCAGATTCCCACTGCTGTGTGATTCTGTGGTTCGGTGTCGGGGCAGAATCACACAGTACCACTCACTGTGGTTCTGTGTCCCTGTCAATACACAGGCACAGCGTTTCACACTGTAAGCTGTCAGACGTGCTAGATTTAGTTTTGTAGGTTCAATTATTCCAGGTGTTAAAACCTCCAGGGATAGAAAAACTAACAAACAAAAAGTTACAGTCAGAGTTGAATATTCCAGAGAAGCTGTCTATGCTCAGTTCTTCATCTGTCCTAAGCTCGACCTGAGCCTGCCCAGCCTTGGGGCCCCTACACCTGTCTAGCATCTGAGGAATCCGGGTAGAGGTCTGGGACAGCCAGTCCCTATGCCCACCCTGCTCTGGACTCCTGACTACCTCCCCCCACTCCACAACATGCACACACACATCAGCCCCAGTCACCAAGATTAACTTGTTCCCAAAGTGCCAGAGGCTGCAGCTGTGGGTTAAATTTAGCCCCCAAGACACTGGTGTGAACTGTTATGGGGCATTCTCCCATCATTCCTGAGTCACTTGTTTATAACCTCAGGCTTGAGGGGCGGGGAGATTAACGAGGGGGGCTTAGTCTGGGCCAGGACTGAGTCACCACCCCGTTTTGTGATTCCAGTGATGTCAATGCCTGTCCCTCCTGAGCAGTGCTTTCAACCATTGCTTGCTGACCCCTCTAGCAGGTCCCAGAGGGACATAGCACCTAGGTAGGATCACCTAGAAATAGTCCTGTCTGTCTTCTGGGAAGGGCAAAGGCTCACCCAGGGGCCTCCAGCCCAGCCCTGGACTGCAGAACATTTCCATTCAGCACCATCAGTGAGACCAGGCTCTGAGAGGCTCAGCCATGTGGCCAAGTCACACAGCTGGCAAGTGGCTGATCCAGGATTCAAAGCAGATCTGCCCACCTCCAAAGACTGTGGGAATCCCTCCCTGCCTTGCTGATTCCAAAGAAAATGTCCGTTAATTGTTGTCTCACTTTCCAAAGACCAGGACAGAAGGTACTGGCTGAACAATTAACTTATATTTATCAGATGATTCAATGGCATATTTTTAGATTATGATGAGTCCCATGGTGCTCACTTCCTACCAGGCATTCTACTAGAATGTTTATATGTGGCTCATCCATTCATCGAGAACCTACTGTGCACTATTTTAAATGTTGAGGATTCAGCCGTGAACACATCGAGTAAGAATTCCTGTCTTTTTGGAGCTTAACTTCAGCTGAGGGAAGGGGAACAGCAACAAGTGAATAGTTATACAGGGTGTCAGATGATAACTGCTGTGGTAACAGGTAGCTGGGAAGGGGGCATGGGAAGTGATGGGTGGCAGAGGTCACACTTTTAAATGGAATAGTCAGGATGGACTCACTGAGTGGACTATGCTTGAGCAGGTTTAAACCATTCCAAGCAGGGGAACAGCTTGAGCTAAGGCCCTGAGGCAGGACCACACCTGTCCTGTTCCAAGAACAGCAAGGAAGCCAATGAACAATGAACGAGGAGGTGAGTAGGAGATAAGGGCCGAGAGGTAAGAGGGGGTGGTGTGACCAGTGTACAGATGGGTTTTTTTGCCCTCTGTGAAATGGGGAACCGCTGTTTATTTTTTAATTATAATTATGGGGAATGCAAACATTTCCAGGGAGAGAGTAATATACTGATCTCTCATGTACTGAGCACCCTCTTTCAACAACTGTCAAGTCATGAAGTCATGGCCAGTCCTGTCATCCCTGCCCCTCTCACTCTGGTTTCACCCAAGGACACGCCCAGGGATCACATGTGGGAGGGAGAAAGCATGACTCCAGGGCTCGATGTTGATCAGAGGGAACTGTCACTTCATTTCATCCTTTTAAACTTTACAACATTGGGCTCCTCAACAGAAATGCCAGCATCTAAAATTCTGAGGGAAGTCATTTCCAGCCTGAATTTTACACCCAGGGAGATACAGTCAAGCTCTTCAGAATGTCATTCCTGGAAGTGGTCCGGAAGAGAAGGTAAATGTTAGGGTTAGGAAAAAGGAGTCCACTAAGGCATAAACCTTTTAGAAGTTAAAGATCTCTGCAATGAACTCAAAAGGACATAGTCTCAGCGAAGAGGGACAGGGAATGACAGGCCGGGGGAGGCCGTCAGGCAGTTTCTCAAGTCTCCTCGTGGGAAGCTGGTTGCACTGTGTTCCCTAGGGTTATCTTCCTGTACTGCTCCTTGGTTATGAGAGTGATGAAATGGATGGAACACTCGCTGTGTTTGCACATACTGGAAGGAAAGTTGCATTTATGACAAGGGGTTTGGGAATGCAGCAGTGATAAAACACCTAGAAACCAAAGCAAATTATGTTTAAAAGAGCCAAAAGTAAAAAGTTATGAGAAAGGAAATGGAATCATGTTGTATTATATGGCTTGGTTGAGATCAGTGTCTACATAGTCATAATAATGTAGATACTAAGTATTAATCTAACCTCAAATAGTAACATAACCATGTTGGGAGGGAAGGGAATTGTGTATATATTGTTTGTGTGTGTGATGGGAGTGTTGAAGAAATACATCAATAGCCAATGCCTAAAACTGAAAATAGGAGGAAGGCAGTGTTGGAGGTGTGCTTTCCATGGGCAGGAAAACACCAAAAATACCAGCTGAATCGGAACTGCTCACTTATTGGGAGTTAGAAAGGAGGAGATGCGGGGAACTGCAGGGTTTTGTTAAAAAAAAAAAAGAAAAGTTCTAGAAATACTTGACTTCTTCAACTGTGTCCAAATAGAACTTTAATTTAAAAAATAGATATTTTCCTCAGAGGTTCTCTAGAAAGCTATGCTGTGTGACATTGGACTGTTGCTCACAACACAGTGGGGCGGCCGGGAAGAGGTGGTATGGAGGCCACGCACGGATGGGCAGGTAGCACAGGGGAAACAGGGAGGCCGAATCCCCACAAGACACCGAGCCGGGAGCAGCCAGGCCCGCAGGCCTAGCAGCAAGCGGCACTTCCAGGGTGACTTGAGCAAGCCCCTGTTCCCCTCAGAGAAGTGGGGCTGTGCGGAGGGCAACGTCCTCATCCTGGGGACCTGAACGCCCTCCCTGGCCAGTTAGTGAACCACCCAGCAGCCTCTCCTAGCCCCTCCCAGTGCCTGAGACCCCTCAGATACCCTGGTATCTCATCTGAGACCCCTCTCTGGGCATCTGAGACCAAGTGCTACATACATGGTGAGGGGGCATTCATTCATTCACCATGTGTCCCCACAGCCTAGAATTCTGTCCCGCATGGAGCCCGGTGCCCCAGCGAAATAATGCTGAGGTCCACGGGGAGAGTTGCTTGCTCCCTCCTCGGAGGCCACGGTCTTCCGTCTGAGTTGTTCTCCCAGGCGCAGACACCAAGCTCCTTCAGACCTCAGCCCCTGGCTCTGGAGGTTCCCCAGGAGCCCAGGCCATCCTCAGGCGAGGGAGACAGGACCTAGGGATGTGCTGGGCACAGGTGTCCATGTGGTCATTGGCGGCCACGCTGTCCTTCGTCTCTGTGGTCCGCGTCCTTTCAGCCCACGGTCAGGGCGGCATGTGTAAAGAAGAGGCTGGGCCAAGGGACAGTTGTACTGCCTTTATTCCCCTCCACTCTTCTCCTCATCCTCCTGCAGTCCCCCACACACTCTGGGGCTGTGGGATGACCACACAGTGCAGACATCAAGGGTCCACGTACCTGGGCACAGCCGTTTTGCCCCTGAGTGCCACCCCCCGACTGCCGAGGGGTGTCATGTGGGCCATGGCAGCAAACGTCAGGATCAGAGGCTCAGGCTTTGCCCCCACTGCCCCCCGGCCTGGACTCCTAGAACTGTGGTCATGGGGCTTGAATGGTCATCTCTCTGGCCACTCATCCCCAGCTGGCCCAAGACCAGGGACTACAAGGGGAGCTGGGGAGGGGCAGGTTCCGGACTTGAGGCTTAGCCAAGTGGGCTGAGAAGTCCAGCTGGACAGAGCGGCCCCCCTTGGCAGATCTGCAGTGGGAGGTAATCATCCCAAGCCCCTTCCCCATCACCAGCTCTGGGAAGTGGGTGTGATGGCCCAAGCCCCTCTCTCCAATATCCAGGTGCTTGTTGTTTTAAAAATTAAAAAGGAAATGTAAAAGCTGGTAAAACAAGAACCCCTATCCATACTGGCATGGCTGAGGTTCCATTATTGCTTCAGACCCTTGTGGTCTGGCCAGAAAGGAGCTCCCACCAACACTGGCCAAAGGGGAAGAGAGCATTTAGCACCAGGGACACAGGGCTCCTGTCCCCGCTAGGACGGGGGCCTCCCAGGAGAGGGGTTGGCCGTGCCCATCTAAGCTATTCATACCATGACCATCTGACCAGTGCCCAGCCTGCTGTCTGGACCCCTCTCGTGCCCTGAGAAGGGAAGCATACGAGAGTAGGAGCCCCGAGTCCTGGGACAAGGTCTCGCTAGCAGCTCCCTACACCCATCTCCAGCCTTCGCTTGTGAAAGTCTGACTTCATGGATCAGAGGGCCAGCCTGGCCAGGGCCCCCTAGGCTCTCTAAGGCTGCAGTGACGGTAGCAGGTGACAGGGCCACCAGCTCTAACGGGAGATCCTGGTGTCAGCCACAGGGGGTGAGAAGCTCAAGGGAGTCCCAGCCTACGGCCCATTTGGGGAAATCAGACTTTTCTTAGGAAAATGTGGGCCAGCTCTGAAGAGCTGCCAGGCACTGGGACTGGATGTTGGAAATAGCAAGGGAGAGGGGGGAGTGGGGGGACCCTGAGGACGTCATGGAAGCCCAGAGATCAAGGGGTGCAGGAGAAAAGGGCTGCAGTACAGCAGGAGCCTGAGAGGTGCAGCCCTGACCCCAGGAGAGGCTAGAACCCTCAGCCTCAGGGTGGGGGAGCCGCAGTGCTGGGAACCAGACAGGGAGCTTTCCTCTCTTGAGGGGGTGCCCAGAGGACAACAGGGGCATCTGAGGGTACATACATAGGCTCTGGCTTGCACTGTTCCTGCTACAGCCCCAAACTCAAACCCTCTAAGCCCAGAGAACAATCTGGGCTGTGTGGCTTGGATTCTAAATCCTCAAATCATTCGGGCTCCTTGGGCTTACCCACATCTGTACAGAATAAAGTGCTTCGTTTATTGATGATTAAAATGTCCCCAGCCCCCTGCCCCAGCGCCATGGACCTTACAAGGAGGTCTGAGGGGTCCCGACCCCCTCAGCCCTTGGGCTGATGGGGCCAGTCCCCCCTCCACCACCCCCTGGGCTCAGGCCTCTTCCCACTCCAGCCATGCTGGGAAGGTGGTGGTGTGGGGGTAGTCATGGGGGTTTAAGGTGCAAAGAGTATAACAAACAAAACTGTATAAACACAATAGGAAAGAGCTTAACTAGGAAATATGTAGCTTATGGAACCTTCCTCCCCCTTTTAAAGGCAGGAATCAAGACGTTAAATGACAACAAAAAAAGGATGTCCTATTAGTGCTGGCCTCGTGAGGGCAAGCATTGGGCACAGGCTGGGGCTCTCCCAGAGCCCACGACCCTGACCCCCCGGGCCTGATCATGCAGACTCCTTGTGCCATCCATGAGCACAGAGGCCCAGGAGGGACAAGGGTGCTGGATGCCAGCCAGGGGCGGGTTGTGACCAGGCCTAGGGAGTGGAGGAGGCTTGCGCTGCCTTCAGGGAGCAGACAGACACAGACACACACATCTCTAGTATGGGAGATGCAGCTGGGGCAGCTGGTGAGGGATGGGGTGCTCTGTGAACAGCTGCCCTGGCCTCTGCCCCACTGATAGCACCTTGAAACCTCAGAACATTGGCCCAAGCCTCCTCCTTAGGGGCCTGCCCCTGGGGTCCACCCATCTGCAGGGGCTCCTGGGCAGCAGGCCCTGGGAGCTGGTGCTGTGGGAGCCAGCCCGTCTGTCCACCCAGGGCCTGGCCCACAACACCCTGAGGCCCAGCAGCTTCTGGGGACATCTTCTCCAGGACCC
Organism: Neotragus pygmaeus; assembly: GCA_006410875.1. NCBI lineage: Eukaryota > Metazoa > Chordata > Mammalia > Artiodactyla > Bovidae > Neotragus > Neotragus pygmaeus. The sequence continues at coordinate 250,646 of SJYV01036294.1, read as the reverse complement.
AGGGCCCTTGGTGCAGCCTAGTGCAGGTCGGGGATCCCTGTGCCTGCCGCAGGGTTGTGAATGGGGAAAGCAAATGTCTGGGGTCCAGCCCCTGCCCGCCCCACACCCCCC
>SJYV01036294.1:127382-250380 GCA_006410875.1 Neotragus pygmaeus | reverse complement strand
CACTATGCAGAGCTGCAGTCTTCATGCCTCGCCACAGCCTCCCGGCATGCTCCCAGGGCATCCAGGCTCAAGCCTCTGCCTGGATATCTGCAGCCCTCACACTGGGTCCACGCCTCCTCCAAAGGGGGATGGCACCCCAACTTCTCCCCAAACCCTCCAGGATATGAGGTGCAAGTTAGGGGGCTCAGGAGAGGCGTGGATAAGTGGCTAAAGGTGATCTGGGCTGGGCCACCCCCCTCCCTCTGGCTTAGGCCTCAGCAGAGTGACCAGTCACACCTGCTCCCTGGGCCCCTGTCCCCCCTACCTGCCGCCTCCAGCGCCCCCCTCACCTGGAGGGGGATACTGCCAATGGTTTCCTCTCTTTTCTTTATCCTTCACTTCCCAAAAAACAAACAACAAAAAAAAGTAAAGGCTTCAAGAAGTCACTAAAAGGGGGCACTTGGTAGCGAGGTGTCCGCGGCCAGCTCTGGGGGCTGCCAGCCTGCACACCCCCCAGGGTCAGGGGCCTCGGGGCGAGGCCGGTGTCCAGCCAACTCCGGAGGTGTCACTGCCCCCCAAGGAGGAGGGGAGCGTCCTGGGCCCCTTGCAGCAGGCAGGCAGTTAGTTGTTGGTGCTCAGCCTCCCGCTGCCCGGGCTGGAGGCCGTGGGNAGTCAAGAGAGAAGTCCTCTTAAAAAACAAATTCTAGGATTTTAATGTCTTCTAAGACTGACCATTGAAATAAAGAATATATAGAGAATCAAGGCAAAAGTAAGCAGTAATTTAACAGAAAAAGTTCCTGGGAGAAGGTCTGCTGTACTGAGAATTGTTGTTAGAATTAAATAAACCTTAATTCAAATTTTGTCCCCACCATATGCTTTAATTATATTTAGAGATAGTTTACTTGAATTCTTTGAGCTTCAGTGTCTTTTGCCATATAACAGAATTAACACTATCTCTGCTGATAGATGGTTGTAAAATTAAAGAAGAAAAGGACTCAATAGCATCTGAGATATAAATAGGTACTCAACAAATTTTATACAAATGTGTAGGTAATGATATCAATAACATTAATGGAAATGGGGGGAAGGGATAGTTAGGGAATTTGGGATCTGCATATATACATTGCTCTATTTAAAATGAATAACCTATAAGGTCCTACTGTATAGCACAGGGAATTCTACTTAATGTTGTGTGGGAGCCTGGACAGGAGGGGTGTTTGAGGGGGAATGGATACATGTATATGGTATGACAGAGTTGTTTTGCTGTCCACTTGAAACTATTACAACATTGTTCAGTTATACTATAATATAAAATAAAAAGTTTTTAAAAAAAGAATGATCAATAGATAAAATAGAACTTATCCAACTGAAGCATAAAATTACTACACATTTCTTAAAGAAGCAGTTTTTATCCCCAAACTGGATGACAAATAGTTGATTTCTAATCACAATTCAAAGATTTATTCTATTTTTAAAACAAAGCATATAACCTTATCCCTCTTGTTTTATCTCTTGATTAATATTGGCATTCAAACTTGAACATTCAGAGTTTTATATTTACCAGTATAAGTCACAACAAAAAGAGATTAATGTTTTAATTTCCATTTTTACATCATTAAAATAGAATTAACTTTGTTAAGAAAAGCAAAAGGGAGCCCTAATTGTTTGCACATCTTACTCTGCATGTTCGAAACAAGCTCTTAGAAAGACTTGTCCTTTTCTCCCTTCCTTGAAAATTTACATTAACTGTAACTCTGTTTTGCCTTCCTTGTCTTTCTGCTGTGCATACCCACCTAAAGAAGTGAATGTTAAATACAATACCTCATCAAGAAATGGCTGGAAACATATAATAGATTATTATCTTTCTCTTGGAGAGATGAAGTCTGATCCTTCTTCCAGGTCACATATAAATATGACATTTGAGATTTTGTAAATAGAAGCAATGATTCTGAAACAATGCAAAAATAAAGCATGAGAAGAAGCTGGTAGTGAAAAACCAAAAGGGAATTATTATTGTGATTATTTAGTAAACTGAATTTAGTCTAGAAATGACACTCAAGATATATCCATTACCATATTTTCCATTAGCTACATGCCATCCTAAGCAATATCATACTGCTCTTCCATTGCTAATTTTAGCCTGAATAATATAAATTATTTCTTGTGTGTTATATTTACTTATTTGATGTGACAATTTAAAAGAAAAGTATACCTCTGAACTTAGTGTGAAAAATGGAGTACAATCTGCCTATTACTGGCAAAAGCAAGGCTCTGTCTCAATCCACCCCACCACTCCTGGGGTAATTGTAACAGTTATTGTCTTCTCAGGTTTTGCATTTTGCTTCTTGTTTAAATCAATGATGCTTAACAAACAAAAGAAAAACTTGTTCAACTTATTCTGCATATTTTTAAAAAACAGTGCAATTAGGGTTCTTGTAAGGAAAAATAATAATTTGAAAAATGCTGACATTACAAAATACACAAAATACCACCTATAATTTATGTGATTATCTTTTGGAGGCAATTTCAACACTTTGGTGAGTATTTTTATTTTAGAGTAAAATGAAATGCCCACTTTTGAGATGTTTGTGGGATTCCAAAACAAAGAATTATTGGATATTAATTTAAATATCCTATGAGCAATTTGAATAATGATTGTATTTATTAGGAACATAATTTTGAATGAAAGACTTCACTATTTTTAATATGTGAACTGGAGAATAGTTCAATAACCTTGACTATAATCAGACTTCCTTGGTAAAAGTGGAGCTCTATGAAAGGGGAGAATTTGCAGGATCAAACACATTCATCCTATAAATATAAATTATAAACATGGTGCTAATAATGTTATTCTATTTAAAATCTCAATTTTCAAAAGATTATATGAAAAAGAATGCTATGTTCACATAAATGAACATTTAGGTTCAGCTTAAAAGTAGCATGCCTCCAGTAAAATTTTTTTTAAGGAAATAAACATTTATTACTTATCTTCTTTAGAAATGTAAAACCAATTATGGAAGTGGCATATTCTTTTAGATTCAGCTCAAAACCAAAACTCTGTATGAGGAAAAGTTTACAAAATCATAGCAGTCCACATTGAAAGCCACATTCAATTATGGTGGGCTTTATAGATACTGTAAAATAGCTGTTTGAAAAAATACCGTTGAACTTCAGGTCTTCTGAAAGTCCCAAGATCTTAAGTTGCACCTTGTATTTTATAAAATTTAATAAGATATTCCCTTCTTTGATCCCCAAAGGTTAAAAAGTCATTTAAATGTGCTTCCCTTGTAGTTCAGTTGGTAAAGAATTTGCCTGCAATGCAGGAGACCAGGGTTCAATCCCTGGGTAGGGAAAATCTCCTGGAGAAGGAAATGGCTACCCACTCCAGTATCCTTGCCTGGAAAATCTCACGGACAGAGGAACCTGGTGAATTGCAGTCCATGGGGTCGCAAAGAGTCGGGGACGACTGAACGACTAACACACATACACACAAAGAAGAAAGTATTATATATTATAGATTCACTGAAACATAAACAAAGGTTTTTAAAACTAATGCTTAAGAACAAGCAGTTTGATGAAAATAAATTTTTCTTACAACAGAAAGTCTGTTTACAGCTACATAAAATAGAATGATCAATTAGCTTAAATTGATTTCAACATTCTCTTCCTACATAACATGAATGAACATGATATTTCAGGTTTATTAAAAGAAAATTGCCATTTAAAATATTAACAACATTTACATTCATGGCCAAATTAGAAAAATATTAAGTAAATAAATTCCAAAGATTTCACTCATATTTTTTTTAGCTATCTTTTCATTTTTCATTATTGAAATGATTATATTTTATGTTAATACATGTTCATAATTAATGATTACTTCACACTAATACATATAGTCCATTGATTAATATTAGACACTGTTCACAAACTTAGTCTAGATTCTGAGCCTATTCTCCTAGGGAGCTCCCACTAAAATTCAATACTTCTTTATAATAAATAATAAAAGCAGTGTCTACCCTCCAAAGAGAACTCCAGAATGACATTTTTACTGACTACAGCTGGGAGAACACTATCTTGACTGAAGTTTAGTAGTATCTTGTAAGAGAGCTTTAAAACTGATATTTTTAATGTTTGGGATCCCCTTGCCAATGCTTTAAGGCATGTATTTCAGTGTGGAATTGAACTGATGTTATTGATCATAGTTCTCAATATAAGAGTGATGGACAGGGAGACACAGGGAGGTACAGAGTGAATATTGGTGAATAAACAGTTCTTTGATATGCAAGTGGATTTGACCAGTCCAGTGATCTATTGTCTTGGGAAAGGGGTTGGTTGAACACTTTATTGTTTAGATAAATGACTTTTTCTAAAGACATAGAAGAAGCAATAAAGTTGTATCTACTTTACAGTAGATATCTTTCTGGGTAAGAATTCTCTGGGACAACTTTTAAAGTCTTGTAAGTTTAGACATGAGGGTTAAATTCTGGAGCCTCAGGGGTTATTTGTTCTCAGTACTTAAAAATAATAACAACCATCACTGCATACACATGCCAGGAGCAGAACAAGAAAAAAGAAAAAGATTCTCTCATGTAAATGTAAAAAACAATCTTATATTCTTGTGCTATAAAAAATATAACAACGGCAGGATAGTTGCTAGGTAAGCACATTCACACACACACTCTCAAAATCATTCTACCTGGGGAAAAGTATAATATGAACCACTTGAAGAATCTCAGTCACATATATACCTGAAACTACTTTTTCTTTTTGAATTTTTGAGAAGAGGCATTTTAATGATGAACAATGACATTTATACTGCCCATCATATCTCTGATCTTCCCTTTGTTAACTGTGTATTAGACAAAACTGAAATGCATACTTATAAACTCTAAGACATTTCCAAGTATTTAGATGGATTCAGTGCAGAACCTGAGCACTCCTGTGTCTGAATTAAAATTAGCCACGAGTTAGCTTGTTTTTAGAGTCCATTGTCTATGTGTAATGTTGCTCAGGTGACTCTACAGGTAAAGAACCTGCTTGCCAACTCAGGAGACATAAGAGACGCGAGTTCGATCTCCGGGTCAGGAAGATCCCTGGAGGAGGGCATGACAACCCACTTTAGTATTGTTGCCTGGAGAATCCCATGGTCAGAGGAACCTGGCGGACTACAGTCCATAGGGTCACAAAGAGTCTGACACCACTGAATTGACTTAGCATGCACACACATCTATGCATAAGAAATATAGATTCATGAAAAATAAAATGGTATTTGTCCTTCTAATAATGTGTTTAAAATCATTCTCTTCAGAATATTCTTAAACAAGTTGTGTGAATACTTCCTCTTCTTTCTGTCTTTCCTTCCCTCTTGGTCTCCTTCTCTTCCTCTCTTCCCTTCACTTTTTGTTTTCTGTCTCTTCTCTTCCTACCAGTAGTGAAGACTCCAGCTCTCACTAGCCATTTACATGAGCTGTGGAGAGACAGGAAGATGAATCAGAACTATGTATATAGACTTCTCACAGTCTATTCAATAATTTATTTAGCTATTTTACATTTCATTAAATTTAGTGCCTGCTCATTCAGTTGCTTCATTTGTGTCTGACTCTTTGCAACCCTGTGGACTGTAGCCTGCCAGGCTCCTCTGTCCATGAGATTCTGCAGGCAAGAATACTGGAGTGGGTTGCCAGTGTCCTCCTCCAGGGGATCATCCTGATCCAGGCATGGGACCCCTGCCTTTTATGTCTCCTGCATTGGCAGGTGCATTCTTTACCACTGGCACCACCTGGAAAGCCCAATTAAATATAGTACTGAAAGCAAAATCTATCATTATCCGATACTAACTTTCAGGTAAGTTTTTGTGACATCTCTCCAAGGAGACCATGTGCACTTATGAAATATTGAAAACACTTTGTTCCATGATTTTTCCTACTTCAGGGGGTCTTTGGAATTAGTTCAAACCTCTTCTTCTATTCATCTATGTAAGCTCTCTATGCTTCTTGCCATTACAAGTTTATTTTTGATAAGTAATACCATTTTAATGATAAGGTAAAATTCTCATCAAAACGTGAAGAAGTAAGGTCAATCTAATGGTAAATATGTACTTTACATCTCATGAATAAAATGATAGCATTACTCCAATACTTTTTATTTGGGCTTCACTGCATTTATGAGTTGGAGATGAAAATTTAAACAAAGAAAATAAAAAGGGACTTTTCCGGTAATCCAGTGGTTAAGACTTCACTTCCAATGCAGGGGATGCAGGTTAGATCCCTGATTGGGGGCTAAGATCCCACATACCTTGCAATCAAAAAACAAAAATATTAAACAAAAGCAATATTGTAACAAATTCAATAAAGACTTTAAAAATCATTCACATAAAAAATGTTAAAAATGAAAAGGCATATAGAAAAGGGAGAGGTAAAATGTACAACTTACCTGATACCATTTGTCCGATACCATCATTCTGATACCATCATAACTTTGTGTAGCATTTGTAAGTCAGTTGAAGCATCTTAATCATTCTACTTCTTTTGTTTATTCTAGGGATATTACTACTACTACTAAATTAGAAATTAGTTCTTGTCACCTGAACTAGTGTTTGGTAGTTACTCCCCTGGAGAAGGAAATGACAACCCACTCCCGGATCCTTGCCTGGAAAATCTCATGGACACAGGAGCCTGATGGGCTGCAATCCATGGGGTCATAAAGAGTCAGACATGACTGAGCAACTGACACTTACTTACTTGAGGGAGGAGGGCTATAATAATTCACTGGCTATTAACGCTAAAGTGTGTATAATGCAAACACATTCTCATTTATAAACAATGATTGAAATTCCTATATTAAAGTGAAAAATTATTTTGGCAAATTCTACACGCCTTCCTGAAAGGAAACATTTCACTGTGATCAATTAAAGCTATTTGAATTTTAACAAATACTTTTATTGTCTCCCATTTTTTATAATAATCATAAATTATGTTTTTTTTTTCCAGAAATGAGTGCATTAAAGACATTGAGTTTGCTCAGTAGATATAAATAGTCTTCCTATATTTGCTCATTTCTTTCAGTTCATTCATAGGGCAACTGGTTCACCATTATCCTATGCTGGTGCTTTAAAAATCAGTATGGTATTCTGATCTATGAGAAATAGTAACAGCACAGTGTCTGATAGAATCAAACACACTGGTACATAATATTGCTTGAGAGTAAACTTTTGAATAAAGAGCTGCAAGGCACACTGAAGTCACTGGGCTTGTCGACTTGGACAAATCTGAATCAATTTTGATAAAAAATGAAATTAATGGCATATTCTTTCTTTCTACTTCACAAAAGTCAGGGAATATAAAGTAAGTGCCACAGAAAAGAACACTTTCTAAAACACAGGCTATCATTTTCAATATGATTAAAAATCATATTTTCAAAAATAGAGTAAATGTCTAAATGTATCTATGTATATTCAGACTTCAAACATCTGTTGTCTACCTATATAATCAAGGAGAGTAATCAGGAAAAATGAATATTCTTAGAGTTTTAAGCTAATTACTCTCAAGCATGCTAACCTTAACAGTATGGAATGAAATATAGGTCAAGATTCAGGAACCAAGGAGAAGCTAACATGCTTGCCACGTTATCATGACTGTTACAGAAAGACAATATCATTGAAAGAAGTAAGAATTAGCATTATTAAGCAGAGTTCTCATTTCACTTTCTTAAATTTTACACCAGTCAGCTGCATTTAAAAGGGAAAACTAGAATCACATTTTTATCTACAAGGCAATAAAATTAAAATATTATAATATTCAAGTTAAGCTTGAAGATTCTAACCAATTTTAGCAGCTTACTAAAAGTATTCAGTCTTGCATATAAAAATTTTATGTAATGGGATTTGAAAACTATTCATATGAAGAAGAAAAGAAATAACATAGCAAATTAGCAGGCAGTTCTAGTATTTAAATAACTTACTTTCCTGGGGTATAAATACATAAATATATATTTTATAATGTTTTAAAAATTCAACTTTTGGAAAATAGCATACTAAGCCTATGTGCTGTGTGCTTAGTTGCTCAGTCGTGTCTGACTCTTTGCGACTCCATGGACGGTACGGCTACAGGCTCCTCTGTCCATGGAATTCTCCAAGCAAGAATAGTGGAGTGGGTTGCAATGCAGGTGGATTCTTTACCATCTGAGTCACCAGGGAAGTCATATTCAGCCTACAAATTAGGCCTACAAATTAAGCCTATAAACAATCATATCAACTTGGGTAAATTGTAATCAATTTAATGAAATCAGTATATTTCAGATTGAATTCATGAGTTATACAGAAAGATGATAAGATTAGAGCCCAAACTCCTTTCATATAAAAACGGAATACATTTTCTTCTTCTGTTTCTATTTTCAAAGCAAGTGTTCAACTCTAAAATCACAGATCTCCTAATTTTATTTCCCAAACAGGAAAAGAAATTCTGAAGTCTGTTCCAAAAAATTAGTGTTGATTAACATTTCAACTTTAGAATATCTAACTAAAACCAATTTGAGAGGAANCTAAAATCACAGATCTCCTAATTTTATTTCCCAAACAGGAAAAGAAATTCTGAAGTCTGTTCCAAAAAATTAGTGTTGATTAACATTTCAACTTTAGAATATCTAACTAAAACCAATTTGAGAGGAATGCTGTAAAAATTTTCTTCCAAGATGCTTTATGACAAAGATACATTGTTCTTAGAGGCACTGATATTAGACACTAATACAAGGCTTGAATCAGAGTTAATAACATCCATTAAATTTTCTTTAGCAGAAATTCAAAGCACTAAATACACCAACGAGTCTTGGATCATTAACCATTTAATTTTAAAACATTAAAAATAAATATGGTCTTCAGACAATGTTCTACAATTCCCTTCAATACATGCTTTATGTATAAGTTTAAGAATTTTTAACACTGAGCACAGAATTGTTATACAAGAATCCATAAGTATCCTTAAAAATGTATGTGTACTCTTACTTGCTGTAACAGAGGTGCCCACTGTTTAATTAAATAAAGACCTGTTCTTTACGATCATGAGGTTTCTTTTTCCTATTTATCCCTCAGAAGGCTCACAGACTAATATATCTCTTATTAATGAAGTTAACATTTTCCAGGAAGTCTAGAAGTACTCCTATATTATATTATGTCAAATCAAGGCTTTAATAAAATTTGTTTTCAAAATAAATATATTTTCTTCAAATACAATATGGAAAACAGCAAATACATATGTCAATTTCATGAAAAACATGACATGATCTTTCAAACAAATGGGCATATATTTTTATATCCTATTTCTTGGGTTTTAGGCAGTGTGTCATAACAGCTAATGCTAACTGTATGTCAGGCACCAGGTACCATTCTAAATGCTTTATTTGTCACATCTCATGTAACCTTGCTTGCAGCTCTGTAGGGGAGATGTCTCTTTAGTGTCCTCATTTTACAAATGAGAAACTAAGCCCCTAGAGAACAGGAAAACTATCGAAGTTTAGAGAGCCATAATTGGCTGAACCAGGCTTTGAAGTGAGTCAGTTGAACTTGAGAACCTGTGCTCTTAACCACGACAGTGTATTTCTCTCTCTGTAAAGTATTTAATGTTCCTTGGTCAACACTAGAGTGCTTGAGTTATCTAAAGAGGTTTTCAAAATAGCTCTTCATCTTGTCTGCATAGAGTATGTAATGTATTTGNTGCTCTTAACCACGACAGTGTATTTCTCTCTCTGTAAAGTATTTAATGTTCCTTGGTCAACACTAGAGTGCTTGAGTTATCTAAAGAGGTTTTCAAAATAGCTCTTCATCTTGTCTGCATAGAGTATGTAATGTATTTGATTTTCACTAGTACATAGAAGCTGGGTTTGTTCTTGGCCTTGGCAGAATTCTGAAGGAAGAGAGGTTGGGATACCTAACCTTCCTGTTCAACTCCCCTCTTCTCAGAGTGTCCAGAAATTCTCCTAAAACCCCAACTCTTGTGTTAATGTACCCTTGTTCTCAGGCCATTATCAATTTATCCTTCTTTATAAAATATTGAAAACTTCCCTAATATTTTGGCCCATATACTTAACATTCATTCCAATTAAATTGTTCCAAAAGATCAACATTTTAGAAAATAATCACTTTCTTCAAAATCGAGATATCATTAATTTTCCTTTTACCAAAGTATTCAGATTAAAAAATAAAATAAACTTGATATGGTTCATTCTCTGCTTGACCTGCATAGAATGGAGTTCCAGAAGAGAAGGAGAAGAGTCCATATACTACTTCTCAAAATGAGGTCTAAATAACCCCACAAGACAGCAACAGACTGGGTGTGAGCCAACATTGGTGCTGAGAGCCTAAGGATAAATACCGTATACCTTTTAGAAACATGGACTTTACTTGGTAGCAATTACTAAAAACATTGTATTTCATTTTAAAAAAGCATGTCACCAAATCAAATGTAATGTTTGCACAATTTTTCAGGTATAAAAGAAAGACTTGAGACAAATTTTATGATTTCACATTTTTAAGCCTGCATTGGTAGGTGCCTCTTTTTTCCCCCCAGGACAAAGTCAGGATTTCCTGACCTCAAGGTCTTTAGGAGAACAGATTGAGAATTACTTGATCAGGGAATATATGGAAATTGAGAAATGAAGTTATTTTCCAATGCATTGTATAATAATTTTTTTAAGTTAACTATAATTGGAGAAATATATCCTTGATACAGACAGACTAACACATGCCATCTTCCTATCTCTAAATTTAGTTAATATTATATTGAATTAGAGAGAGGGGAAACAAATCTTCAATATTGGGCCTCTGTGTAAACTGTCACATTTAGGACAAGCTGTGATATTTTAGAGATAAAAAATAAAGATCACTTGCTCCCAGTGTACATCTTTTAAATAGGATTAAAAGTGAAGCAAAATGACAAGATTCAAGTTATGGCATGTGTTATAGCTACTGGTTAACTCAGTCATAGAATTCAGGTTTACATTCCCTTGCATTCTCTTTTCTAATATTTTACAAATTGAATTCTTATAATTTGATTCAGTTCAGTTCAATTCAGTTGCTCAGTCGTGTCTGACTCTTTGTGACCCCACGGACTGCAGTACACCAGGCCTCCCTGTCCATCACTAACTCCCAGAGACTACTCAAACTTATCTCCATAGGGTCAGTGATGCCATCCAACCATCTCATCCTCTGCCATCCCCTTCTCCTCACACCTTCAATCTTTCCCACCATCAGGGTCTTTTCAAATGAGTCAGTAAATAATCTGATTAATTGCACTCATTTCACATGCTGGCAAGGTAATGCTCAAAATCCTTCAAGCTAGGCTTCAACAGTACATGAACTGAGAACTTCCAGCTGTACAATATGGGTTTAGAAAGACAGAGGAACAAGAGATCAAATTGCCAATATCCACTGGATCATAGAAAAAAGCGAGAATTCCAAAAAAGTGCTTACTTCTGCTTCATTGACTACAATAAAGCCTTTGAATATGTGGATCACAACAAACTGGAAAATTCTGAAAGTGACGGGAATAACAGAACACCTTACCTGCCTCTTGAGAAGCCTGTATGCAAGTCAAGAAGCATCAGTTAGAACTGGACATGGAAAAATATACTGGCTCAAAATTGGGAAAGGAGTATGTCAAGGTTGCATACTGTTACCTTGCTTATTTAGCTTATGTGCAGAGTACATCATGCAAAATGCTCAGTTGGATGAATCACAAGCTGGAATCAAGATTCCCAGGAGAAATATCAATAACTTCACATATGCAGCTGACACCACCTGAATGGCAGAAAGCAAAGAGGAACTAAAGAGCCTCTTGATGAAGGGGAAAGAAGAGAGTGAAAAAGCTAACTTAAAACTCAACATTCAAAAAACTAAGATCATGGCATCTGGTCCCATCACTTTATGGCAAATAGATGGGGGAAAAATGGAAGCAGTGAGAGATTTTATTTTCTTGGGCTCCAAAATCACTGCAGATGGTGACAGAAACCATGAAATTAACAGACACTTGCTCCTTGGAAAAAAAACGACAAACCTTGATATCATATTAAAAAGCAGTGATAGCACTTTGCTGACAAAGGCCTATATAGTCAATGCTATTATTTTTCTAGAATTCACATACAGATATAAGAGTTGGCCCATAAAGAAGCCTGAATGCCGAAAAATTAATGCTTTTGAACTGTGGTGCTAGAAAAGACTCTTGAGACACCTTTGGACAGCAAGGAAATATGACCAGTTAATCCTAAAGGAAATTGGTCCTGAATAGTCATTGGAAGGACTGATGCTAAAGCTGACACTTCAGTTCTTTGGCCACCTGATGCAAAGAGCTGCATTATTGGAAAAGATCCTTATGCTGGGAAAGACTGAGGGCAGGAGGAGCGGGCGGCAACAAAGGGTGAGATGGTTGAATGGCATCACCAACTCAATGGACATGACTTTGAGCAAACTCCTGGAGATAGTGAAGGCATGCTGCAGTCCATAGGGTTGCAAAGACTCAGACACAACTGAGTAACTGAACACACAGCAACAACAATCAGTCTAATTGAAAGTGTTATGAACCCAAAGCTGCATATTTTCTTCCTTTTTTTTTTTTTTTTTCAATCTTTGGCCTCCAAACAGAAAATCAAGCAGCCAGGAAAAATAGCTCATTGATACTGGCAACAGAGGGATATCCATGTAGCCTCTTATTACTGCTGGAGAAGGAAATGGCAACCCACTCCAGTAGACTTTCCTGGAGAATTCCATGGACAGATACAAGCTACATACAGTCCATGGCATTGCAAAGAGTCAGGCATGACAGAGCAACTATCACTAACTCTTACTACCGCAAACAACTGTAGTGGATAGAGCAGGAATAGAAGGAAATGGTTAATAGGATTATTAGAAAATCTCTAATAGGAGAACATTGTAGAAAGGGAGACTGAAACTGGAAGAATCAGAAGAAAACTTCCTTTCTCCTCTGTCAATTCTTGATCTAGTTTTGCCATGGGCCCAGCCTCTCTCTGTCTATATAGAGTTAAAGCAATGACTTAATCTCTACACAGGTTTCCCTGGTGGCTTAGTGGTAAAGAATCCACCTGCCAAGCAGGAGATGTGGGCTTGATCCCTGGGTTGGGAAGACCCCCTGGAGAAGGAACTGGCAACCCACTTCAGTATTCTTGCCTGGAAATCCAACAGACAGAGGAGCCTGGCAGGCCATAGTCCATGGGGTCACAAAAAGAGTCAGAAACAACTTAGTGACTAAACAACCACAACAACAATCTCTATGTACTTTATTTGCTTTATTTGTAAAATAAAGCACCTGAAAGTGAAAGTCTCTCAGTCATGGCCGACATTTTGCGACCCCATGGACTATACAGTTTATGGAATTCTCCAGGCTAGAATATTGAAGTGAGTAGCCTTTCCCTTCTCCAGGGGATCTCCCCAATCCAGGGGTGAACCCAGGTCTCATGCATTGCACGTGGATACTTCACCAGCTGAGCCACAAGGGAGGCCCAATAATACTGGAGTGGGTAGCATATCCTTTCTCCAGGGGATCTTCCTGACCCAGAAATCAAACTGGAGTCTCCTGCATTGCAGGCAGATTCTTTACCAACTGAGCTGTCAGGAAAGCCACAAAATAAAGCACCTGGACAACATGCTATAGAAGCAATGACTGTATGACAAATCTTGCTACCTTCTACTTCTTAAAAATCTATAATACTATAATCACAAATCAAATAGTTTTTTTATTTATCTATACATTTTGATGTTTTAAAACTGTGCTATTATTTAAGGATTTGAAAAAGGACTGGACTTCATAATTATTTAAGATAATACAAAAAGTCCATAAAATAAATATAAAACAAGCCAGAAAACATAGATGAAATTATCAGTACCTCACTGGCCAACTAATGGCCACTGCAAAAATGGAAACAGATAGTCTCATAGAATCAGTTTGCTCTCAGTGTTAATCACCCCTAAAAGGCTATCCTCCAAATAAGAAGTTGTCTAATAACAATTTGAGGTCTTGACATTATAAAAGAGGACATTTGAAAACCAAAACATTCACTACCTAAAGTGAAAAAATCTGTAGTTGTGGAATTACAGGTGTGTTGATAGTTGTCAAGAAAAATATTGGGGAATGGACACTTTCACTAGTTTCCTTTCACACCATGTAAGTGATAACATTTTCTGCTTAGGTTCATGTGATGGTTTGGTCAAGGGTTACAGGTCTTACTTTAGTTTGACAAAATAGGGCCTACTTTTATTATAACTAACAAGAGGAAGCAAAACATACATTTCTGATTGGGAACTGTTCATCTTTGGTTGGAGGATGGCTAACATGTTTCAAAGTCATCACTCTACCCTGTATGATCAGTTTAGCTAACATTTACTTTTCAGGTGATAAATTGTGTCAGTTAGACACAGTGAGTTTTTAACCATTTGAGTATAATAAGTTAGAGCCAGAAATACCAATATTCCAATGATTTATATTCATTCACTTAATAGCCTCCTTCTGAAACAGATTTAATTCACCATATAGCAGACAATTAACCATTTAACTGATGAACCCACAACCAGATAATATGATTAATTAAATGAAAACATACTGAGTTCTTCCAATGTTCTAGGTGCTGTATATGCTTAGCACTAGATATATAGCATAGTTATCAGTTCCTGTCTTCCTATTGTTCTGAGACTGATAAACTCTCTTGTTTTACCACCCAGATCTGTTTTTACTCTAGTGACCTAGACAACAGGAGTGGTGAGGTTCCTTCTTATTTCTTCAAAGACTTAGAGTAGAGATTAATCTCATGTCAGTCACTTCATTTCCAAATATTTTCTGCCATTCTGAGGGCTGTCTTTTTGTCTCATTTATGGTTTTCTTTGTTGTGCAAAACCTTTTGTATTTAATTAGGTCCCATTTGTTTATTTTTGTTTAACAAATATTGTGTATTAACACATATATGTGGCATCTAGAAAAATGGTTTAGATGAACCTATTTTCAGGGCAAGAATAGAGATATAGAAATAGGAAACAGACATGTAGACACAGAAGGAGGTGTGGGATGAATTGTGAGACTGGAATTGACGTATGTGCACTGCCATGTGTAAAACAGATAACAAGTGGGAACCTTTTGTATAGCGTAGGCAGCTCAGCTCAGTACTCTACGATACATAGATGGATGGGACAGGGTATAAAGGTGGGATAGGAGATTGAAGAGGGAGGGAATATATGTATACATATAGACAGTCCATTCTGTTGTGCAGCAGAAACTAACACAACATTATAAAGCAATTATCCCCCAATTGAAAAAAAAGGAAGACCTTAGCCGCAGCCCTAAGAAAGAATCTCATCTGTTCTTATTTGTTCCTCTGGTTTTTAACCATTATAAGAAGAAAGAGACCACAAAAAACTTTCTCCCTTGAAACCCAAGGCAAAGATGGTCTACAGCGCCTCCTACCGCTATATTGTTTATTCTCCTAATGTTAGGGCAGCATCCCTAGCAAGTAGTAGCTCTAGTCCCATGCTACCCCTTTAACATCATGAGCTACAAACCAGTAGAGGAAAAGATGACCATAAGGAAGAATAGCTTCATGTCCTTCATTTGTCCTATTCTTTACTAGGTAGTTTTGTTTCTCCCACCAATCTTTGCCCACTGTTATGAATTTCTTTAGTTTGCTTCTGGTGCCTGTCATGTCCTAGCAGAGAAGGAAGAGGAGGGGGTGGAGCAGTGAGCAGTCAGAGAAACCTGGAGCCTCCTTCCAGGCTAAAGCCTAGTCTCTGGGGACCACAATGTGTAGCATGCTCTGGAGGCAGCCTGAACAACCACAGTGCCAGCCTAAGGAAAGACTCCAGGAAAGTGATGAAGATGATTTTCTTCCTGTTGCATTCTAGACAGCGTATTATTCACGCTGTCGCTGGCACCAAAGGATAAATTACAGTGTCTGAATATTCTCGGCAGAACAGAAGCGATAATAGCAAACTGAGTTATACAACATTCTGAACAAAATGCAATAAGGCATGTAATAGGCCAAATCAACTCCAAAGTTAAGCTTAAGAAAAAGGCCTCTGCTCTCAGTTGTGTGTTTGCATGGTATAACTTATTTTTTATTCTAGAATAAAATAAACGTGAGAGCATCTCTGACATTACTAATCACCTGCATCACAGTCAACTCTATCACACAGAAAATCTGTACTGAGTAATACAGTTTAAAGAGGGATTCAAATAAACCATGGCAGGAAACATGTGGTTGGCTGATGAATTTATCATGATCATGTCTCCTTAATTGATATTTGTTAAACAAAGGAATAATTACACTGCTGAGATACTTTAAGTGTCAACTAAATAGTGTAAAGCTATGGATCAGTAGTCATTTTAGAGAAATAAATAACGTTTTCCCATTGAGATTCTGTTTTCTCTACTTTAAAGCAAAATATGGCTAATAGGAAAACTGATCAAGATATTCTCATTAATTCAAAGTTGTCTACATTTTTTATTATTAGTTTAATTTGCATTCTGGTTGTCACATTATAAAGAGGGTTTGTTATGCTTATGTGTGTTTGTGTGTTTATGAAAATGACACTAAACCCTCATTAAAATGAAATCTTTAATTTATTTTACACATAGGCAGAGCTCTATGTTTCATATTCATGCCAGTCTCAAAATTTTAGTTATTCTTGAGAAATAAAATAACATGAAAACCTGAAGCAAAGTGAAAAGCCATACTTCATGGGCATTAGCATCTGATCCTTTGAAGCTGCTTTTCTCTCTAATAGGATCACATCTATAGGATGCAGTAGCTGCTTTTGGAAGCAGGTTATGAAAACTCAGAGAACCATCAGGAGTCAGAAGAAAAGAAACAATCAGAGAGAAGTTGTTTAGTAAATTTATTTTCAGTGCACATTTCTCTGTTGATTTTTAAAGTAGGTTTTTGCTTAGGAAAACTGAATAGCCCTATAAGATTTCATGGAAATTCTGTTTGAGAGCAATTACCTGAGGTCTACATAGCAGACTCAGGTTTAGAACAGCTTATGGTGATGCATAAAAAGCTGCTCCATTTTCAGGCATGATGTGGCTTGATATCAGAAAGCAGTGGATATTTTGAAAAATGATATATAGTTAGAATCATCTCTGAGAGGGAAACAGTTGTGCATGCATACTCAGTCTTTTCAGTTGTGTCCAACTCTGTGACCCCATGGACTATAGCCTGCCAGGCTCCTCTGTCCATGGGATTTTCCAGACAAGAATACTGGAGTGGGTTGCCATGCCCTTCTCCAGAGAAGCCTACAGACCCAGGGATCAAAATCACATTTCCTGCATCTCTTGCATTGCAGGTAGACTGTTTACCTCTGGAGCCACTGGGAAGCCCCCAGAAGGATAAATGATAAATAGCAAAAGAATGGTATCTTCGTATATCAAACTCAACTGCACATTTGAATGCTTGCTTGCACCACCACTTCAGCCACATTATATCCCTCAAATGAATATATTGTCTCCCCCAGAAAACTTCCTTCATCTCATAAATGATCTATCTCACTAAACTAAACTTCTGTCTTCCCTGACGTGTAGCCCAGAAACTTAGACATTATCCTCAATAGTGAAAGGCAGAAAAACCTGGTGTGCTGCAGTCCATGGGGTTGCTAAGTTGGACATGGCTAAAAATTTATGCTTTTGAACTGTGATTCTGGAGAAGACTCTTGAGAGTCCCTTGGATTGCAAAGAGATCCAACCAGTCCATCTTAAAGGAGATCAGTCCTGAGTGTTCGTTGGAAGGACTGATATCGAAGCTGAAACTCCAATACTTTGGCCACCTGATGTGAAGAGCTGACTCATTTGAAAAGACCCTTGGGAAAGATTGAAGGTGGGAGGAGAAGGGGAAGACAGAGGCTGAGATGGTTGGATGGCAACACTGACTCAATGGACATGAGTTTGGGTAAACTCCAGGAGTTTGTGATGGACAGGGAGGCCTGGCATGCTGTAGTCCATGGGGTCGCAAAGAGTCGGACATGACTGAGCGACTGAAACTTTTTATTTTTTTTTATTTTTTTTTATTTATTTATTTTTNTCAGCGTTGGATTGTTCTTTTGATGAAATTGTGTGGGAGAAAGTGATCTCCCGTCTTATTCCTCCGCCATCTTCCCGCCCTCCCCCTCGACTGAAACTTTTTAGAGCAACCAATGTTGAGCCTATACTTACATGGAATTTTGAACATCTTTTGTTCAATGATATTAAAATGCTATCTTATAAATTATAAAGATTTGTTAAATCTTGAGTAGTCTGAGGCTTAAAAATATCTTGTTGTTCTAATCTGTAACTGTCCAGTTCTTAGAAATGTTGAATATTTTATGTTTTTTTTAGTTATTTATAGATCTTCATTAGAAAATTGCAATTCTTGTCCTTTGCTCATTTACCAGAAATTTATATTTATATTTTGAAAGCATGTTTTCATTATTTGGGGGACATTATCTGTTGCTTAATTTAGTACATATATCTGCTCAACTTATTTTTCAGTTTTCAATAGTGTCTGTTTTCAAACTAATATTCAAAGGAGTTTGTAAACAGGGAAATAAGATGAGGCATGTAATTAAACATTACAGTGCTGTGCTTAGTCACTCAGTTGTGTCCAACCCTTTGCAGTCACATGGACTGTAGCCAGTTAGGCTCTTCTGTTCATGAAGATTCTCTAGGCAAGAATACTGGAGTAGGTTGCCATGCCTTCCTCCAGGGGATCTTCCCAACTAGGGATCAAACCCAGGTCTCCTGCATTGGAGGCAGATGTTTACCATCTGAGCTACCAGGGAAGCCCAAACACTACAATGAAAAGACATAAAGCAAGACTACTCAGCACTTTGTATGATAGTTCTAATCTCTCTTCACTGAAAAATGGAATGAACATTGAGAAGGGTACAAGCCTAATACAGCTGAGAAAGAAAGCTTAAAACATACATTTAGTAATTTGAAATGAATCCAGATTTCCTGAAGTGGGTATTACAACTATTATTAGTATGTTTTAAAGACCATGAAGAAGAAAGGAAACAATAAAAGACTAAAAATGAGAAAATACTTCTCCCAATCCAGAGAGGAAAAAGTAGTATGTGAAAACTATACAGGGAGTTTGATAATATGTCCGAGAACAGTCTTAACCCTGATAACTAATCAACCCTGGGATTTCTTTGGAGGGAATGATGCTAAAGCTGAAACTCCAGTATTTTGGCCACCTCATGCGAAGAGTTGACTCATTGGAAAAGACTCTGATTCTGGGAGTGGGGGCAGGAGGAGAAGGGGATGACCGAGGATGAGATGGCTGGATGGCATCACGGACTCGAGGTACGTGAGACTGAGTGAACTCCCAGAGATGGTAATGAACAGGGAGGCCTGGCGTGCTGCAATTCA
Organism: Neotragus pygmaeus; assembly: GCA_006410875.1. Classification (NCBI taxonomy): domain Eukaryota; kingdom Metazoa; phylum Chordata; class Mammalia; order Artiodactyla; family Bovidae; genus Neotragus; species Neotragus pygmaeus. The sequence goes on along the minus strand of SJYV01036294.1, from coordinate 231,010 downwards.
TAGGGTCGCAAAGAGTCGGACACGACTGAGTGACTGAACTGAACTGAACTGAAGAACAATAACCTATAAGAACAATTCAGTTCTAAATTAGCATATTTTTGCACTAAGATAACAAGCTAGCAAATCAGGAAATCCCACCTAGTTGGGTTTCAACTGAATATTTGGCAAGCCTCTCAGACCATTGCTGTCAGGAAAATAAGTATCGATTGCTGTGAAAATTTGTAGTTGGCTGACCAATATTTTGCTTTAGAACTTTATCATTTACTTGGGGAAACTTTCTGAAAGTGGTGATCCTCAAACTTTTTTTTGTTTGGAACATAGAAAGGAATATTAAAAAAAAAAAAAAAACAACAATTCACTCTGTGTTTGTTCACACATAAATGATTCATATATTTCAGGGCTAAAATTATGTTGAGTATGAAACCTATACAATGCTGAAATTGATAAGAATCAGGTAAAGATTGAACAAATTAACATTTGATTCAGAAATGAACATGTAAGGATTGTTTTAACCAATATTCTGAATAGTGTTCTGAATTCTTTCTTTTTAAATGTCTTTTTATCTGTGATGCTTTCATTTAATTTTATTAAGCAATATACCAACACACAATGTACATTTATTGTTGTGTTTATTCACAACAATGAGGATATAAAATGATATTTGAAATAATCTTCTCAATGATTACAGAATTTGGGAGCAAATTTCTTATCAAATTTGTTGAGTCTCATGGTATGTGTGATGTGCCTGATTATAAGGTGATAGTAGAAGAGGAATATCAGCTATGCTGTTTTCTTGTTTTTTTAATTTATTTATTTTAATTGGAGGCTGATTACTTTACAATATTGTATTGGTTTTGCCATACATCAACCTGAATATACCACAGGTGTGCACTTGTTCCCCATTCTGAGTCCCCCTCCCACCTCCCACCCCGTACCATCCCTCTGGTTCATCCCAGTGCACCAGCCCCAAGCATCCAGTATCATGCATTGAAGCTGGACTGGCGATTTGTTTCTTATATAATGTTACATATGTTTCAATGCCATTCTCCCAAATCATCCCACCCTCTCCCTCTCCCACAGAGGCCAAAATACTGTTCTATACATCTGTGTCTCTTTTGCTGTCTCGCATACAGGGTTATCATTACCATCTTTCTAAATTCCATATATATGTGTTAGTATACTATATTGGTGTTTTTCTTTCTGGCTTACTTCACTCTGTATAATAGGATCCAGTTTCAACCACTTCATTAGAACTGATTCAAATGTATTTTATTTAGTGGCAGAGTAATACTCCATTGTGTATATGTACCACTGCTTTCTTACCCATTCATCTGCTGATGGACAGCTAGGTTGCTTCCATGTCCTGGCTATTATAAATAGTGCTGCGATGAACGTTGGGGTACACGTATCTCTTTCAATTCTGGTTTCCTCTGTGTGTATGCCCAGCAGTGGGATTGCTGGGTCATAAGGCAGTTCTATTTCCAGTTTTTTAAGGAATCTCCACACTGTTCTCCATAGTGGCTGTACTAGTTTGCATTCCCACTAACAGTGTAAGAGGGTTCCCTTTTCTNTTGTTGGCAAAGTGATGTCTCTGCTTTTCAATATGCTATCTAGGTTGGTCATAACTTTCCTTCCAAGGAGTAAGCGTCTTTTAATTTCATGGCTGCAGTCACCATCTGCAGTGATTTTGGAGCCTCCAAAAATAGTCTGACACTGTTTCCACTGTTTCTCCACCTATTTCCCATGAAGTGATGGGACCAGATGCCATGATGTTCGTTTTCTGAATGTTGAGCTTTAAGCCAACTTTTTCACTCTCCTCTTTCACTTTCATCAAGAGGCTTTTTAGTTCCTCTTCACTTTCTGTCATAAGGGTGGTGTCATCCGCATGTCTGAGGTTGTTGATATTTCTCCCAGCAATCTTGATTACAGCTTGTGCTTCTTCCAGCCCAGCATTTCTCATGATGCATTCTGCATAGAAGTTAAATAAGCAGGGTGACAATATACAGCCTTGATGTACTCCTAATACACCTTGATAGTCATTAATTTGCTAAATAACTTGCTTCGTTATTAGTAAGTTTTGTCTTACATTATAAAAGTCTGTTTTGACTTTAACAGTAATAATTTTGTCCAAGTTTATCTTCAGGAAAATGAAGTAGAACTTAAAGAGATCTAGAAAGACTGATCAAAAAACAAATTAACCTAAACAAAACAAAAACTCCAAAGAAAACAGTTATAGCCACCAAAACCCTTCAAACTCACCTACCAAATTTTCTCCCCCAACCCCACAAAAAAAAATTGACTTTCAGATTAAAATAAATAAAACCTTGATTTTTCAGTGGTGCTTTAAATTCTCATTTATTTCTTGGAAACTTTTTTTTAGTGAAAAAATGAAGTTATTTGTGGGGAAAATATGAATAAACTTAAGGCTAAAAATTACAACCAGTTCATGCAATGCTTTTGAAGGAGACAGTATTACCTTTCTCCTCAAGATGAGAGAAAAGAATGTCAAGATCTGAAGAGTCAGACTGTTTTTTTTTTACAAATACAGGGGAATTGTTGCCTTTAAGGCTGCAACTGACACTGGAATTTTTAGTAAGCCCTAATCAATCATAATTCTTGAAAGCAGCTATTAGGAAAGTCATACTGTGTGACATGAACTTTCCAAAAACTAGCACTGACAGCAACTCTCTCTAAGGGCACTCATTTTCTTCTTCTTTGCTTGAAAAAAAAATTTTAAAAGATATAGAGAAAAAAATAATGTGCATTCTTCTAAGTTCCCAAATGGAAATTTTTCCTATTAAATAACTTGAATTGATAAAATTAACATTTTACAAATAAGAATATTTGCACACTGATTTAACACAAGCAAAATAGACACACAAAAAAAGACAGGCAAGCATCCATGGATTAAAAATAATTAGCATGATCCTTTCCTTTAAGGAAATCTACCCAAACTAATTTTAAATGTATGTCAATAAATAAAGCTTTATGGACTCATGTATAGAGTTCACTGATAAAAGATCAGTTTAAATTCTAATTTTGATTAGAATGGGTACAAAGGATGCTTATGCATTTTTAATTTCTATTTACTTATTGAGAAAGATATATTACTTACATAAAATATAGAGGATGAATTGAAAGAGCACAGGTACTAATGTTTATCTGTGACAATAAATAATCAACTGGAAAGGAAAGAAAACAGAACTCTAGTAGACCATCCTTATATATAAACAAATGACTTGCTAAAATTGCCCATAAATAATCAATCTCAAAAACAAGAGACATTTTTCTTTTGGTAATTGCATTAAAGGAACCAGTAGTTTGTTTTGTGAATTTCTTTCCTTTTTCTTCCATCCCTCTTTATTCTGCCTGTTCACATACACAACTCGGGTGGGAAACAGATGAGATAGGTTACTGTTGAAAGGAATTAGAAAGGAAATATCATTCCCAAATATGCCCCAAAATGCAAAAGGATTATTTTGAACTAAAGGCAACTGAGAAACAGCAGACACAGGAGAGGCTCTCGGTTGTCCCCTTTTCTGTCTAAAAGAAGAGCATACTTTTCCCTATTGAAAAGGTGATATAAATTTCCAATTGTAAAGGTGTCTGCCTTTCCCATACCAGAAAGAGGAGAATGACTCTGGGAAGAATTACCACAAATAACTTGAGTCTGGATAACAAACCTTACTAAACAACCCTATCTACCATACATTTGCTATGGACATTCCCACAGTTGTCTCAAGGGGCCCAAACTCCCTTTTCTTTTGTCTAGTCACTTTTCCACAATCTATTGCCTTTAAGTCGCCAAACCTAACTATTTCTTAGGATTTTCACTTCTTGCTGTGGTTCTCCCATAAACAAAGCAATGTTAATACATTTTGTATGTCTTTTCTTCTGTTTATCTATCTTCTGTCAATTTAATTTGCAGGGCCCAGGTAAAATATCTAAGAGGGTAAAGGGAATTTATGTTTTCCTTCTCTACACTATCATTGTTTATCTAAGGGGTGACACGATATTAATGTCTGAGAAGGTGAGAACATGGTTAGTTTTCTATATTAAAAAAAAATACCTAGTATACTTTGGGTTAAGTGAAAGAGCTTTTTGTAGTTTAGATTTAGAAATTTTAATATAAAAAATATATATATTCATAGAACCATTAAATTTTATCCTTTTCTCTTGCAACAAAAATAACTTTCAATTATTAGTATCAAGGGTATAATTAAGAAAAGTCAAAGTCTAAATTTGTTTGACTTATCTCCAAATGTTTATCTCTTTGTTGAGACACTATTACCCTCATTTTTCAAATAAAATGCTCAACAAAAGATGACTTTATAACAGAACCTCAAAGATTATTTTTACCTAAATAACTAGATGTTTGAAGGAAATAGTATTGCCTTCATAGTAATATACCTCCATAATATATGTAATGGTTTGTTTATGCATATATATCAATGTAGGCAAGATACATACAGGTTTCTATACGAATGATAAATAATTCAATTCAAACATATGTACCAAATAGAATATGTAATATATTATGTGGATAGATATTTATAGTTCATGACATGTGTATATTATATAAAATATTTTACGTGCATATTACTATATATGTAGATGTTGACCTTAATCATCATGCAAATAAGGTTATGACACATGCCTAAGTCTTAAAAATCACTTTAGTTTCTTTTTTATAATTTCAAGTTGGCCAATCTTTGCCTCAGTCTCAAAATTCATATTTGCTATCCTAGAATATCTTTGCTTACTGAGGTCCACTTTCTTTACAGGAAAGTTGTATACAATGAAGATTTTATCTCTTTTTCATTTGATGAATTAATTTTAATTCATTTTCAATTGTTATTGGGTTAATAGCTGAGTAATAGTTTGTGTAACGATGAGAACAAATATTACATTAAACTCTTTTACATCATTAAAGTTTGAATTATAGTAGCATTGAAGCCCCAGAATCTATTATGAATGTATAATCAAAATCTATTCTTGATGTTTTGTATCGATGCCTGAAGGCACAATCTAGCTATGGCCACAAAGCAATTTTTATGATTATCTTTGAAATATATCTTTCAAAAAATCTATAATTAGCTACTCCAAGTCTGCTTATAGATTTTTTCCAACTTTTTTTTTCAATCTAGTTCATTATTATCTTGAAGTCAAACCATTTTAAGAAAGGCAAGTCCCTCCCTCCCCATATGGAGGGCTCCAACTCATGAGTTTTCCTGCAGAGAAGAGGTAGCTAAGTATATGGCTTTTCTTGGGCTGTGCATACTGTCAAGCAGTTGACATACCAACATGTCAACAAAGGAAACAAATAAGTAGAATAATTGTTCGTTTAAAAATAACATTTGCTTGATCTGAAATAGAAAACCTTTAAGAGAAGTATGACTTTTTCTTTGGCTTTATGTTTTTATATTTCCCATCATACTAAGAAAAAAGGAGAAATAATATTTTAAAATTTAAAAATGTAGTTGTACACATTGATAATTAGGAAGAGAAAGTATTGTCATAGACAACAATCCACAGGACCCCTGCAGATAGGAGACCAAAATTCTCATGAACTCTGGCTCACTTTGCTCTATGCTTCCAGCCAGTCACAGCTGCCTCAAGGCTGAATTTACCTGTGAAATAAAGGTCTTCATCTGCAAGATCTCTAAGCATCCCTCTAGCTCGGATCTGTACATGAGATTTTACTAAAAGCGTTTCCACTAAAAATAGTCAGCTTTGCTTGGATCTGAATTGATGTTAGTAACTCCAGTTTTTATATTGGGAGGGTAGCCAAACTACTTTCTGCTTTTCTTTTTTTCTGAAACAGGACAGTAGGCTCTCACCTACTTTCAGTTACTTTTCCTAACACTCACCAAAACTAATTGTTAACTAGATAAATCCTTCACATTTCAAAAAGTGTAAAAGTTGACTATTTCAAGTGAGACTCATAGATGCTCAGGCTTCCTGCATGGCTCAGAGGTAAAGGATATTCCTGCCAATGCAGGAGACACAGGTTCAGTCCCTGGGCCAGAAGATCCCCCTGGAGAAGGAAATGGCAACCCACTCCAGTATTCTTACCTAGGAAAACCCCATGGACAGAGGAAGCTGGTGGACTACAGTTCATGTTTCAAACAGTTGAATACAATTTAGTGACTGAAAAACAGACAACACAGATGGTCAGTGTTTGCCAGAACATCTTACTATGGTAAAGTGAAGTCGCTCAGTCATGTCCAACTCTTTGCGACCCATGGACTCTAGCCCACCAAACTCCTCCGTCTATGGGATTCTCCAGGCAAGAATACTGGAGTGGGTTGCCACTTCCTTCTCCAGGGGATCTTCCCGACCCAGGGATCAAACCCAGGTCTCCCACATTGCAGACAGACACTTTAACCTCTGCACCACCAAGGAGGCCCAACCAAGTAACTCTTCTCCAAATACTATTGTGATTAAACTAAATGTTGTGTTGAAGTGTTACAGAAATAAGCATTCTACTTTTGGAAATATGGCCTAATTTTCAAAAAAATTGCAAGCAAAGATCCAACAGCTATTGCTTATCAGAAGTAATTAATTAGAAAGATTTAACCTAGACCCTTTTTTGTTTAATAGACATCATATAAAAACTTGGAGAAAGAAATGGCAAACTACTTCAGTATTCTTGCTTGGAGAATCCCACGGACAGAAGAATCAGGGGGGCTACAGTCCATAGGGTGGCAAGAATTGGGCATGACTTAACAACTAAACAACAAAATACAAAAACTACAAGGTTTTGCCTCTTTTAGGTGGCTATATTTTTTCCACCACTGTATATTTGTATGCAGATGCCATCTATGGAGTCGCACAGAGTCGGACATGACTGAAGCGACTTAGCAGCAGCAGCAGCAGCCTTCTTTGACTCTTCCTTTTCTAGTAATAATACTAGTTCTTTTCTTTCATTAGAAAAACTTATACAATCACATAGTTTGCCTTGGATATACTAAAATTTGACAAACAGGACTCAAACGGATTTTCCCTATATGAACAGTGAAATCCTCACGTACAAAGAAAGAGCAGCATCAGGTTTCTTCAGCAAAGATCAGCTCAGTTCAAGATAATCATACCAATATGTTACAAATTGTAATACTCTTCCTGCTTCAGTGGAAAAAAACCCCACAAAATATATAAAGGCCTCAGTGCTGATGACATTTTGGTTTAAATTATTTTCTTTTGTAGACCATGTGTGTTCCTCCTTTTGACAGACTACAGATCCCTTGAAGGCAATTATGTCTTTAAATTTGCCTTTTTCAGGGTCAATGGTATAATTATAAGAGTTTGCCCAGCTAAGTTGGTAGGTGGTATATTTAATTGTTTACCACTTGATTTGGAGCCTGCCTTAGCAGAACAAAAGACTGAGATGAGTATACAGTCAAATCCACCATAACTTGTGGTTGGCTGGATTTTCTGCAGCCAAATCATCTGACAAAACCATGCCTTGGTGAACCAGGAATACCCAGTTCTTAGCATATGTCTTGGTCATATTACTCAGTCATAACAAACAAAGCTTATCATTCCATGGAAATCTCATTCTTTCCATTGCATAATTGAATTTTTCTGATAATCATATTGTATATAAAACTCAAGAAAATTATTTAATTATGCATAATCAAATCTCAAGTATTTGTGATATTATTTTTGAATTAACTTGGATAATACCTAACGGGTATATGTGAACAAGGACTTTTTTTTAAAACAGTATTAGAGACTATAACAAGCAATTTTTTTTTTCTTTAATCTTCTTTGACTGACTGAGTTAGATTTCTCCTTTCTTTCTAAGACTCCTTAAATATATAAACATTTATTGAATGTCTGTTTAGGCCCAAATACATGGTAGATGTTAAGTTAACAAGACTCTTGAGAGTCCCTTGGACTGCAAGGAGATCAAACCAGTCCATTCTGAAGGAGATCAGCCCTGGGATTTCTTTGGAAGAAATGATGCTAAAGCTGAAACTCCAGTACTTTAACCACCTCATGCGAAGAGTTGACTCATTGAAAAAGACTCTGATGCTGGAAGGGATTGGGGGCAGGAGGAGAAGGGGACGACAGAGGATGAGATGGCTGGATTGCATCACCGACTCAATGGACACAAGTTTGAGTGAACTCCAGGAGTTGGTGATGGACAGGGAGGCCTGGCGTGCTGTGATTAATGGGGTTGCAAAGAGTCAGACATGACTGAGCGATTGAACTGAACTGAACTGACAAAGAGATGACAATACTGTCAATATTGCCGGGTGTTAAGGACTGCATCATGGCCTTAGCCCCTAGTACATAGTTGTTGATCAATACATATTTTCTATTATCTATCTATCTACCTATCTATCATCTATCCATCTATCTACCTATCATCTGCCTGTCTACAGTGAATAAATAAATCATAGTTGAATGAATGAATACCTTCAATGCAGTTTGTCAGTTTCAAATGGTCATAAAGTGAATGTTTTCTCCTAGGATGTAAACAAAACTTTAAGGATAAATTAAGCACTTTGTGCTTAGTCATTTCCAACACTTTATGACCCTATGGACTGTGGCTTTCCAGGCTCCTCTGTCCATAGAATTTTCTAGGCAAGAATATTGGAGAGAGTTACTATTTCCTACTTCAGTGGAACTTTCTGACCCAGGGACTGAACTCACATCTCTTGCATTGGTGGGCAGTTTCTTTTCCACTGCACCACCCCATAAAGTGAAAGCGAAGTTGCTCAATCATGTCCAACTCTTTGCGACGTCATGGACTGTAGCCTACCAGGCCTACCAGGCTCCTCCCTCCATGGGATTCTCCAGACAAGAGTACTGGAGTGGTTTGCCATTTCCTTCTCCAAGCTGCTACAATTATGGTTAAGGAACAGGACTACTTAGATTATTTCAACTGCTTGATAAAATCCAGTACTTTAATATTATTAAAAAGAGCTCACGAACAAAGAAGCAGGTGAAATCTTGAGGTTAATGTAAAATATTATTTAACTTGAAGGTTTTTTAAAAGTCTGGTTAGGATTTGAAAACAGGAGGTCTTTGAGGGTGATTTTTGCAAATGCATCCAGATTTCAGGCTTGTAAAGAATTGTATATTATTTATAATGGAGAATTTGGATTATTGCCTTGTTTGTAGAAACAGTCTTATTAATAAAGGATGGTAATGACTAGTTTCCATTAAGAATTTTCTTTTAAAAACTGTCAATACTTAAGAAAAAATAGCTGCCTCAGTCACTTAGTTCATTTTATGTATTTGGTTTATACAGAAACACAGAAGTATAGCTTCAGAGCTAATGGAAGGAGATGTGCCACATAAAGCTAGATCAGTAGAGGCCTGCATTATTTTATGGCAAGAAAATTGAACAAACATCTTCAAATACTGTTTCTTTCCACTCTTGCCTTATTATTTTTTAGATCTCACCCCCAATGCGTGCAAAAAGTGTAAATACCTAGCATTAACATTATAGGAAATGAGAATCCATTGGAAACTACACCCTAAATGAGAAAATGAAATGCTCATATTTCATCTTCTAAGTTATTTTTTCCTGCACAAAATCTTTCTCTTGAAATTTCTTATGCCACACAGCTTCCATGTCCATCATAAGAAGTCCTGAGTTCCTGCATTCCTGATATACACTCTGTGGATATTTCTAGTTGTGGTTCTCTGCAGGACATTCTCACTTTTGTTCTTTTCTCACTGTCTATAGTCTAAGCCCAGATCTTCTTTCAGGAGAATGACTGGAATTTCACAAGCCTTTTTTCCTATCAATATAAATTTTCTATAATCAATTTCAAACCTCATCTAGAGCCATGCTTGCCACTTGATTTCTCAATTGTAGCTTTTTCTTAAAATGTTTATTGATGTATAATATATACATAAAATTCCATGAACAGAGGAATCTGACAGGGTATCGTCCATGGGGTCACAAAGAGTCAGACATGACTGAGACTGTGCACATGCACACACATACATAAAAGTGCACAGATCATAACTCTCTAGTTCTTAATATTTTCATAAAGTGAACACACTTTTGTATCTATGCCATACATAGAGATGGAACATGAGTAAATATGTCATTATCAGTTTCTATCACCTATACATTTATCCATTCAGGTGGGTGTACTGGTATCTTTTCATTTAATTGTCTTTTAAATTAATTGTCTCATTTTTAATTTATATTCTCCTGATGGCTCATGAGATCAAGGACATTTCCTTATGTTTTGTGTCCTCTTTCTCTAAGTAAATCAACCCTCTTGCTGATTTCTATTAAATGGTCTGACTTTGACTAACTATAAAATAGAGTTCTTTTATACGTTTTGGATAAGAGAACTTTATCATGGATTTGTTGCAAATACCTCTTCCTATTTTATTATTTGCTTTTTAATTCATTTCATGATGTCTTTTGATGATCAGAAGTTCTTAATTTAGTCATCATTCTTTTTCTCTTTCTGGGTCATGCTTTTTGTGCCCTGTTTAGAAAAAAATTGCTAGCTCAAAAATTTAAATATAAACAGTATATTTTTTTCTATTTCCTACATTACCAATACTACCAGTGGTACTTGGTGGCTCAGCAGTAAAGAATCAGCCTGCCAGTGCAAGAGACGCAAGTTTGACCCCTGGGTTGAGAAGATCCCTTGGAGAAGGACATGGCAGCCCACTCCAGTATTCTTGCCTGGGAAATCCCATGGACAGAGGAGCCTGGTGGGCTATAGTCCATGGGGCCACAGAGTCAGATACAACTGTGTGACTAAACAACAACCAATACTGTCAGCTGAATATGATAATTGTTTCATTCTTCCTTCCAAATTCTTATGACTTTTTTTTTCCACTGTCCTGTATGATACTCAATATGCTTTCTCATGGTAGAGCTCAGAGTGAAAGTTTCCAATATTAAATGTGAAGGTTACTAAGTCTTTCTAACAACTCATTAATCATGTAAAGGGTGTCTGGTTTTGTCTATTGTTTGCTAAGAAATTTTATAGTAAATAGTTTTATAACTGTATCAAATTATATTCATGCATATGTTGAAATATTGAAATAAGTGTGATTTTTCTCCTTTTTAGAGAATTACATTGGTTGATTCATAAATCTTAACCTAATCTTGCATCCCTGGGTTAAAGCCCACTGACCTGAATTTTTCTAATTTGTTTTTGAGATAGATTGCTTGATTAGAGGTGTGGAGAATCTTGATGGTGTTATCTTCCACCAGAGAGGGTTTCCTCTTATTCACTAATATGCAACAGATCACTTTAATGCAATTAAGGACAGACCAGGGTCAAGTATGGGTTCAATTTTTTTGTGAAACTTGGCTTATTTTGGATTATCTTCCTCCCAAACTGCAGTTGTGTAGTTTCCCAGGAGCAGGGCAAACCTCACCAACTGAATCTTCAGGAAAGTGACAAGATCCCAGAGAAAAAAACTGGTGTGTTCAGACAGCCTCTTAAAAGATTCATGTGTGTAAAATGTAGCATAAACATAGCAGATAAATAGGGGTCCAAATGTCTTTTCTCATTCATAATTGTTTTAAAGAATATGTGTGTTCTTGGTAGCTTTGTAATCTCTCTGGTTTGCAATTATTAAGGTTACCTATATGTTTCTTTGCAGTAAATGGTAGAATGAAAACTTTCAGAAATTGAGGGGGAAGCTTTATATATAGGTAGTTTGGGGAAACACAGATGTGGAAGGTGAAAGAAAAGGTTCCCTCTGTTGTTGTTTAGTTGCTAAGTCATGTCCACCTCTTTTGCCACCCCATGGACAGTAGCCCACCAGGCTCCTTTGTCTATGGGTTTCCCAGGCAAAAATACTGGAGTGGGTTGCCATTTCCTTTCCAGGGGATCTTCCTGACTCAGGGATTAAACTCGAGTCTCCTGCATTGCCCGGCAGATTCTTTACCACAAAGTTACCTGAGAAGACCTCCCTCTTTGTAGCCAGTGAGTATCCATGAGGGTGTATACAGTGGGGGCTTAGGGGTTGTTATCAGATATGAAAAAGTTCTGATCTGGGCTCAAAAGGGCCTGGGGCCCTTCTGAATGGCCCTCAGAAGGGCTCAGCAGGCCTCCAGGTTTGGGACTAGTTCACATGACACAGTCTTTAACAAAACAGTCACACATTTAAAGTGTAGGGTGATGTCTCTTGAGAGATTTATAATAACTTTCTTATATCAATTTAGGTACAATCAAGATAATTCTGAATGCAATAAATTTTGTTAATTTAAATTTCACAGAAAGGTAAGCCTACTGAGATATCATATTATGTTTAATGTAAATTTATTTTTGTTAGAATCAGTCTAGCATAATGTGTCTATGTTTCTAATAAATTGATTGACATATTTTAGGAATTTTTTTCTCACCATAATATCTTCCAATTTTATAGTCAGACTCTATTTTTTAGGGGATAATTTGTCAAGTTATGGAATTTTCAAGACTATTTTCCTCTTAGTTTTAATACAAACCACTTTAGGACGCTTGCTAGTAGGATCATCACCGCAAGTAGAAAAAGTAAAACTTTGGACTAACTGTCCTGAGAAAGATGTAGGAAATTGCCTCTCTGGGGTTTTATTAATTACTGTGAGAAATTCTGTGAGCAAAAATGATTCCTCTATTGGCATCTGTGAATTTAGCTTCTGCCTGTGTGACTACTTGTGTGTGTGTGCATGTGTGTGTGTGTGTATGTTTGATCAGTCATGTCCAACTCTTTGTGATCCATGGACTGTAGCCCACCAGACTCCTTTGTCCATGGGATTCTCCAGGCAAGAATACTGGAGTGGGTTGCCATTTCCTTCTCCAGAGGATCTTCCTGACCCAGAGACTGCACCTGTGTCTCCTATACCTCCTCTGTCTCCTGTCTCCTGTGCCTCCTGCATTGGCAGGTAGGTTTTTAACCACTGCAGTAGCCTCCTGTAAGGAGAAGTCAGTCACCTTCCTCAGCAATCTGTTGTCTTCCTTGGCTGATCCTTTTAATATCTGCATACCTTTGCTCTGAGGGCAGCCTCATGTAACTTTATGACAATAGATGCTTTTTCTCAAAAATTATGCAAATATCTCAAAGTTCACATTTCTGAATCAACATTTATTTATACCTTAAATTTGTATATCTATGTCCTATCTATCTATCTAGCTAGCTAGCTATATTTTTACCTATCCATCTAGCCATCTATGATCTGTCTTATCTCTTTTATCCCTTTCCCAGTTCTTAATACCTACATTTAAAACTCATTACCCATGAAGTAATGATGTCAAGTACCAGCTTTACTGTCTCCTTCCAGCCTGGACCCAAGTATAATCCATCCTCCAACCTGCTCCTAGAGTGAATTTTTTAAACACTCAAATCTGATCATTTTATTAGATATTTAAAAATCCTGTGGTGACTCCGTGCAGCTTTCAGGGCATTAACATGTCATTACTTAACACAAAGTACCATTCATCAGTTAGCAATACCTTATTTTAAGCTACTTACTTGTTTGGAAGCTCAGAGAAGTCCTCTCACCTACACCCTGACTCCATTAAAAGATATCTACTCATTTCCCACAACTCAGTACAAGCCCTTCATGATCACCTATCTGGATTGAGAAGTCTTTCCCCAGTGCAGTTTATAGAAACCTCTAATAGAGCAATTACCACACTTTATTATTATAAGCAAGTATTTCTCTTATTCTCAAATTAAGTCCTAAAAAATTTGGAAACAATTTTTGACATTGTAGACAGGAAAATAGCATAATACCTAGGATATAATTGATGCCCGATAATTTTGTGTTGCAATCATAGATGAATTAATTAATTTTACACATGCAGCATAATACAATTATGACTCAAAAATATAGATATAGAGAAGAGAAAACATTTTTAGTCCAGAGTACTCACAACAGTAAAACATAAAGAACTGACAAATCAAAAGGGACAGTTTACATAATACGACCACAATGTGATGAGTGATGAAGAAAGGGTATTTTCTTTGAAATTCTATATTTAATCATGCAATAAAAACACACAGGATTATAAAATTTAATATACGCTTTCTTATTTTAATAACACAATGCCAACTTTTTTAAAGAGGGATTTGGTAGAGTTGCTCTTATATGGTTCCTTTAAATTTACTTCTTATGTTAGCTCTGTTAATTGATTCAATAAGTTTTGCAAATCAAAAATGGCCAACGAGAAGTTGAGCTGTCAATTGCCTCTTAATTATAGTGATTTGGAAAAGTCTGGAAGATGACCCTGAGGGCACTTGGAAACACAGATTTTCTTTACTGAATTGCTGCGGTTTTGTTAATGTGGCTTGTGGTTATTTAGTTAATTAAGGAGAATAGTTTATATAAACAACAGGCTTTCTATCTAAAATATTTCCTGTAAGTCTAAAAGCAAGGATTTATCACCCTTGTTTTTAGAGTAACAATTGTACATGATAATTAATTTTTGGTATTAGTGTTCTACAATTCTAATTGGAAGGATGAAAGAATCTTATCTTTAGTCAAGTCTAGACATAAAAGAGGAAACCCTGATGTCATGTTTTCAAATTATTTCTAGGGTATATTCTTCTAAGTATATATGTGTTTACTTGCATACATTCATATGTAAAGATCAAAGGGATATTTACTGACAATATTCAACCATGTCTTGCCCTTGTTTTGTTGTAATCTGTCCCAAAAAGTTTAACGAACATATTTGCTTTCTTCTTTTCACATTCAGTTTATTTAATATGTATTATAAGTAAGTCTACATATAAATGCTATAGTTTACTATATATGACTTCCATTCTTCCCACTTGACTTGCTTTAAAATATTGAAAATTTAAGTCTACTCATTTGAAAATATCTCCCCCAGTTGGACATATTAAACTGTCCATTTACATTTCTCATAGCAGCACTTGTTGTGCAAGTGCCTTCAAAATTAAATATGCAAAAGTTATAATTATAGCAAAATGAAAGCAAATGCAAGAATGGCTCTGAGAGGTTTATCCTTTTAAACTGCAAATTTAGCTCTTTTACATAGGCAGGTTTAATTTCAAAGATTTTCACAGTGTAGGAACTAATTAATTAGTTAATAATGCATGAAGCCAGTAGAGCATTATCAGTGCTATATCCCAGATGGAAAACTAAAACAAATGAGGAAACTTACATTTAATTTGACCCTTTTAGACATGAAAACTTAAGACTTTTCTTGTTGTCTGGTTACATTTTCATAATTTTATCTTCCATGTCTTTTATTGTCCCCTGCTTCACCATTACACAATTATAGAATTTTTAGACTCTTGGGGTGGAAAAGGGAAGTGATAGCAATGTGACTGTAACAAATCATTTAATGGGCTTGATCAAGTTGATTTTAAAAAATAAAGTCATTCTTCACTGTGATAGCACATTATCTTGGATGAGCCACTAGTGGCCATTTGCTACATTACTTCTTTTATTAAAACAAATGGAAATCTACTGGTCTGAAGGAGTAAATACCTTTAGTCTCGCATTACCTTCTCTCCCATACACACACACTTACTAAGTAAACCAAACAATCTGAGTGCTCTTCTTTCCAGGTCACACTTATTATTCCTCAACTGATCTCTGAAAGCTAAAAACAATGTGGTTTTAATCATCAAATGTGTTCCCTTCTTTCACATCTACTTTTATCAATCCAGGATGCTATTTTGACAGGTAAAATTTACTTAAGGCTATGAAATGCTATCAATTATTCTACCACTTCTTGTTTTTATGATCTTCATAGACATGGGGGCCCCTAAAAAATCTACAAATTAAAATCCATGTTCGTTTATTTATTTATGTCTCTCATACACTTAGCACAAACTTCAAGTTAGCACAAACATCAAGCTTCTTCAGCAACTGTGTCTCATTTACCAGGAGCAAATAAGTCAATGCGTTACAATGTAAGTATCAGTTCAGTTCAGTCACTCAGTGATGTCTGACCCTGCAACCCCATGGACTGCAGCAGGTTTCCCTGTCCATCACCAAATCCTGGAGCATGCTCAAACTCATGTTCATCAAGTCAGTGATACAATCCAACCATCTCATCCTTTATTGTCCCCTTCTTCTCTGTCTTCAATCTTTCCTAATATAAGGGTCTTTTGAAATGAGTCAGTTTCTTCCCATCAGGTGGCCAAAGTATTGGAGTTTCAACTTCAGCATCAATCCTTCCAATGAATATTCAGGACTGATTTTCTTTAGGATGGACAAGTTGAATCTCCTTGCAGTCCAAGGGACTCTCAAGAGTCTTCTCCAACACCACAGTTCAAAGGCATCAATTCTTCAGCACTCAGGTTTCTTTATGGTCCAGCTTTCACATCCATACTTGAAAAAACCATAGCTTTCACTAGATGGACCTTTGTTGGCAAAGTAATGTCTCTGCTTTTTAATATGCTGTCTAGGTTGGTCATAACTTTTCTTCCAAGAAGCAAGCATCTTTTAATTTCATGGCTGTAATCACCATCTGCAGTGATTCTGGAGCACCAAAAAATGAAGTCTCTCATTCTTTCCATTGTTTCCGCATCTATTTACCGTGAAGTGATATACCAGATGCCCTGATTTTAGTTTTATGAATGTTTAGCTTTAAGCCAACTTTTTCATGCTCCTCTTTCATTTCATCAAAAGGCTCCTTAGTTCCTCTTTGCTTTCTGCCATAAGAGTGGTGTCATCTGCATATCTGAAACTGAAAGTGAAGTCGCTCAGTCCTGTCTGACTCTTTGTGACCCCATGGACTGTAGCCTACCAGGCTCCTCTGTCCATGGGATTTTCCAGGGAAGAATACTGGAGTGGGTTGCCATTTCCTTTTTCAGGAGATCTTCCCAACCCAGGGATTGAACCTGGGTGTCCTTCAGTGTAGGCTGATGCTTTACCATCTGAGCCACCAGGATAGTCGTGGCTACATATCTGAGGTTACTGATAATTCTCTCAGTAATTTTGGTCCCAGCTTGTGCTCCATCCAGCCCAGCATTTTGCATAATGAACTCTGCATATTTCTCCACTGATCTCCAGTTGCATATTGGGCACCTACTGATCTGGAGAGTTCATCTTTCAGTGTTCTATCTTTTTGCCTTTTCGTAATGTTCATGGGTTTCTCAAGACAAGAATACTGAAGTAGTTTGCCATTCCCTTCTCCAGAATAGAATGAAGGGATGGAGCCAAAGCAAAAAACAATACTCAGTTGTAGATGTGACTCATGATAGAAGAAAGGTCAGATGCTATAGAGAGCAATATTGCATAAGAACCTGGAGTCTTAGGTCCATGAATCAAAGCAAATTGGAAGTGGTCAAAGAGGAGATGGCAAGAGTGAACATAGACATTCTAGGAATCAGTGAACTAAAATGGATTGGAATGGGTGAATTTAACTCAGATGACCATTATATCTATTACTGTGACAGGAATTCTTTAGAAGAAATGGAGTAGCCATCATAGTCAAAATAAGAAATGCAGTACTTGGATGCAATCTCAAAAATGACCAAAATGATCTCTGTTCATTTCCAAGATAACCCATTCAATATCACGGTAATCCAAGTCTATGCTCCTACAAGTAATGCCTAAAAGTTGAGGTTGAATTGTCCTGTGGAGAGCTACAAGACCTTTTAGAACTAAAACCCAGAAAATATGTCCTTTTCATTATAGAGGACTGGAATGCAAAAGTAGGGAGTCAAGAAATAACTGGAGTAACAGGCAAATTTGGCTTTGGAGTACAGATAAAGCAGGGCAAAGGTTAATAGAGTTTTGCCAAGAGAACGCACTGGTCATAGCAAACACCCTCTTCCAACAACACAAGAGAAGACTCTACACATGGACATCACAGATGGTCAACACCAAAATCAGACTGATCATATTCTTTGCAGCCAAAAATGGAGAAGCTCCATAAAGTCAGGAAAAACAAGACTGGGAACTACTGTGGCTCAGATCATGAACTTCTGATTGCCAAATTCAGATTTACATTGAAAAAAGTAAAGAAAACCACTAGATAATTCAGGTATGACTTAAATCAAATCCCTTATGATTGAACAATGGAGCTGAGAAATAGATTTAAGGCACTAGATCTAATAGACAGAATGTCTGATGAATTTGTGACATTGTACAGGAGACAGGGATCAAGACCGTCCCCATGGAAAAGAAATGCCATAAAGCAAAATGGCTGTCTGGGGAGGCGTTACAAATAGCTGTGAAAAGAAGAGAAGTGAAAAGCAAAGGANACAGTCCAACTCTCACATCCATACATGATGGCTGGAAAAACCATAGCCTTGACTAAATGGACAAAATGGCTGTCTGGGGAGGCCTTACAAATAGCTGTGAAAAGAAGAGAAGTGAAAAGCAAAGGAGAAAAGGAAAGATATAAGCATCTGAATGCAGAGTTCCAAAGAATAGCAAGAAGAGATAAGAAAGCCTTCCTCAGTGATCAATGCAAAGAAATAGAGGAAAACAACAGAATGGGAAAGACTAGAGATCTCTTCAAGAGAATTAGAGATACCAAGGGAACATTTCATGCAAAGATGGGCTCAATAAAGGACAGAAATGGTAAGAACCTAACAGAAGCAGAAGATATTAAGAAGAGTTGGCAAGAATACACAGAAGAACTGTACAAAAAAGATCTTCACGATCCAGATAGTTATGATGATGTGATCACTAATCTAGAGCCAGACATCTTGGAATGTGAAGTCAAGTGGGCCTTAGAAAGCATCACTACTAACAAAGCTAGTGGAGGTGATGGAATTCCAGTTGAGCTATTTCAAATCCTGAAAGATGATGCTGTGACAGTGCTGCACTCAATATGCCAGCAAATTTGGAAAACTCAGCAGTGGCCACAGGACTGGAAAAGGTCAGTTTTCATTCCAATCCCCCCCAAGAAACAAACCAAAACCCACACCAAGAATTCCTAGGTGTGCCTCATGGTCAAGATTGAGAACCCTGACTCTAGGCCAGTAAATGCCATCAGCACCTTGAGGGCAGAGACCTTGTGTATTTCGTTCTTGCCTTGGAAGGTGCTGGAAACACAGTGGGAGATTGTTTATTTGTTGAATGGAGTGTTATACCAAACCCAAGACTTAAATAATGTATTCACCATATATCCACATATTCATACATTCTTTCAGTGGCCATCTCTGTTGGTGAAGCTGGTGACATGGGGCAGATGTGGGTACTGAGATAGAGTTTAGGGTTCAAGGTGTATATGTGGAATCAGCGTCTGTTGAGGGACGAGGGAGGAAACAGAACTGGGCAGAGACAGAGGGGGAGTCGCGATGCAGGTGTGTGAGGTCTTGGCCAACCCCAGTGGGCAGCGCTGGCGTGTGTACTGCCTCTCGGAGCTCTCTGCGTTTTATTTATTTCTTACTGACTCTGCCGGGTCTCGCTGCTATGCAGGGCCTTTCTCTGTTTGCCACGAGCGGGGGCTCCTCTCTGCTGTGGAGCATGGGCTCTAGGCGCACAGGCTCAGTAGCTGTGGCTCATGGACTCGAGAATGCTGGCTCAGCGCTTGTGACGCACGGGCTTAGCTGTCCTGCGGCATGTGTGATCTTCCTGGATCAGCCGTCGAATCCACCTGCGTTGACAGGTGGATTCTGAACCTCTGGACCGCCAGGGAGGCCCGAGTGTCCTGTGTTGGGTCTTAGTGGCAGTGCTTTATACCCACGCTTTGCCTGGTCACTCTTGTAAGCTCTCCAGTGCAGGGCATGGCCTTGGGAGAGCTTTCTGTGTGTGCAGACCGGCAGTAACAGATACCTTGTTACCAGTTGGCCATACATCTGAAGCTGGGCAGCAAACCCTTCCTTGAAAAGAGATCTGGGCGGCACAGCTCTTTGTCCGTTCTTTGCAGTCAAGAGGCAAGGAGAAGAATGTTTAAAGATGTAGGCTGTGGAGTCTTCCTAGCTTTGTTGTCTGGACGTGCCACTCCCTGGCTCAATGGCTCTGGCCGGTTATTCGTCTGCTCTGAAGCTCAGTCTTGCATCCGCAGCGCAGTGGTTATTAGGCCTGTCTGACAAGGCGGTTGGAGAGCATGGTACAAGAAGTGGGTTGAAGGCACACAGCGGGAACTGAATAAGCTTAGGTATTTCCCTTTGTGAGCTTCCTGATGGCTCAGATGGTAAAGAATCTGCCTGCAATGCAGGAGACCTGGGTTTGATTCGGTCATGAAGATCCCCTGGAGAAGGAAATGGCAACCCTCTCTAGTATTCTGGCCTGGAGAATTCCATGGTCAGAGGAAACTGGCGGGTTACAGTCCAGGGTCGCAAAGAGTTGGACACTACTGAGCGACTAACACTTTCACTTTTCATTACCCTTCATATTATAGTAATATTCTATATAATTGTGATTAAAAGTTGTAATATTAAATAATATAACACATGGAGTCTTCTTTTGCTTATATGCAGGAACACACTGGAATGATAAAATGTGAGTGAGAGAAATGGCAGTTTTAAACCTACTGATGATAATACATATATATAAAATTTTTATTCCTCTGGGTTTGAGGACCATCTTTGCCTCCTTGTACACTAGACAAATACATTTGTTCATGGCCTGTGTGTTTTTCTTTTTTTTCAGAGCAGTGAGAATCTTGACTCTTGCTTTTAAATGAGACAGTTGGGGAGGCGACAGGATGATCAGATTCATAACTTGTCTCCTCTCTTCCTGTGGGCTCTGGGGCTCCACTCCAGCTGCAGCAGCTCCATTTAAAATCAGAGATTCGATGTCTCTATATTCAGATCTCAGAAGGGCTCAAGGAACTCCACCATCGGATTTAGTAGGGTAGATGTAGTGCCGAGATTAAGCAAGGTTGGTTACATTTGTAAATGAAAAAGGCTCAAAGCTTTGTTTGAACAAATTGATGCAATAGATCTTAGGTGGGATGGAACTCTAGCAGAACTGTGAAATTTCTATGAAAAAAAAAACTTCACACCAGTGAGTGTTAAAGTTCTGGAATTAACAGTGCTACTGTATGCAGACTGCGAAGGTCATCGTTAGTTTTATCTTTACACTCTCCATTTCCCCTTGTGATGATAAAATTCGAACTGTGTCAGTTATGATCAGGGACTGCTTTGCATATGGTCCCCCACAGTGGTGACTTAAAAATAATAGAATTTTGGACTTCCTTGTTGGTCCAGTGGCAAAGACTCTGAGCTCCTAATTCAGAGAGCCTGGGTTTGATCCCTGCTCAGAGAACTAGATCCCGGGTGCTGTAACTAAGACCCGGTACAGCCAAATATATAAATAAATCAACATTAAAAATTTTTTTTAAAAAGTAATAAAAAACAGGATTTTATTTCAATCTCATAGAAATAAAAGTCCCATCTAAGGGGTGACCTTGCTCTGGAAATCTGTTAGGGCACCTGGGACCCTCCGTGTCGCCGCTTTCTCTGAATACGCCACCGTTATTGTCCCTCTGACCCAGGATAGCTGTCCTTAGGGTTGCATTGCAGCCGGGGGTTGGGGGGGGCAGGAAAGGGGATGGCATGCCCGTCCCCTCCTTTTTAAATGCAAAATAAACAACCTGCCCATCGTTACTTCCTGTTCACACATCGTTTAACCACATGGCCACACCCAGCTATGAGCGACACTGGGGAGTATGGGCTTTCTGTGGCCAGGTGTGCTGTTAGGAAGTCTACTGTTGTATAAAGGATGGAAGTTCTTTTTTTACAATCCTCCTCACACTCTCTTGGAGGGAACTTTCTTTCATCCTCTCTTAGAGTTTGTGGTGGGCATAGGGCTGCCCCCATCTCTGCTTCTTCCATACCTTTCTCTCCACACCCTTTTGTCTTTATGCTGAAACATTTGCATTCACCCTGCCTTTCTGTCTTCATCAGGGTGTCCATATTATGAAGATGGAGAAACAGATTGGTTGGATAATCACACCGATTAGACAAAAAGGAAGTCAATTCTTCTGATTTTTTTTTTAAGATGACATGTCTATAATCACTTGACTGTCTTATCTCCTATGGGTTCCGCACCACACAGGCCTGAATATCTTTATATTTTAACTTGCATTTACACTTAAATTTTAGAAAAAGTAGTTCTTATCTTCTCCGTATTGGTCAGAATGGCCTTCTGCTAATGATTTAATTAGTGAAACGATACAAGACAAAAGTCAACGAAGTGGCAAAATCTGCCACGTTTGCTGTATGTGCAAAATGTTTCGCGGAACTCTACTGTAGTAATGTGTTTTTGTGAGCAGCTACTGTAGTTGCTGAAGCTAAATTATAATAATTTGATGACAGTGTGCGAGATGAATTTGCTGAAGTACTGCCTCCTTGACGGCTGTCAGATCTAGTTTGGAACGGGAGAGCCTCTCTTGCCACTCTTGGTCACGCCCAGAGTGTGTTCTGTGTGGGAGGTTTTCTTACAAAGCCTTCCTCTGCTGACTTCTCTTTCACAATGCCCCTAATTGTTTCTTCCAGAATTTTGATTCCTGGTTTAAAAACAAACAACAACAAAATAACTCTACTAAATTTTTGTCAGCTTTANCTCTAGCAGAACTGTGAAATTTCTATGAAAAAAAAAACTTCACACCAGTGAGTGTTAAAGTTCTGGAATTAACAGTGCTACTGTATGCAGACTGCGAAGGTCATCGTTAGTTTTATCTTTACACTCTCCATTTCCCCTTGTGATGATAAAATTCGAACTGTGTCAGTTATGATCAGGGACTGCTTTGCATATGGTCCCCCACAGTGGTGACTTAAAAATAATAGAATTTTGGACTTCCTTGTTGGTCCAGTGGCAAAGACTCTGAGCTCCTAATTCAGAGAGCCTGGGTTTGATTCCTGCTCAGAGAACTAGATCCCGGGTGCTGTAACTAAGACCCGGTACAGCCAAATATATAAATAAATCAACATTAAAAATTTTTTTTAAAAAGTAATAAAAAACAGGATTTTATTTCAATCTCATAGAAATAAAAGTCCCATCTAAGGGGTGACCTTGCTCTGGAAATCTGTTAGGGCACCTGGGACCCTCCGTGTCGCCGCTTTCTCTGAATACGCCACCGTTATTGTCCCTCTGACCCAGGATAGCTGTCCTTAGGGTTGCATTGCAGCCGGGGGTTGGGGGGGGCAGGAAAGGGGATGGCATGCCCGTCCCCTCCTTTTTAAATGCAAAATAAACAACCTGCCCATCGTTACTTCCTGTTCACACATCGTTTAACCACATGGCCACACCCAGCTATGAGCGACACTGGGGAGTATGGGCTTTCTGTGGCCAGGTGTGCTGTTAGGAAGTCTACTGTTGTATAAAGGATGGAAGTTCTTTTTTTACAATCCTCCTCACACTCTCTTGGAGGGAACTTTCTTTCATCCTCTCTTAGAGTTTGTGGTGGGCATAGGGCTGCCCCCATCTCTGCTTCTTCCATACCTTTCTCTCCACACCCTTTTGTCTTTATGCTGAAACATTTGCATTCACCCTGCCTTTCTGTCTTCATCAGGGTGTCCATATTATGAAGATGGAGAAACAGATTGGTTGGATAATCACACCGATTAGACAAAAAGGAAGTCAATTCTTCTGATTTTTTTTTTAAGATGACATGTCTATAATCACTTGACTGTCTTATCTCCTATGGGTTCCGCACCACACAGGCCTGAATATCTTTATATTTTAACTTGCATTTACACTTAAATTTTAGAAAAAGTAGTTCTTATCTTCTCCGTATTGGTCAGAATGGCCTTCTGCTAATGATTTAATTAGTGAAACGATACAAGACAAAAGTCAACGAAGTGGCAAAATCTGCCACGTTTGCTGTATGTGCAAAATGTTTCGCGGAACTCTACTGTAGTAATGTGTTTTTGTGAGCAGCTACTGTAGTTGCTGAAGCTAAATTATAATAATTTGATGACAGTGTGCGAGATGAATTTGCTGAAGTACTGCCTCCTTGACGGCTGTCAGATCTAGTTTGGAACGGGAGAGCCTCTCTTGCCACTCTTGGTCACGCCCAGAGTGTGTTCTGTGTGGGAGGTTTTCTTACAAAGCCTTCCTCTGCTGACTTCTCTTTCACAATGCCCCTAATTGTTTCTTCCAGAATTTTGATTCCTGGTTTAAAAACAAACAACAACAAAATAACTCTACTAAATTTTTGTCAGCTTTATTTTAAAAAATATTTACTTATTTATCTGTGCCAAGTCTTAGTTGTGGCCTGTGTGATCTAGTTCTCTGACCAGGGATTGAACCAGGCCCCTGCATGGGAGCGTGGCATCTGAGCCACTGGACCACCAGGGAAATCCCTTTGTCAGGTTTATAAAATGCTTTATTTTATTTCCCACCTCAGTTGAATTCCTGAGGTCACCCCTTTAGTCAAGAGAAGGTGTCCTTATAAGTTGGGAAGTTGGGTTATGGTATTTGACTCACTGATGCATCTTTCAGGGGATCGTTCCTACACCCGCATGGATAAGTTTCTGTTCATCTGTGCTTCAGGCTCATTGCCTGTGTCCACCTCTACCCATCCCAGTGGTTTGCTAGAGCTCGAATGTGTGCTGGCTCTGAAGAGCTGGTTGGACACGTATTTTCCCACCATCGTATTTAATGACATTGCATTGGTAGCTTCACATTGGCCTTAGTGAAAGCGTGATGCCAAGGAGATTGGCCTAACCCTAACACACTTACCAGCCCATCCCGATCACTACTCTGTGGTTCCCTGTCTCCCTCCCTTTTCCTTTGTTGAAAACTTGGCTCCTGGATCACAGTCTTTGTCCCTCCATGTCTGGCGACGCTGCCAGAGGTTTGAATGTCTACGTTGCATTCGTGAGTAAGGGCCAGGGTCACTCAAGACCTGCCTTGCCGGGGACTGGGCTGTGTGCCCAGTGGCTCAGGCATGCCCAGCTCTTTGTGGCCCAACAGGCTTTAGCCCTCCAGGCTCCTCTGTCCATGGGACTCTCCAGGCAAGAACACCGGAGTGGGGTGCCACGCCCTTGTCCAGGGGATCTTCCCGACCCAGGGACCAAACCCAGGCCTCCCGCGTTGCAGGCAGATTCTTCACCATCTGAGCCGCAGTCCAGCACAATGAAGACATGTGCCAGATCCCGCGTGACTTTTTCTCTTTGTGTCAGACAGCCGGGGAGTTGAAAAACCTGATTCTAATGATCGGGACCTAGAACCGAATTCTGTTTTATATACAGCACAAAGTAATCTTTGTATAGGTTTAATACCCACTGCATAAACTGAAGGAGACTTGTACTCTGTTTTGTTTGGAAATTCACCAACAGTCATTCACCACTTCAAAAATCATGTCCCTGCTGGCAATACCACCCTGGTATTTGAGTCACCTATTCAACCCACCTTATCAGTCTGTATTTGATTTACTTTTAGCTAATTCACATTTCTCCCTAGCTGTTATAACCATCTGACATATTTACTGCTGTCGTGAATGAGGAAAGAGCTTGCTTTGTTTTTTCATTTTTGTATTTTCACTTCCAGTACTTGGAATAGAATGGATCAAGGCCAAGCAGTACATACTTTGGGATTTGTGGACCCCAGAGTTGTCTCCTCTGCTGACCTCTGACACTGAGTGGGAAAGCAGCTGTGAACAACATGTAAACACGTGAGCGTGGCTGTATGCCAATAAAACTTTATTTAGACACTGAAATTTGAATTTCATGCAAATTCACATGTCAGGGTATGTTATTGTTCTTTTGCTTTAAAAAATGTTAAAAAAAAAGCATTCTTAGCTTATGGGCTTTAAAAAACCAATTTAACAGAGGGCTAAATTGGGTCTACAATCTGTAGTTTGCCAACTTCTGTACTAGGTACTTAAAAACAATTCATTTCAGCTCATGAATGATTCTGTAATACTATGTATATATTAATAACTATTTTAGGCACATATGAAAACCCATTTTTGAGCCTATATATCTCATGAGACGTGTGTGTGTTAGTTGCTCAGTCGTGTCAGACTCTCTGCGACCCCATGGACTCTAGCCCTCCAGGCTACTCTCCATGGGATTGCCCAGGCAAGAACACTGGAGTGGCTTGCCATTTCTTTCTCCATTGAACAAGTGTATATCAGAATCAAATGTACCTTTTGACTGTACATGTCTATACTATACATTTTAACTGTCTCTCAATAGATAAAGGGAGTAATATTGTAAAGTTCAGAAATAGGATCCTGTTTAGCAAATGTCTGAATGTTGTAATGAAGCCTATAGACCACAACACAGATCATCTCCGGTTTATTACATGTTTTCTTAATGAACAGAAGGGGGTGGAAAGACTCTGTGCATTTTCAGCTTGAATGGACATGCCCAGCGTTTTCCTGCATCTTTAGAGTTTCTCATAACTGGACTTTTAGCACTACCATCATCTTTCTACAAACTCCGTTTGGAAAAATAGACCTTAAGACCCGAGTAAGAACACTCAAACTCCTCAGAGCAAATAACTTAAACATAACAAATTGAAGCTTACGAAAGTCGGAATGGTAAAACTAATAGGGCTGTTAAAACCCGCTTTCCTGAAAATTATGAATTGGTTGGCCTGTTTCTTATAATGGCAAATAGTGAATCTTGATCATTCATCAGGCCACATGTCATAAATTAGGTGCTGAGAGAGGCTGCAAAATTCTTTATAGCATCACAGAAAACTACTGTGCTGCCTTCGTATCACACTGTTAGATTCCAGTGGTGCCAGCACTCATTGGGCAATGAAAGTTTTAAAATTGTAACAAGTTGTCAAATGTTTATCAACGGGATTTTATGAAGGACTAAAAAGTTATGTACAATACTGCACAGGCCATTAGGGGAATAATAATAGTAATAAAGAGACTTTATTCTCATCAAGACTTATGTGGCAGCTCGCTTTTCTCCCCAAACTTGGTTAATGGAGGTTGGGAGAAGCAAATAATTCAGTGCCAGAAGGAGAACAGCTTGAAGCTTTAGACGGAATATCTGTATTATGTGTTGAGTAGAATATAATGGATATGTGGGCTATATCTCTATAGATATGTAGATCTCTCTGTTATTTATGGAGAAAGATATTCAGGAATGAAACACATCTTAACAAATGCCCTGTCAATTGTGTTTTATGGATTCTGATGCAGAGCAGAGGGCGGGTGGGCCTCGCCGTCGGACTGGGCCGGGTTCAGTTCCTGCCTGCTGTCTTAATGTCTGTGAGTCCTCTCTACACGAAAGTTCCCTGTTGCATAAAAGGAGGCACAGCAGTGAAACATGTCTTATTAGGTTTGTTGTGCGGATTTTAAAAAATAAAGCATTTGGCATGATTGATTGCACTTAGGGAGCCCAGATATGCGCCGCCGCCGCCCCCCCCACCCCGCCGCCAAAAAAACCCAGTTGACTACCCTCATTGGCCATATGACCTTGGGCTGGCCTCTTTACCTCTCCCAGCCTGTTTCTCCATTTATCCAGAGGAGACAACTCTCTGCTCACTTGTTTGGTGATACTGCCTGAAGACTGAATGAGATCGAGTCTGGGGAGAGCCTAGTATAGAGTTAGCCTATAGATCTTGTCTTTATGATAAGTCCCTTTTGCTTTCATTCAAAATATGTATATGTATGCTTGTGTGTGTGTGTGTGTGTGTGTGTGCATGCTCTTTGTGTGTGTCCAACTCTTTGTGACCCCCACCAACTGTAGCCCACCAGGCTCCTCTGTCCATTGTATTTTTCCAGGCAAGAGTACTGGAGTGGGTTGCCATTTCCTCTTCCAGAGGATCTTCCTGACCCAGGGATCCAACTTGTGTCTCCTGCATTCTCAGGTAGATTCTTTATCGCTGAGCCGCCTGGGAATCTCATAGACTCATTTACACACGTGTATATTATTTACTGAAGTGTAACTGACCTACAACACTGTGTTTGCTCCAGGTGTACAGCAGAGTAATTCAATAACTCTATACATTGCAAAATGATCACCATGATATGTATATTTACCATCTGTCAGGGGTATATTCTTTGTTTAAAAAAAAACATTTTTATTGAAGTATATTTGATTTACTAATACAGTATATTAATTTTAGGTTGTCAGGGGTGTATGCTTAAAAATGAGACAAAATAAACTATCTTCAGAGATATAGCACTGTTACAGTAACTGTTTCATAAATCACCATTAACTTTCTTTCAAAAGGTTCTAGAGACTTCATGAACACACAATCAGCAGTTAGTGTGTCTATTGCATTAGACGGTAGGAAGCAAATATATTTACTATCAGTCTCCTCTGCTGGATGGCAAGCTCTGTCGGAGCAGGGAATCTGTGTCTCATGCCTGTATCTGTATTCCTAGCATGCTTATTTGGGACATAGGTGCTTCATTTCTAGATGCTCAATTAATATTTGTAAACAGATCCATCTCCAGCAGAGAAGAGCAATAAATAAACCCACTAGTTCATCTTCTATTTGTTTCTCCACACCAAGGGTGGGTGTACTGTTTATCAGGATCCCAGCAGGGACCAGATGGTACATTCCAACTGGGTGATGTGAGGAGAGTGTACAAAAGAGTGTATTGATTGCAATATGGGTGGTGTGCCTGAAAACCATCAGGGACCAGCCGTGCCCTGACCTCCACCCCCTGACCACAAGGTGGATGGGGAGGAGCGTTTGCTAGACAGAGAAAGATTCTGCAAGAGAAGAGTTGACTGTGAGGAGGGGGCCTTAGGGCAGAGCTGTGAGTTTTCCTTCAGGGAGATGCTCGCTGTGCGTGTGCCCACATGACCAGGCTGAACTACATCCCCCAGAATCCCCTCCTTGGAGGTGTGTGGTCAGGGAGGGCCATGGAGAGACTTGTGTGTGGGGTTTGGAGGGTGACTTGAAGCCCTTTTGTGGCTTGCACCCTTTGTCCCCACTCATCAGCTGGCTTTCCTTCTTGGCCTGGGGAGCAGCTGAACCCCCAGGGGATCTACCCTTATCCCCTTTCCTTGGTTCCTCCTTCAGCTTCTCCAACTCTGGGCCAGGCACATGTTCAGGTCTTTGATGAGGTTCAGCCTGGAGGCTGCAGTCACCACAATCAGAGGAACAAGAACTGCCTCAAGCTTCTGTCCAGCAGCATGGACCCCAGCTCATCCTTGTGGGTTTCAGCTTTTCCTGATCTTCCCCCACTTCACATCCCTATTCCTTCCTGATGGTCCGCCCTGCGGACCCCAAACTCCAGCCTGTGACACAGAGACAACAGTTGTATGGAGACTGCTTAACATTACTTGCTGCCTCAAGGGCTTATGGTCAAATCCCTGAAACAAATACAGCTGTGTATGTAGGCAAACATGGGCTTCCCTGGTGGCTCAGGGGTAAAGAATCCTCCTGCAGTACAGAAGCCACAGGAGATTTGGGTTTGATCCCTGGGTCAGGGAGGCCCCCTCGGGAAGGGAATGGCAACCCACTCCAGTATTCCTGCCTGGAGTATCCCACGGACACAGGAGCCTGGGGGGCTACAGTCCATAGGATTGAAAAGAGTTGGACACGACTGAGCAACTTAGCGTGCGTGTAGCCAAACACCCACACACGAATGCAAGCACTTGTGCATCTCCTAGTTGTTCTGCTTGTCTGTTCTTAGCTTGGATTGCTATAACAAAACCCTGAAGGCAGGGCATCTTATAAGTAACATAAATTTCTTTCTCACAGTTAGGGAAGACGGGAATCTGAGATCAGGGTGCCAGCATGGCCGTGCTCAGGTGAGAGCCCTCTTCAGGGATGCAGATGGGCAACTGCTCCTTGTATTCTCACCTGGCAGAAAATGAGAGCTAGCTCCCTGGCCTCTTATAAAAGTACTAATCCCATTCATTGAGGGCTCCATCCTCATGACCTAGTCACCTCCTGAAAGTCCCACCTCCAAATACCATCAACTGGGGTTAAGGCTTTAAGATATGATTTTTTTTTTTTTTTGGCTGTGCCAAATGGCATGTAGAATCTTAGTTCCCTGACCAGGAATCAAATTTGCACCCCTTGCATTGGAAGTGTGGAGTCTTAATCACTGGATCACCAGGGAAGTCCCTCAAGATATGAATTTTTGTAGCAAATCAGGATGGCCGAGCTGTCTAAGCTGCATTCAGGTTGCAGTCTCTCCTGGAGGTGTCGGTTCAGATCCCACTCCCGATATTACACTTTACTGCTTTCCTGGTGGCTCAGAAGGTAAAGAATCTGCCTGCAATGGAGGAGACCCAGGTTCGATCCCTGGGTCTGAAAGATCCCCTGGAGAAGGGAATGACAACTCCCTTCGGTATTCTTGCCTGGAAAATCCCATGGCCAAAAGAGCCTGCTGGGCTACAGTCCAGGGGGGTCACAAAAAGTCACACAGCTGAGCAGCTAACACTTTCACTCCACTGCAAGCATTCAGACCATAACAAACACTGACTGAAACAGAAACACAATCAGCTCTTGGTGACACCATTGAAATTAACCAGGGTGGAGAGAATTAATCCTGTGATCTTCCTTTTCTTCCCTGAGCTTGCCTGCTGGTAATAGCCCATAAAGCAGACCCAACCAGAAAGCATAATGTCAGCCTCTTGGAGCCCGGAGAATAGTGGAGAAGGCTAGAGTGAGACTTAGGAGGAGCCAGCCATCTCTAGGGAGTTGTTCACCCTGGAGGCCATTTGTTTAGGTAAATTTACATTAGCTGAATTCAATATATTCATTCAGACATGAGTTCTGCAAATGTTTATTCAACACCTATGAGCCAGGCCCTGTGCTGAATGCTGGGACCACACAAAGACTAATTCTAATGTGGCAGGTGATTTATTGGGTATCACCATGTATTTTGTTCTCTCTGATGTATTTCCCTTGCCATACGAAGAAGGGAGCTGAGACTTTGAATTTGCCTGGTTGAATTTCAACAAGTCTGTTTAAATGCCTCATTTAGCATTTTACAGCAGCTTGTGTGTAGTAGGGCCAAAGGCAAAAATTTCCCAGCTTAAAATTTGGAAAATCTAAAGTTGTTTGAAGGGTATTGTGCTGGAGGGAGCTGGGGAAGAACACTTTCAGGAGGTGGGAGCATATGGAAGGCAGAGCGGTACGGTGCGACCCCGGAGCCGGGGAAGGGGTTTTGGTTTTGCATTTTCGCTGGGAGAAGGGGCCTGATCCCTCTCTCGCAGTCCCCAGGAGGTGCCTGAGCCTTGGAGGGGCTGTTGGTGCTGTGTGGACACTATTCTTTAGCAGGGAGTGAGCGTGTGCGTGTGTTTTGGGGGGCACAGCACATATGAGTGTGGAGGCTACCATCTAAAAATCAGAAATCTCTTTTTTGTTTCCCTGAATGTTCTGTGCTGCATCTGCCCCCTGGGGTTCTTGTATGATCCTCGCGAGGGTTGGAAACCTCCCCCGCAAAGACCGAGGCGAGTTTCTCATCAGCCCAACAGAGGAGGCTTGAAGCAGACTGAACTTGGTCTCGACAAATAAAGAAATGTGACGGCTGTCTCTTATACACATCTCAGCTTGTGTGTAGTAGGGCCAANTATCTTCTGCTTCTGTTAGGTCCATACCATTTCTGTCCTTTATGGAGCCCATCTTTGCATGAAATGTTCCCTTGGTATTTCTAATTTTCTTGAAGAGATCTCTAGTCTTTCCCATTCTGTTCTTTTCCTCTATTTCTTTGCATTGATTGCTGAAGAAGGCTTTTTTATCTCTTCTTGCTATTCTTTGGAACTCTGCATTCAGATGCTTATATCTTTCCTTTTATCCTTTGCTTTTCGCCTCTCTTCTTTTCACAGCTATTTGTAAAGCTTCCCCAGACAGCCATTTTGCTTTTTTGCATTTCTTTTTCTTGGGGATCGTCTTGATCCCTGTCTCCTGTACAGTGTCACAAACCTCATTCCATAGTTCATCAGGCACTCTATTTTCCTCCAAATTAAAGGAACTGGTTCTTCCAGGCCCACCCTGGCTAGGGTGTAGAGCCAGTTGCAGTTACTGCCTGTGAGTTTGGGTTTAAAATAAAGGGTTAACAAAAATAGATACCCAATGTATAATATCCTAAAATAATCATGAGATGAGGAAAATCTTTAATAAGAAATTAGAATATCAGAAGAAGAGAAATAGAAGAGTGTAATAATGAAAGAGCATCCTGAAGAATTCTAGAATTCTTACATTTCTCTTTGCTAAAAAAAAAAAATCGAATTGATGGAAAGATCATCATGTTCTTTATGAATCTGTATGTAGTACACAGAAGAAACCCAAGTTTCAGGTTGCTTTCTTATAACAGTCCAGAAAACATTTGGTTTTACTTCTGATTTAATGAAATCAGTCATAATCCATTATGTATTTGGGAATTTTCTTTAACTATGCGCATTTAGTACTTCATTTAACAATTTCTCATTATAGTTGCCACATTAGCTGCTGGAGATACAATGGTGAATGTAATGGACACAGTTCTTGCTCTCAGAGAGCTTCTACTTTAATGCAGGAATGAGATAATTAAAGAGGACATTGTAATTCCATGCAATAAGTACAATTCATTGTCATGGAAGAACAGAGGGATCATAGGAGCACAAATCAGATATGATAAACCAGATTTGGCAGGGAGGGATTTCTTAAAATGATATGACATCTAAACTGTAATCTGATGAATGAGTAAAGTTTGGCTAGATGAAAAGGAGAGAAAAAATGTGTGTCAGAAAGGGTTGTTCAGTTCAATTCAGTTCAGTCTCTCAGTCATGTCCGACTCTCTGTGACCCCTGAATCACAGAAGTCCAGGCCTCCCTGTCCATCACCAACTCCCGGAGTTCACTCAAACTCACTTCCATCGGGTCAGTGATGCCATCCAGCCATCTCATCCTCGGTCATCCCCTTCTCCTCCTGCCTGCAATCCCTCCCAGCATGAGGGTCTTTTCCAATGAGTCAACTCTTTGTCTGAGGTGGCCAAAGTACTGGAGTTTCAGCCTCAGCATCAATCCTTCCAATGAACACCCAAGACTGATCTCCTTTAGGATGGACTGCTTGGATCTCCTTGCAGTCCAAGGGACTCTCAAGAGTCTTCTCCAACATCACAGTTCAAAAGCATCAATTCTTTGATGCTTAGCTTTCTTCACAAGTCCAACTCTCACATCTATACATGACCACTGGAAAAACCATAGCCTTGACTAGACAGACCTTTGTTGGCAAAGGATTGTTGCTGCTGCTGCTAAGTCACTTCAGTCGTGTCTGACTCTGTGCGACCCCATACATGGCAGCCCACCAGGCTCCCCTGTCCCTGGGATTCTCAAGGCAAGAACACTGGAGTGGGTTGCCATTTCCTTCTCCAATGCATGAAAGTGAAGAGTGAAAGTGAAGTAGCTCAGTCGTGTCTGACTCTTAGCAACCCCATGGACTGCAGCCCACCAGGCTCCTCCATCCCTGGGATATTCCAGGCAAGAGTACTGGAGTAGGGGTTGTTAGTGGGATGCTAATAATCAAAGAGGAAACAAGTTACATGTCGAGGCATGAAATTGTAGGATGAATGATGAGTGATGGATACTTAATATTCAGTATGTATATTTAAATGAAAAAATTTAGACTCTCTTTTTAGGGTTTGCTGTTGTTGTTGTTATTTTATGGAATTGGCAGAATTGTGTGTGTGTTAATTAAACTAGTCTCTTGATTCCAATTTTGAGTCTGTCACTATTAAGTAAGTGAACTTGTTTATCAGTTCACCAGCTCCTGGAGCCTTTGCATTCTCACCTATAAAGTGGGGTTGTAATACTTATTTTGGAGAGCTGTCAGTAGGATTATGTGAGGCAGAATGTTTCAAAGAATCTATCATAGTTTCTCAAGAGTAGTAGTTAATCAGTATATTTGAATTTCCTTCAGTTTTCTTGATTCTCTGACTGACTGGACTAGCTCATTTTGAATAGATTTACAGTCACAAAAAAATTTTAAAAAGAAGTTTTGAAATTAAACACTAAGCAGTTTCAAGTAGATAAATTAATGAGACAATGTAAAGAAAAAAAAAATTCAGTGTGAATGCAATCAGCTCTAGGATTTTAACAAAGATCTCAAGCCAGCAAGACTGGGGATTAGTTACTGAAACATGGTGAAAATGCTAAAGCAATCTCGACTAGACCTTGAAGGGATCCTTTTATTTGTAATGTAAAGCATATTTCACTGTTAGCCTTCTCTCTACCTCTGAATTCTCTCTCTTTTTCTCTCTTTCTGTCTCTATGTTTATTTAATATTTCTAAATTTGGTGTAATTTTCAAAATAGTATCAGCTGCAAAGATAGATTGATTTATATTTCCCTGACTACCTAATATACTATAATTCTTGATTTCCTTTGCAAATTTTAACTTATTCTACCCTAATGTTTCATTTCAAAGGTGGGAACTTTGTTTCTGGATGCCTTTCCATGTCTAAGGGCAAGCATTTGATTTCTAATATTATTTCCCAGTACTCTACTGATGGTCTTTCCTCCCTCAAGCAACAAATCCACAACCCTTTGGGATATAAATTGTAAACTAATACACTAAAAGCAACAACAGAAGTATTTTCTGTACACTCAGCACTTGGCATGTGTAGCATTTCCAAGCAAAGTTTATGAAAGAAACAGGACGCAATTTGGCAGTGGTTCTGGTAGAAAGACTTGTGTTTAACTTACTTGGTATGCTGTTGGTTTTGTTGTTTTTCTTCAGAAGTAGGTAAATAATAATTTGGTAAAGACAGTAGTTTATAATTGCAAACATGAACTAAAGCTAGACTTTCCTCTTCACCCAATGTTATAATCAAATTTTTAATAACTGTCGGTTTCCTGGATCTGGTCAGGTCTTCCCATAGACATGTGTCCTGGATAAACATCTCAGAAACATAGCATTATATCTATTTGAGTAGATTTGTGATAATCAAGGGTTTCCCCAGGTGGCACTAGATAACCCACCTGCCAATGCAGGAGATGAAAGAGTCATGGGTTAGAGCCCTGCATCAGGAAGATCTCCTGGAGGAGGGCATGGCAACCCACTCCAGTTTTGTTGTCTGGAGAAACCCATGAACAGAGAAGCCTGGCAGGCTATGGTCCATAGTGTCTCAAAGAATTGGACATGACTGAAGCAACTTAGCATGCATGCTCATGATATTCAAAAAACTAGAATCATCAAGCTCTTCCATTCCTCAGGTGAACAAGTTGTTGTCAGAATCAGATGAAGCACAAGATAGAGAAAAATGTATTTTTTGGGTAAGGGCCTAGTGGTCCATATGTGCTATTCCTATCAGAAGGTATATTTGAACCACTTTATTTTCTGATGTCATTCTTAGTACTGAGTGAGGTAAAAAATGATAATTTCCTCAATGGTTTATAACAGCTTACCTAAGGTGAATATAGTTGGAATACAAGCCACCACTAGTATTTATTTATTAGGTCACTCAGTTTCTCTTCTCTTAAAAAACATTCAGCTGTAAAATTTGATTATAAATTATAACCTTTTAATTCACTAAAAAAATGTTTTGTGAAATGAAAAAAAATTTGTTTAAGGAAATAAATATTACTGTCTTGACCTTGAGGCAGAATTTCTATAAGGAATTGAAAATAAAAATTATCACTATTTGGAAAACATGGTTATATTATCCTTCCTCTCATACACTTACAAAATAATTTTATTGATTAAACAGGCTCTCTAAAATACCAGCCGATCCTCCTG
Organism: Neotragus pygmaeus; assembly: GCA_006410875.1. Lineage (NCBI taxonomy): Eukaryota > Metazoa > Chordata > Mammalia > Artiodactyla > Bovidae > Neotragus > Neotragus pygmaeus. The sequence continues at coordinate 195,550 of SJYV01036294.1, read as the reverse complement.
AGTAGTAGTTTCCCACTTGGCATTTATTTGTGCCTCTTTTTTCTTTTCTTTCTTTTTTTTCTTTTGAATTGGAGGATAGGGAATTCATCATCTTAGTTTTCTTTGTAAATTCACCATTCCTTCAACCAAAATCTCTGTGGTTGATGCTACCAAACAGCTTCACGGTTAGGCATGCACCCAAAGCCAGGTCAATGAAATTTAATTCATGATTTGTATGGAAACATTCAAAATAGAAACATTCTCATTGCTCTCTTTTTGCTCAGCTGTGAGAATGTACACCTAAAACTGCTTAGGGATTTTAGAATGTAAGGGTCTGCCTGAGAACTATGCCAACAAAGACGAAGTAAATAGCCAACAGAAAGAAAGAGATCATTTCCTTAAAATATTATTTTAAGACTCTGACTTAGCAATGCCTAGACTTTACCATCTTTTTGGTAAAATTTTCTGTTTTTGACTAGATTTTTTTTTTTTTGTACTTGTAACTAAAATGTCCCAATTAATGCACCAGTGTCATTATAAGGAAGTGGATCAGAAACTACCCAGAACCAGACTCACTGATTAAGTCTCTCTGAAATAGTTTTAGGAATCAAGATTACAACAATGTCTATTTTTATAAAGATTTTATGAGAAGTACTGTTTTAGAAAATAAGTTCAATTGGATGTGAATCATACTTCATTTATCTTTATATTCCCAGTGCCTTATATTTGGCCGAGCATATAGTTATCACTCAATCATTATTGGGTAAAGTGTTCAAAGATGTTCATACATTAGATGGACAATAGAAGCAGAAAAAGTACAAAAGTGTGTGTGCTCAGTTGTGTCCAACTCTTTGCAACCTCCAAATCCATGAAACTTTCCAGGCAAGAACAGTGGAGTCAGTAGCCACTTCCTACTCCAGGGGATCTTACAAACCAAATCTTACTTCTCCATAAGGAGAGCAGAAATCATGCACTCAACCTACTGGATTAATTTCTATTTTACACTACTTCAATTGGTATTAAAAGATGTCAAGATTAGGAAAGGTTACAGGCTGAAGTAAATTTGGGAAATATGCCTAATGTTATTTTAATTTTAAAAAATCTTCACATATATTAAGGCAAAGACTCCAAGAAATCCTGCAATTTCAGGAATCAAGTCTAGTCTGCCAGATTTGCAAATGGTAATTTTAAAAAATGAAACACTATTAATATCTTAGGTGAGCATTCCACATCTTACAATGAGAAAAGGTGTAACATGACATGATAAGAACAGCACATCTTGGATGTGGTCTTAGAAAAGGATTTTTGATTCCTTTCTTGAGGCATTTTTGCAAACATGTCAGGAAGAAGAGGTATTTAGATGTGGTTGAGGGGAAAGGCAAGGTGTGTGCAAAGCCATATGCTTCTCCCAGCTCTATGTAAACAAAGAAGGGCAAAGATTCTTGATACTAGTTCTCAAAATGAATATTTTGTCCATGGCAACTATTAACAACTTTTCCATTTGTTATGTGCCATTTCAGGGCTTCCTGGGTGGCATTAGTGGTAAAGAACCCTGCCTTATCAATGCAGGAGACATAGGAGACATGGGTTTGATCCCTGGGTTGGGAAGACCCCTGGAGAAGGAAATGGCAACCTGCTCCAGTATTCTTGCCTGGATAATCCCATGGACAGAGTAGCCTGATGGGCTACAGTCCATGGGGTTGCAAAGAGGTGGACACAACTGAGTCAACTGAGCACATAAGTGCTATTTTTTTTTCAATTCTAACTAGTCTATGAAAACTCTGATGTTTCCAGGTTTACTTAAATAGTTATCAAGTTCTACCTTACCATCATCAGTAATAATAGTAATCAGTAGAATGAAAGTAGTACATGTGAAGGAGGTTTCTAAAACTTTGCATGTTTAAATCTTTTAACTCTCATAACAACCTTGCCTGGTAGGAACTGTTGTTATCCCTATTTGGTACTAGGGTATTATTGGGGTTCTCAGTATATCATTGCACTGAGACAGAGAGAGGTTAATTAGATGTTTGAGGTCACAAGATGGTGGAGCCAGAGTCTGCCCTTGATGTATGGCTCCAGCTCTTGTATCCTTTAATATCATGCTTTACCATGTGCCACACTAGCCTGGGTATGTGTATATGTTGATGAAGAAACATGATCCTCCTATCCGGATCAATTTACAATCTCTGTACAGTCCATGGAATTCACTAGGCCAGAATACTGGAGTGGGTATTCTTTCTCCAGGGGATCTTCCCAACACAGGGATCGAACCCAGGACTCCCGCATTGCAGGCATTCTTTACCAGTTGAGCCACGAGGGAAGCCCAAAAAATATGTACCACAACAGAAATACAATTAAAAACTAATCTCAAAATAGGAAATTGTCCTTCAAATGTATAAGTCAGTGAAGCAAATTGAGCAAAGGAGAGACAATAGCTGGTAATAACTAGACAAGACAAGGCCAACAGTAATTTACTTTGTTTGAAGAACACCTTTCATTTCTAAGGTCAGAATTTGTTTTTATTCTTTTTTTTTTAGTGAGTTTTGAAATGTTTTGCCTTGGGAGTTTCTGAAAACTGATTCTTTGTAGTTAATGTGATGAAATTTCTCTAAAAGTCCTATGACTGCAAAAACAAGAAAGAAGTTAGGATTCTGCCTAATAAAGGACTTTAGAAGGAGGAAGTGCTGGTATCCAAGGAAGAAGAGCCTAGGAAGAGTCCTGAGATGCAAAAATGGACAAAAGAGTAAAGCAAAGAAGTGAAAAATAATCTCACCAATAACTTACATTTTACTTAGTGTGTCTCTTTCCCCAGCTTCATCTCTTTCCTCCAGGAAAAGTAAAGAAGTTGGGAGTGAAGGCCAAATGATTAGAGTTAAATAACCATTAAACTGATCTCCAAACACTTACCAGGCTTGCAGCCTACCTTATTTTTTCTTCCCGCCTCACTCCATCTCTCTCTCTTCAAGTTCCAAGAGAAACTTTCTCTTCCTATCCTCAACAGAACTCCTACTCATTTGAATGATTGCTATATTATTCGAAAATTAAACCTTTCCTTAGCTGCCATTTTCAATGTTTCCGGATAGAGCAGTCTCCCCTGGCTTGGTCATCTTTCCTATTTCCCTTATTGGATGGTGTCATTGACCCTTACGTCACCTCGTAACTAGTCTACTCCATCTGCTTTCTCTATTTTCCAGGGACCAAAAGTTGCAACCATGATACTTTATTTCCTTCCTTTCAGAGTATTACTGAGGATAACACAAACAATCATCAGTTAGAGTGGTTTAGCTATTGCAGCATTAAGATCAGAAATGACTGTAATACACACAACTTTGAGAATTACTGTTTGAAATCTCCAAATGTGAGCTGTATCCAAATTAATGTTTAATATTGAAGAGTCCGTTTTTAACACTATGCATGTTCCATATTTTTAGTCAAATATTCACAAAGTATGAGCTTCCCTGGTGGCTCAGATGTCTGTAATGTTAGAGACCTGGGTTCGATCCTTGAGTCGGGAGTATCCCCTGGAGGAAGGCATAGCAACACACTCCAGTATTCTTGCCTGAAGAATCCCCATGAACAGAGGAGCCTGGTGGGGGGCTACAGTCCAAGTGGTCACAAAGAGTCTGACACCACTAACTTAGAGAGCATGTACACATTATGTTAATAAAGTTTCATGACTGAGTGACTAAGCACATTCACAAAGTATGGTCATTAAAGTAAAAACTGAGATAATAACACAGGACCACATGCCTAAACCATAAGAGTCAAAATCCTTGAGGAGAACCTAATTCAATAGTTTAATTCCTTCTTTGAGTACCTAGGAAGTGCCAATCTCTGTGCAAGGCCTGAGAAGACATTTTAAAAAATCATTTCCCCCAATTTAATTGAGGCTATCCAGTCAATCCTAAATTTGCTATCATATTCCCTGCCCCAGAAAGAACATTCTCAATAGATATAGAAGAAATTTAAACCTTAAAGAAGTCCAAAGAAAAACTGAATGTGACACCTTTAAAAAAGAGACTTAAAGCTCACTTCAAGAGAATAATTAAAATGAAATTAGAAATTAAATTTTCCCAGGAAAGATTATGCTTTCCTTTCTAAAAGCACTGAAAAACACCTCCTGACTCACATTAAATAGGTTTACAATGAATTAGAAGGAATCAAGAGTGAAATAGAGTTCCAAGTAAGGAAACCTTGTATTGACTTTTTTTATAATGTATTGAATAATCTAAGATTAAAACAGGATTGATAGTATCAGAGTATTTAAATCTGATGATTGCTTGAATCTTCACTGAATAGTGTACTTTTTTCCAGTTGTCACTCATTCTCCAGATTTTATGATACAAAAGTAAACTTATTCAAAAGAAATTTTAAGAGTCTTAAGAAACACACTTTAAAAAACTGAATCACAACCAGTCCAACATTTAAGCTCCCAGAGAATACACTAAATTCAGGGTTAAAATTTGCTTACTTTCCAGATGATGTCAATANGGGGGCAGGAGGAGAAGGGGACAACTGAGGATGAGATGGCTGGATGGCATCACTGACTCAATGGACGTGAGTCTGAGTGAATTCCAGGAATTGGTGATGAACAGGGAGGCCTGGCATGCTGCGATTCATTGGGTTGCAAAGAGTCGGACACGACTGAGCGACTGAACTGAACTGAACTGAAGATTTGAATTGATGCCATTCCAAAATCCTCACAAATAACCTCTCATCGGTTATTTTCTCTAATTATATTTTTAAATTTTCTTAGTTTGTGTTATATTTAGGGAGGCAGAGAACAAAGAAAGTGGAGATAATCTCATATAGCCATGTGTAACCAGTGTATAGAGACATATTAATCACATTTGAGTTGGTGGGGGAATGGGGGCACTGCTCGTCATACTGACAAAAAGTAAATATCAAACATTTTTTACAAACAATTAAAAAAATTAGCTTCTAGGAGAAATAGATGAGGACAAGGTAAAATATAAAATAATGTTTTATTGAGACAGTAAAACTCACCCTCTAACAATAGTTTCACTGTCTTATTTTTTAAACTTCCAAGGTATGGAAGTCTGCTAAAAGCAAGGCCAAATATTGTGCATCAGCCTGTCTCTAGATTGTGCTGCCATTGCAATAATATCATGGAGGAATAGCAATGGCCTGATGTTGATATTTTTCCTTGAGAACCATGCTTAATTTCCATAAAAGTTGTGGATGTAACTGGCTTCCTTTGTACTTCTCCCATTTCCCTTCCAACCTGTATTATAAATTAAACTGATTTCATCTCAAACGTCACCTTCTTAAACAGACTTCTCACAGATTAATTCTAGACACAACAGACTAGTAGTTAAGACCTTGAAATAAAACTTGAAAGCCATGAGTGAACAGTATAGAAATTCCAGATTTTGCATTTCTTTGTTTTCCGCCTTTTGTCTAAAAAATGAGCAAGTCCCCTAACTTCCCTCATCCAATGCTGGCATTAAGTCTTATAATTCTTGTGAAAGTGTGAAGTCACAACTCTTAATAGAACTCAGATTGGAGTTTCTTAAATCTTATGATCTTGGATGCTTTTATTATTTTATGGCTGCATCGCTAGATATCTCTATTACTTTACTAATTATCTCAAGTCTAGAAGAACTTTTTAATCAAAAGAAAAAGTGTAGCTTCAGCCTCACAAATGATTTGTGGAGGTCAGTATGAGGAAAGTGTATTTGCTGGAAGTGTGCTTGATTGTCATTTGTTTAGCTTAAAGGATGATGAAGCCTTAGAATATAGAAGCAATTCCTGCATTCATTTCTCAGCATTCACTGCTGCCAAAAAACTGGTGGGAAACTTGGCTGTCAGGACAGCCGGTGTTTTCCTGGATCGTTTCCAAAATTTAGATGAGTTGCTGTTAAAAGTAAAGTCTGTCTGGTTTACAAAGACATAAAAGTTCTGATTATATACTTAGGACAAGAATTCTCTGACCTTTCTGAACATTTTGACTACTTTTTTCAAATTAGCCACCTTAGATAAATGTTAAATAACATATCCTCAGTTTTTATGCAAGTTGGCTTTATCTAATATACTTCATGATATATATATATATATACACACACATATAACTGAGTGTGTGTGTGTGTATGTTTAAATGTGAATAAAGAACAAAGATAAGTTCATGACAGTCCATAGTATTATCTAAATCAATGAAAATAACTTTCTGCAAATTAAATTTTTCAGTGTTCTCTGAATTTCCCATACCTTCAGTAACTATTTTCAAACAATTTCTATACATTAACTCTAAAGCACAGTACTGGCCACTGCAAAGACCACAAAGACAGGTATAAGTACAATGCCTGGCCTCAAGTCTCCCACATTCTGTTAAAGGGCAACATAGTAGTCAAAAAAAAGGTGTAGGATGTAATATGTGACTTGCACAGTAAGAAAAAAACTATTATTCGAAAGAATACGTGGTGATTTTCAGTTAGAAAAGCTAGGGGTCATCATGGTATATTTTGTGACTGAGCCTTAAAGAATATAAAGACTTTTTAACAGAAATCTCGGTGGGAAGCAATTCAGGTGAAGAAAGGAGCATGAACAAAGGTAAAAAGCAAGAGATGCACATAAAATATTGATAGTAAATAGTCAAGCAACTCCAAAGCCTGGCATCTGTCTTTGTTCAGGCTAGCTATCGCTGTGTGCTATGTAGCAACGTACCCCCAAACTCAGTACCTTAGAAGAACAATCATTTTCTTGTCTGTGATGGTTTCTGTGGGTCAGGAATTGGGAAAGGTCTTGGCTTGACAGCACAGGCTCATGGTCTCTTGTGAAGTTGTAGTAACTGGGAGCTGGAGAAGCTGAGGGCTGGTTGAGCATCTGCCCTAACTTTGTATTAGGTCCTCTCTATGTCGTCACTGTTTATGGGTTAATTCAGGCTTCCTCACAGTATGGTAGCCACTGGGGAGTCAAATGGCTTACAGTGTGGCTGAAGGCTTCTGTGGGAATCTTTCTGGGGAACTGTGTGGACATTGATTCACCTTGTATGACTTAGTCCTGTAGAAATCCTGCACATTACCTCTGTTATGTTCCATCATTTATAAGCAGGTCACAAATCTGTGTCAAGTAGGTCACAAATATTCCTAAATTCAAAGGGACAGGGATTATGATATGCTTCTAGGTTGAGGAATGGAGGAATGGTAAGGAATTGTTTGAGTATGTGAGACAGGAAAGAGTGTTATTGTCTTTAAAAATTACTATCAGCCAGAGATATTGTTCATAGCCTGACCCCAGCTAATATTTGGCAGGGTTAATTCCTTCCCTTTCTTCATATTCAACCATTTATCACAGAGAATTATCTAAGATTCTAAAATATTGTTATGTGTTTGCATATCTCCTGGCCGTTGAATTGTTGGTTCTGCGTGAGTTATCCTTTTTATTTTGTGTCTACTCAGCAAAACCCTATTCATCTTCAGAAATCAGCTGTCTTACATTCAGCCTGCCTTATTCTTCAAAGTGAGTGTTCCTCTGTAACCCAGAGATGTGAGGGGTTTTCTTTATATTTTTAAACTATATTATGGTATATATCATTCATAGAATTAAATTTGCTCTTTTAACCACTAAGTGTGCAACTGTACAATTCAGTGGCATTAAGTATATTCATATTGTTGTAGAAATTTCACCACCAGTCATCTCCAAAGTTTTTTTCATCATTCCAAACAGAAACGCTGTACCTATTAAATACTAATTCTCCATTCTCCCATTCTCTCAGGCCCTGGTAACCACTATTCTACTTTCTGTCTCCATGAATTTGACTATTCTAGGAATCATAAAATAATTGTTCTTCTGTATCTGGCTTCTTAGCATACTGTTTTCATGGTTCTTCCATGTTGGAGCATGTATCAGAATTTCATTCTTTTAAGGCTGAATAATATGCCATTGAATGTATCTATCACATTTTATAATCCATACATTCATTGAAGGCCATTTGGGTTGTTTCTAACTTTTTACTACTATGATGCTACTAAGAACATTGGTGTACTCCAGAGATACTTTGCATGAAATATTCAAGGAAATTCATCACACTGTATTGTAAACATTTTCCCGTGTGATAATTTGAACATCCTTTAAATGGCCTACACTCTTTGAGTTTTAAGTTTATTAACTTTGAAATATAGATTTCTGTATCTCCACAACTTAGAACATAATGGCTATTGAACAGTAAAAACTTGAAGTGATGTCCATAGCAAAAGCCTTATTTGTGATCTTCAGTCTCTTTTTGCCAAAGGCTTTCTCAACTATTCGATCTGAATTTGAAATCATTTTATTGACTGATCAGAATGTTTTATACATTGTAATAAACACAGCTAAAAGACAGGGTGATTTTCAGGATGCAACATTTTAAAATTGAGATTGAATTCCTTCATAGAGTTTGCAAAAACAAAGATTCACAAAAATAAAGGGTAGAAATAATTTCTTTGGTAGATCAATATACTATGTCTTTCTGGAAAATGGATTATGTATAATGCACTAAATTCTTAAGGGATATAAAAGTAATATTTTCCTTCTAAATATATATATCACACTAATTTGTATTCTTTTCAAGTTGGTTATCTTTTACTCAGGCTATAAGCATAGGTATTTTGAATTTAAAAGTTGTAAAATAATTAAGTTCTAATATTAATGGCTGATGCCTATCCCCTATGTAAAACTAAAGAGGGAAATATTAGACTCTAAGAGACTGAAGAGGAAGTACCATGGTGATTGTAGGGTCATGCGTATGATACACAGGCACACTGACAAATAACAACTGTAAAACACAACATTGTTAGGTTTGGCGACCCATGGAGTCCAGAGTTCAACAAATTCAGGGCTTTATTTATACATAAAATGCAATAGTAAGGAAAGAAGGACATATATGCTTTTTATTGGATTTGCTGAATGCAAAGGAGAAAACACCTTCGAGTAATATTTCATGATATTGCTTATTTTCTATTTGAGTTTCTGAGCTGTATTGATCAAAATATTCTGGAAATCTACAACATAGAGAATATAATAATTAAAAAGAAGTGGCACATAACTTCTTGATCCTTACTCAAATTATTTTCAAAGCATTTCTATGTATTTTTTTAAAAATTTATTTCGATACTCATGTGCCAAGCCCCTAGAAGATTGCCTAACAAATCAAAGGCATCCGATCAATGTTTAAATTATTTATGAATGCATAAATCTCAAATTTAGATTTTACAAACAGACAACATTGTATTATTTGCAATAATGAAAAAAATAAAGGAAAACTGTTTAAATGCTCAGCAATAGAAAGTGCACAAAAAATTAAGGTACATGAATAAACTAAAATGCCATGAAGTCATTAAAAGTACGTTCTTGAAAACTTTTGACAATGCACAAAATTGTCCAAAAGGTAATAACAACTGAAAAATATACATACCTCTAACTTTGTTTAAAAGTATATATAGTACATGTACTCACACAAGTACACAGATACTTTAAATATTTGTGGATATACATGCTGGAATCAAGATTGCCGGGAGAAATATCAATAACCTCAGATATGCAGATGACACCACCTTTATGACAGAAAGTGAAGAGGAACTAAAAAGCCTCTTGATGAAAGTGAAAGAGGAGAGTGAAAAAGTTGGCTTAAAGCTCAACATTCAGAAAACCAAGATCATGGCATCTGGTCCCATCACTTCATGGAAAATGGATGGGGAAACAATGGAAACAGTGTCAGACTTTATTTTGGGGGGCTCCAAAATCACTGCAGATGGTGATTGCAGCCATGAAATTAAAAGACNATTCAGAAAACCAAGATCATGGCATCTGGTCCCATCACTTCATGGAAAATGGATGGGGAAACAATGGAAACAGTGTCAGACTTTATTTTGGGGGGCTCCAAAATCACTGCAGATGGTGATTGCAGCCATGAAATTAAAAGACACTTACTCCTTGGAAGAAACGTTATGACCAACCTAGATAGCATATTCAAAAGCAGAGACATTACTTTGCCAACAAAGGTCCATCTAGTCAAGGCTATGGTTTTTCCTGTAGTCATGTATGGATGTGAGAGTTGGACTGTGAAGAAAGCTGAGCGCCAAAGAATTGATGCTTTTGAACTGTGGTGTTGGAGAAGACTCTTGAGAGTCCCTTGGAGTGAGAGGAGATCCAACCAGTCCATTCTAAAGGAGATCAGTCCTGGTGTTCTTTGGAAGGAATGATCCTAAAGCTGAAATTCCAGTACTTTGGCCACCTCATGTGAAGAATTGACTCATTGGAAAAGACTCTGATGCTGGGAGGGATTGGGGGCAGGAGGAGAAGGGGACGACAGAGGATGAGATGCCAGGATGGCGTCACCGACTCAATGGACGTGAGTTTGAGTGAACTCCAGGAGATGGTGGTGGACAGAGAGGCCTGGCATGCTGCTATTCATGGGGCCACAAAGTCAGATATGACTGACCGACTGAACTGAACTGAACTGAACTGATACACATATTTCTATATTTGTGTGTACATATATATACAAATTTCCCAAGTGTATCTGTAAATGTTTTACCTATATAATTAAGAAATTAAAGTTCTGTGCCCTATAATACCATGCCTTGTAGTCATTCTGCAGATTCAAGAGCAATATGTTATTACCATTATTTTCCAGATCTTATTTGACTTACAATGGAGTTTAGTCTGTATAAACCCATTGCAAGTTTAAAATTTCATAAGTGGAAAGTGCATTTAATATAACTAACCTCTGAAACATTTGTAGCTTAATATAACCTATATTAAAAGAAGTTCAGAACGCTAACATTATCCTACAGTGGGGCAAAATCATTTGACACAAATCTTATTTTACAATAAAGTGTTGGGACTTCCCTGGTGGTCCAGTGGCTAAGACTCCATGCTCTAAGTGCAGGGGGCCTGGGTTTAATCCCTGATCAGGGAACCAGATCCCAGATACCACAACTAGATGTACTCATGCCACAAATAAAGTTTTCACATGCTGCAACTAAGACCAGGCACAGCCAAATACATAACTGTTTTAAAATAATAATAACAGAGTGTTGACTCTCTCAGATACTTTTTGAGTATTGTACTGAAAGTGAAAAATAAAACAGCTGTATGGATATGTAATGATTGTAAGCATTTCAGATGTCTATGCTGGCAGTCACAAGGCTGAGCGGGTGTTGTGGCTCACTGCCTCTGCCCGCATCAGGAGAGTAGGTACTGCATACCACAAACATAGGAAAAGGTCACAATTCAAATTGTGAAGTACAGTTTCTGCTGACTTCATATTGCTTTCATACCACCATGCAGTCAAAAAATCCTAAGTCTGAAGTTGGAACTGCCTATTCTTTACAATAGAAAAAACAAATGGCAGTGTATTTGTGTCAAAACATAAATCTCTAATTGAAATTGTTGTGGAAGAGCGTTTCTTCAATGTCCATCCACTAAACGAGATATTTGTGGAAAAACATTTTTTAATGGTACTTCAGATGAACATAGCAGGACTAAAATTGCAGGGAGAATTTTCTTTTTATCACTAAAAGAAACTTAAATCAGTTAAAGGTAAGGGGGTGGGATGAATTGTGAGATTGGGATTGATATATATGCATGCCTGTGTATGAAATAGATAACTAATGAGAACATACTGTGCACAGGGAACTCTACTCAATCCTTCGTGGTGACCTAAATTGAAAGGAAATATAAAGAAAAGGGGATATATGTATATGTATAATGATTCACCTTGCTGTACAGCAGAAGCTAACACAGCACTGCAAAGCAACTACACTCTAATAAAAATTAAAACATAAAAATGTATCACTTTATGAGAAAAGAAATTTCCTGTATTGAAAACAAACTGACTTGAAATTAAAAAATAAACCCATGTACCCTAATTTCAAGCAGATCATCTGCATAAAGTGTATCTGAATTGCTATGAATATGTGTTTTTACAGTAGAATGACTAAGATAATCTTTTTTTCTGTTGAGCTTAGATCTTTTAGATATTCTGTTTAAGAGACACTCATTTTGAGTAATCAGAAACTTAAAGAATTGTAATTCCATTTTCTTGTAAGAGTGAAAAAATGAACAAAGCAAGCTAGCATGAGTTATGGAATGGGGCAATGTGACAGAAGTTATACTAAGTAAGGTAATATTTTACATGACACAACTGATGTGGGCTAAGGAAACCCTAAGCATCCCATATCCATAGGTGATAACAAGAAAATACAAATAATCTCACAATGTGCTTTTATTGGATTGTAGGCCACTCATTTTATTTTATAAAGAGAATGTGGCACTACTGTCTGTGATTGTTTGATGGGCTACTATGCACTATACTGTGCTTAGTCACTCAGTCAAGTCTGACTCTCTGTGACGCCATGGACTGTAGCCAGCCAGGCAAGAATACTGGAGAGGGTTGCCATGCCCTCCTCAAGGGGATCTGCCCAGCCCAGGGATCGAATCCAGGTCTCCTGCGTTGCAGGCAGATTCTTTACCATCTGAGCCACCAGAAAAGCCTAAGAATACTGGAGTGGGTAGCCTATCCCTTCTCTAGGGGATCTTCCTGACCCAGGAATCAAACCAGGTTGTCCTGCACTGCAGGTGGATTCTTTACGAGCTGAGCTAGCAGAGAAGCCAGGCTATTATACACAGACTGATTTTTGTCACTGAAAAAAAGTATAGATCAGATGTTCCTAGGTAAAATATATAAATACTTATCAAAATAAATATAAAATTTAAAAAATTTAGACTATAAATTTTCTAATTAAAGATGTGAATAGTGAAAAACAAAATGGCACTTTAATCTTTATAAATACCATTGAAAATTAGTATAAAAATAGGAATAGTAAAATTAAGAGTCAACAGAAGGATCTACATTCATTGTATAAAATTAAAGCAGTTACAGAATTATGATTTTTGTCTACTATTGAAGTTTCACATAATGATACAATAAATCCTTCGTTTTGTCCATTCATCGATATAAAGTTTTTTAACCACTGTTATATATGAACTATTTTTAAGTTGAAAACTTAGATGATAATTATATTCTTGCAGATAGTACTTTAAGATGCTTACCAGTATAAAATTTTTAGGTTTATCAAAATAGTATCTATCTCTTGATATTTCATATTTATGTTCACAGTTTTACTTATATTTATCCAATGACCACCCAGTAACTATTTTGGTGTGATTTCACATATACATCTTGGATCATTAGATTCTACCCCCAAATTTTTAGAAAATGTTACATGTTGATCTTTGAAGGATAAATGCACAAAAATGATTCAATATGCTGTGCAGACAATGACAAAGGAAATCAATACCAGCTGAAGTACAAAGTTCACAAAGAATTTAAGAAGAATGACACCACTAAGCTAGTCATCATCCGTTAAGTTTTACAATTTTTATATGAAAAGAGAGAGAGGGGAAGCCAAGGATGTTGATGCACCAGGCTCCCAGCTTTTCACAGCATCACGACCAACAATACTGAAATATGTCAACGTCTGTGTGAAAAATGAAAACCAGTGACAATGAAAGCATTCAGCTTGAAAGATATATTACCTCTTTCCAGTGTTACACTTCAGAAATAATACAAAACACGATTACCAGTCCCAGCAGAAGGAAGGACTCTTTACAAGTGATATTACCATTTCAAAATATCTTTGTATAAAAGCCGAGCTAACTAAAGACTGAAACATCAGGACTTCTGAGACAGAAGCTGGAATTTCTGTAATGAGATATATTTCTGGATAGAAGAAGGATGGCAGATGGGAGTGGAAAGGAGTCAGTTTGTACATCGCTGGTTCATGCTTAGTTGGAATACAGTCAAGGGAATAAAAGAGTTTTGTGAGTACAAATGCTGTAGATGTATTATTACCATAAATAGTGTGGATTTTACAGAGCATAAAATTTAAATCAAATGTTTGTATGTCACTGTCAGAGAATTCAGTCTCTTGCCTCACCTGTCCCCCCTACCCATCACCACAAAAGAAGTGATCATTCAGAGACCAAAGAGCTCAGTTCAGTTCAGTTCAGTCGCTCAGTCATGTCCGACTCTGTGACCCCATGAATCGCAGCACGCCAGGCCTCCCTGTCCATCATCAACTCTTGGAGTTCACTCAGACTCACATCCATGGAGTCAGTGATGCCACCAGCCATCTCATCCTCAGTCATCCCCTTCTCCTCCTGCCCCCAATCCTTCCCAGCATCAGAATCTTTTCGAATGAGTCAACTCTTCGCATGAGGTGGCTAAAGTATTAGAGTTTCAGCTTTAGCATCATTCCTTCCAAAGAAATCCCAGGGCTGATCTTCTGCATGCATATCAGCCAAAAATTAACAGTCTACTACGTGAGGAGATTCTATTTCTGATCTTTGTTGGCCATTTCCTAAGATCTCTAGGAGGCTAAGTGGAAAGGCTACTACTACATTTCAAGTGCCAACTTTAATTTTTTCTTTATGTACTACGCAATATGGGCTCATTTCTTTCTTTCTTTCTTTCTTTCTTTCTTCTGCTGATTCAGCATGGTGGATCTTAGTTCCTGGACCAGGGATTGAACCCAAGCCCTAGACAGTGCATGCCTCAAGTCCTAATCACTGAACCACAAGAGAAGGCCCAAAGATTCATCTTTTCAAGGAATTGTCTTAGTATGCTTGGACTGAGAAAACAAAATATCACAGCTTGTAAGGCATAAAAAATGGAGATTTAGTTTCTCACATTTCTGTGAGAGGCTGCTGCCGCCGCTGCTGCCAACTCACTTCAGTCGTATCCAACTCTGTGCAACCCCATAGACGACAGCCCATCAGGCTCCACCATCCCTGGGATTCTCCAGGCAAGAACACTGGAGTTGGTTGCCATTTCTTCCTCCAATGCATGAAAGTGAAAGTCGCTCAGTCGTGTTCGACTCTTTGTGACCCCATGGACTGCAGCCTACCAGGGTCCTCCATCCATGGGATTTTCCAGGCAAGAGTACTGGAGTGGGGTGCCATTGCCTTTGAGGCTAGAAGTCCCAACTTAATGTCTGGAAGTGTCAATTCCTGGTGGGAATTCTCTTTCTGGTTTATAGATGGCTGCCTTCTTGCTGTGTCTTCTCATGGCAGTGGAAAACAGGACAGGGAGAGAGAGAGGTCTCTAGTGTCTTGCCTTATAAGGATACTAATCCTATCAGATCAGTACCCCACCCTTAAAACTTCATTTAATCTTAATAGGGCTTCTCTTGTGGTTCAGCTGGTAAAGAATCTGCCTGGAAAGTGGGAGACTTGGGTTTGATCTCTGGGTTGGGAAGATCCCCTGGAGAAGGGAACGGCTACCCACTAGGGTATTCTGGCCCAGAGAATTCCATGGACTGTATAGTCCTTGGGATCGAAGAGTTGGACATGACTGAGTGACTTTCACTTCACTTAATAACTTCCTAAAAACCCTATGTCCAAATACAGTCACTCTGGAGCTTAGGACTTCAATGCATGAATTCAGGGGGACACAATTCAGTCCATACCATAAACAAATCAAAAAAGATTACATAACCTAACAAAGCTAAAATATGGTAAGGGGGACTATTCCTTCAAAATCATTTGAGTGTTTTTAAAATAATTTTACTCTATTGGCTTAGCTGATTGATTCCTCACCCAACTGCTGCCATTAGGAAACAAGAAAATTTCCATGGTTGATTTTTGAATTTGAATTGTCACTATGTGAATATCATTCATGTATACATGCAAAAGTGTGATTTAAGTTACTTTTAACTGTTATCATTCTTTTGCAGCAACTATTAGTGCTTAGGACATTTGATCTATTTCTGTTCATTGTCATATCATAAACAACTCTATTTAGAGTGCTACCTGAAGAAAGAAAACCTGTGATGCATTCCAGAAATAAAATGCTGAGTCTCAGCTTTGACAGAAGACTTCTACTCCCCACCTTCAACCCAAGTGCCCAAGTGGTGACCACGTGCACAAAATATTTGATTTCGCCCTTTATTCATCATAATAAGACTTCAAGATGCTATGTTTATAAGAATTAAGTAAATGAACACTAAATTATTTTCTAGTGTAACACAACAGAGTGTATAACTAGCATTATATAAGAGCTTTCTCCATAAATTCAAAGCCCATAGCTTTGTGACATAGCCATTATTTAATTTTAAGAAAACTTATAATATAATGGTGGGATATAACTATTTTTAAAGTTCCAGATAGTCATTATTTTTCCTTTGAAAATATCTCCTGTGTTCTTATTCCATTTCACAATTTTCACATTTCAAATCTAAAGGTAATATGTGTGCAGCTAACTTTATTGTTTGCTGAAAAATATTTATTTACCCACTTGGTATAGGTTACAAGGATGTGTACTTTCCCCCCCCTTATCTCCAACTTCAGGCATATTTTTTACACAGATGCACTTCCAAACATTTAGACTGTTTCAGTGAACCTCTTTCCCAGGTGCTGGTGCCAAGTGGATGAGAGGGAAGTAATGGCATTATCTATATATTCCTGTTATCTATATATTCCTTCTCAAGAGATGTGTTTTTGGAGAGAAAATATGATAGGACTACAATGGGAAGAATCATTTATAAGCTTATGTTTCATTAATTCCCTCACACAATTTTATCTATAGTCTGCAAATTCAGCCGATACATATCTACCAATCTGTGTCACCTTCTTTGTATTAAAAAAAAATAATAAAAACTTTACAACTACTTTTTAAACCTCTTTGACAGTATCCACTATATCTGAGCATG
Organism: Neotragus pygmaeus; assembly: GCA_006410875.1. Classification (NCBI taxonomy): domain Eukaryota; kingdom Metazoa; phylum Chordata; class Mammalia; order Artiodactyla; family Bovidae; genus Neotragus; species Neotragus pygmaeus. The sequence continues at coordinate 178,859 of SJYV01036294.1, read as the reverse complement.
TGCTTACCCTATGGCCCAGAAAATTTCCATAGTAGCATAGTGCTCAAGAGGTCCAAACTTACAGCTTTCAAAATGCTCATTTTTGCCCCCGGCAGTAGAATGGATAATGACATAGGTGGCATATTCACAGAATAGTAGCCTATATAGCCATGAGAATGAATGATCTACAAACACATTTTCAAATATATATGAGTCTCACAGACAGAAAACAGAATCCTGAGCCAAGGGTTTGGACTGTATGATTCCTTTTATGTAGTTTGAAAATTGGCAAAAGTCATCTGTAATGTCAGAATCCAGGAGAGTGGTTACCCTTGGGATGTGGTTAGTGACTAGAAAGAACGTGATGAGGGTTCCTGTGGCTGATGATGCTTTCTGATCTTGGTGCTAGTTCAACAATTGCCTTTAGCTTCTGAAAATTCAATGAATTACACAGACTTCAGATTTTCTACAAATATTACATAGTTCAAAGTAAAAATATTACAAATGTACAATCTCCTCAAGGATGAGTGAAATGATATAAAATCAGTCTAAAGTGTGTAAATAGAAAATCTTCAAATATCTGGCTTATATTTCTTATTTTTAAAAATCTAAAAATTTCAGAATGAGTTATGGGCTTCTTATATAGATTTAGCCTTATACATCTAAATCATGGCTTTTCAGTTGATAAATTTATCAGTCTTTTACATTTCCAAGAGTACAATGTTTTCTAGGCAGTGAATGATTTTCTTTTATTTGTAATTTTGTCTTACATTTATTCAGCTTCCCACTTTTGTTTCTTTCATTACAGCTTCAGATTTCAGAAATTGATTACCTTGATTTTAGCATGGTTATAATTACTTTAAAATATATTCTGTATAGCTCAACTTCAGAAATTCAAAGCAACCATCAAAATCACTGCTCACCACTGTTTGCCCATTTATACCATCTAGAAAACAGATGCCTTTCATCCATCCCCCCATATACATTCCATCAAATTTATATTTCTAAATGTAAGCACAATGCATAAACATTCCAAAAATGAAGATGATATAAATCAGCTCAGTTCAGTGGCTCAGTAGTGTCAACTTTTTGCAATACCATGGACTGCAGCATTTGAGGCTTCCTTGTCCATTACCAACTCCCGGACTTTACTCAAAGTTGTGTCGATCGAGTCGGTGATGCCATCCAACCATCTCATCCTCTATTGTTCCCTTCTCCTCCTGCCTTTGATCTTTCCCAACATCAGGAAATTTTCAAATGAGTCAGTTCTTCACATCAGGTGGCCAAAGTATTGGAGCTTCAGATTCAGCATCAGTCCTTCGAATGACTATTCAGGACTGGTTTCCTTTAGGATGGACTGGTTGGATCTCCTTGCAGTCCAAGAGACTCTCAAGAGTCTTTTCCAACACCACAGCTCAAAAGTATCAATTTTTCGGTGCTCAGCTTTCTTTATAGTTCAACTCTATGTATTTATAGTATAGTCCAACTCTATATGTGAATCCATACATCACTACTGGAAAAACCATAGCTTTGATTAGATGGACCTTGGTTAGCAAAGTAATGTCTCAGCTTTTTAATACCCTGTCTAAGTTGGTCATAGATTTTCATCCAAGGAGCAGGTGTCTTTTAATTTCATGGTGGCAATCACCATCTACAGTGATTCTGGAAACACTCCCCCCCACCCCGCCCCGATACACACAGACACAAAGCCTCACACTGTTTCCTTGTTTCCCCATCTATTTGACATGAAGTGATNAATAAACTCTTAGATCACTTGAATATTGTGTGAGTGAAGGACTATCCCATTTTAACTTTCTAGCAGTTATACACCTATCAGGGAGAGAATTCTAAGATTCACTCAAACTCAGTGTATAGGCAGTCAATAAATGCTTCCCAATTTATGCACTCAAGAAGATAAAATTTCTTTTACTTCATTATGAAAGTGATAATTATTGATGATACTGCTAATCACAGTACTTACCCTGAATTTACTTATCTACCTGGTGATTATTAATAAAATGACAAAATTACGAACAGTTTTTCAAAAAAAGGTAGTGTTGTTGAACTGTTGTAGGATTTTGTTAGTGAAATCTAGCATGTACTAAGGCACTTTCAGCATACAGACAACTTCTAAAACAAAGCCTACAAAGTTTTCTGAAACTTATTTTAGGTCATGTTGGGTATGTTGTCATCAGGAAGCAGTAGTTCATGAACGATTGCCTCAAGGACTTTTGAGGAGAATTGCAAGTTATTGAAGTGGAAAAGTCTTTTAGGAGGCCAAAATATATCCTAATATCAACCCTGAGGTCTCTTGTTGCATAGTCAAGCATGGCTGCATGTAATAGATTGAATAAAACTGGAACCATTAGATAGTCCTGCTTCCCAGGATTAATGATGGATGGCTCCGGCCAAATGCCATGAACACAAACTTGACCAGTCATTTCATCATGAAAGTTTCAAGCTGTTGGTAAACTTCTCTGGCAAACCAACTAATACTGTAGTTATCATAGCAGAGATTCTCTGCTGTCAGCAAAAATTGTGGTAGATTAATGATTACAACATTGACAGCTGATAGGATGTAATAAGTCTTATCTGTTGCAAGATGGTATCACTGGAAACAAGATATGTAGCCTTAAAAACCTTAATGTAAGTTATTCTTGATTTTGCAAAACACTTAAAATCAGTAAAATGTCATGTCAATGTATGGCAAAACCAATACAGTATTGTAAAGTAGAATAAAGTAAAAAAATAAATTAATTTTAAAAAATCAGTAAAATGCACTTATCATTCAATGAAGATACTTTAGTAAATGAGGTCAGAAGGATCTTTTCCTTCAGGTAGCTTACAGTCTAAACTAGGAAGGAAACTAGTATGCAAACATTTATAAGGTTAATAAATAGCAAGTGAAAATCAATTTTCACAGTTCTTGTAGTGAAAGCGACTGTTAGGACTCATAAGGAAAAGCTTGACAAATAGCTACAGCCTCGGGCATTCATTCTCTCCTATTCCTTCTCCTCCTCAACATTCTTTTTCTTTTTTCATTCCCACCCTAGCTCCTATTTGCACTTTCCTTTCTGGACAATCTGTCTTCTCTTGACTTTTAGGAATCTACCTGTCTGTGCTCTTCTCTGCCCTATTCTTAGCTTGGGAGATTGATCCTAAATGGACTACATCAAAATACTTCTTTGACCTTCAGCTTGCATTTGAGTATGGCCAATGGAAAGCCATACCAGGAGTAGAAAGAGGGGAACCAACTGAGCTCAGAGCATTTATTTCCCCAACTCCTTACAATGCTGGGTCATCTCTAGATGGCCATGCCCCCGAACCTATGAACCACAAAGTCTCCTTCTTCATCGCTTTGTGCCCAGAGTGAAAACAAGTCCCAGAGTATTGCACTACCCTTGCAGTTTCGCTGCACATGTAGACTACATCTTTGAACACAGTGATTTTACCATCCTGCTCTTGCATTGTCCTAATTCGAGGGTTCTGCTTTTTGCCAAGAAACAGAAAATTTTAGCTCCAGCCCTGAGAGCTCCTTACCTTCTGTGCTTTCTTACACTAACATTAGCTTCACCACTGGGTAGTTTATCTTTTCTCTTTTCCCTGGTGGAGCATATCTAGTTTCAGAGATAAACAGAGCAAAAAACTAGGCTCTTTATATATTTTTAATATAAATTTATTTATTTTAATTGGAGTTAATTACTTTACAATATTGTATTGGTTTTGCCATACATCAACATGAATCCACCACGGGTGTACACATGTTCCCAGTCCTGAACCCCCCCTCCCTCCTCCCTCCCTGTACCATCCCACTGGGTTGTCTCAGTGCACCAGCCCCAAGCATCCAGTATCATTCATCAAACCTGGACTGGCGATTCATTTCATATATGATATTATACATGTTTCAACGCCATTCTCCCAAATCATCCTACCCTCTCCCCCTCCCACAGAGTCCAAAAGACTGTTCTATACATCTGTGTTGCTTTTGCTGTCTTGCATACAGGGTTATCGTTACCATCTTTCTAAATTCCATATATATGCATTGGTATACTGTATTGGTATTTTTCTTTCTGGCTTACTTCAGTATTACGCACCCATTAAAAAGAATACATTTGAATCAGTTCTAATGAGGTGGGTGAAACTGGAGCCTAGCTTTTGAGTTTTATCATATGGCTCATTGGCTAATGGTTCCTTTGAAATTTTGCTTCTGCCTCTTTGTTCTGACTTTGCTGAGGACTGGAAGAGGAAACTCACTTTGGTGTGCCAGTGAGAAGGAAGCAAAGGTAGATACAGAGTCGACAAGTGCTAGAGGTACAATTCTGTCATGACTAAATTAATTCATATTACATTGCTATATGCTGTGTTGTGCTTAGTCATTCAGTCATGTCCAACTCTTCGTGACCCATGGACTGTAGCCGACCAGCCTTCTCTGTCTATGGGGATTCTCCAGGCAAGAATACTGGAATGGGTTACCATGTCCTCCTACAGGGGATCTTCCCAAACCATGGATTGAACCCAGGTCTCCTCTAATGTTAGAAATTCGTATAACTGAGGAAACTCAAATTTGAGGCAGAGGAGAGGGGAGAGTACAGGAATTGTGAGGCAACATTCTAAAAATGAAGCAGGAGAGAATAATTCTTTCCACAGTAGAAACTAAACAATTTGGGCTTGCTTACCTTTAATAAGACCATTAATCACTGGATTCATTTAGGTAGAAAACTAAAGAATAATTACAATAGCCGTTGAAAATAAATTCATAACTTTTCTATTTAAATTTTATTTTAGTAGGACATTACTGCATAAAGTAGAGAGCATTGTACTATTAAAATGCTGAATGATAAATGCTTGTAAAGAAAAAAGATTTTTAATTATATTAAAGCTACCCTCAGACGCCCAGATCAGCAAAAGATAATGCAATTTCATATAAGGCTATTTCTGTTTGGACAAGTTCTTAGTGACTACCAGTAAATAAAAATATATGTGCATTTCATATGCATGTTGAAATTTCACATCTGAAATGGATCTCTTTGCAGAGACTGAAACTTACTCCCCAATTTTTATATGAGTCAGAGGATCCTACTTAACCACTCATCACATTTAGCTGTTAAAATAGCAATAGGCTCAGAAATAGTTCAAAGACAGAGATAGCAGCTAGACAAATCAGTAATTTATGGTATTAATGCTTTTGTTCTTGTCATTGTTATTAAAACAATGCTTATTATGAAACATTCAAATAGTAGAATATGTGGATTAAACATGGCTATAAATTTGTTTCTGCTCTTCTCATCAAGAAATCAGGGTTAAGCTAAGTATCAGAAATGTTTCCATTTCAATACACTTCTCTTTCCTTTTGTATTTCATAAGCATTTTTCTCATTTTTAAAACACCAGTATTCAAGAAAAAATAAAGTAGCTGTTAATCAAATATCTTAGGGTGGATTTCTACACATAAGTCAAAGGCAGATATTACCAATGAAGTTTAATAAAAGGTTTGACTACATAAAACATAACAGAAAAAAAGAAATGCAGTTGAATTTCCCTATCTTTGTATCTTGGCTGGTCTTGCTTTGACCAAAAGAAAATAGCTGAAGTGATGCTGGGTTACTACCAAGCCTTGGCTTCAGGAAGGCTTATATGTTTGTTTATTTTTTGTTCTCTTGGAAAACTACTGCCTGTGAACAAACAGAGATCACAGGGAGAAGTGTAGCCATCTCAGCCTTTCCAGTACAGACTCTAGACATGAGAGTGAGGTCGTTAAGGACTGATAGACCCTAACTAACTTACCAACTCACTGTTGCCACAGGAATGAATCTCGACATGACAGAGCAAAAAGACAAGCTATCCCAGCTGAACCTTTTCTGCACCGCTACCCATGGAGTTGGAAGCAAATAAATGATTGTTATATGAAGTCACCAAGTTTTGGGTTGCTTTGTTAGACAGCAAATGGACAACAGACACATATAGAAAAGCATAAAACAACAGCATAAATTCTCCCCATAGAATTTCTCCTAACTTCATCTTTTTAGAAAGTATCATTGTTAATATTTTGTTGTTTTTCATGCTTCCTGTTATTTTATGTATTTTTGTGAATGGTTAGATAGAAATATGGATGAAGAGATAAGTAGATAGATTGATAAATAGTTTCACCACTCTCATTCTGTAAGGTAGTCTTCTCTAACTTTTGCTTTGACTGTCTTAGACACATCAATATATTAATGCATTTCCATACCAATACATTAATGCATTTCTCATTCTTTTCAAAAACTACTTGATTAGTTGATTTAATGTATTTTTATTGGTAGGCAGTGGGTGGTTTACATTTTTCCCCCAATAAAAACATTACTGCAGTTAATACTAACATAGGCATTTTCCCCCTGAAATTTGTGCTCATCTGAAGGAATAAAGAGCTGCTAGCACCCCACTCCAGTACTCTTGCCTGGAAAATCCCATGGACGGAGGAGCCTGGTAGGCTGCAGTCCATGGGGTCGCCAAGAGTCAGACTCAACTGAGCGACTTCATTTTCACTTTTCACTTTCATGCATTGGAGGAGGAAATGGCAACCCACTCCAATGTTCTTGCCTGGAGAATCCCAGGGACAGGGAAGCGTAGTGGGCTGCCGTCTATGGGGTTGCACAGAGTCGGACACGACTGAAGCGACTTAGCAGCAGCAGCAACTCTGCATATAAGTTAAATAAGCAGGATGACAATATACAGCCTTGACGTACTCCTTTTCCTATTTAGAACCAGTCTGTTGTTCTATGTCCAGTTCTAACTGTTGCTTCCTGACCTGCATATAGGTTTATCAACCGAGGGCATATGATCAATTTAAGTCTGCATTCAGAGCAAAGGCAATTTACCTAAGTACGCTGAAATCTGCTGATGGCCAGGGAATAATTCAGTGCTCTGCTAATTCCATTCAGCCTGAAGTTAGTCAGCCTGCAGTCATTTTCACTGAGTTCTAATGAGATAGATAGTATTATGGAAAAAGACAAAAAAAGATGTGGAAATTTGTAGGAATATCTGAGTAAAATAAATAAATACAAGCTGAGTTTAGTGGCGAATGATGAAACTTGATGCAAACAAAAATCTCAAACTTTTTAAGTGGGGTAAAAATCCTATTCACATAGACACTGGAATATTGAACGTAAAAAAGAAAACACAGTAAACCTTCTGAGATTTCAACTGCAGGTGTGTGGTTCCTGCTGTTTTCCTTCCAGACTATTATCCATCAAAGAGCTACCCTATTAACCCTGGTGGATAAGTTGTCTCTATAAGACAAGAAATAGTCATTTCCTTGGTTATCCAGGGATGGCTGGTAGTCACAGGCTAGCTCACTGCTGTGCACCCTGTCAATGGCTAGATCTAAAATTCTCACTGAGCAAAGCATACCTCTTGTGGTCCATGAGCTCACCAGATCATGAGGCTGGGAAGGCAGTTGCAAAAGAGAGATGATTCTCTGTCTGGTACAGCCATTCAATCCCTGCTCCCAACCCCCAACCCCACCTACCGTCACCTTCTACAGCTCCAGAAAAGGCTTAACATAATTTTTGTATGACTGGTTTCATGGGCTACCTATAGTTAGGGAACAGTACAACCATTTGGTTTATATTACTAAATATAATTAAGTTTATATTACTGGGCCAAAAAACTAATTCCAACATTAAAACTTATACTTGCCTTTCAGTTATTCTGCTGTAGATTCCCGCCTTAGTATATCTCATTATCCATATCTCTGAGATATATGGGCCAAATAAGTAAATAGCAAACAAACTACTTCTATGGGAAAGATTTTAGTTAATTCCTATAGCTAAAAGTTCATCTGAAATCAAAAAGACCAAAAAGTTCAAATAACTTCATCTTCTTTTAGACTTTGCTTCATCAGAAAAAGTCAAGAAAATAGCTAAAATTGTTATTTTTTTCTTCAAAACAAAATATCCTAAAATGTGTCAAAGAGGTTTAAATGAAACTGAACTTGCAATAAGTGATTTAATGTTCATGTTAATGGGACTAAGGGAATACAGAATTCTAAGAATTAATAGTTAAGATTAACCTGAATACTTTTTAGTCATAAGGTTTTTTTGAAATAGTTTTAACAACAAAGATAGTTAAGTGTTAAATATATCTAAGTAATGTATAATAAAATGTAGTCTAAGCACACTGGTTATATCAGTTGTTTTTTAAAACATTGCTATGAGTCCCATAATGTTACCACCATTTTAATTTGAGAAAATTCTAGTACAAAGACATAAAGTAATTTACCTAAGATCAAAGAGCAAGTAAGTATCAGAGCCAGAATTTCAATATTTGAAACTGCTTAATTTATAAATGGTGGCTTGTTAAAACAGTTAAAACACACATACACAACTCATGTAAAACTTTATAGCAGTTACAGTGAATTTACATGTTCATTATCTGGTTTGCTCTTCAAGTAATCTTGTGGCTTAAGTTCAAAGCTGCTATCTCTACCATTATGCGAATAAAATTGATGGGGTTTAAAACACTGACTTTTTCAATGTCATTCACTTTGTATATTGAGATGCATTTGTCTTTTTGAGATGATTTTTGTCCTTTTGAGATGATTGTCCAAATATTGTCCTTTTGAGATTTTTCTTAACCAACCCAAACACTAATAAAAAGGACACTTGACAGAAAGTAAATTAGAACTAAAATGTTTTCAAGCAGATGAAAAATTAGAGCAGTATGATCAATTAATATACCTTAATTTTTATTTCTAAGTGATGAATTAAGAATATATATTCCTGGGACATCCTTGATGATCCAATGGTTGAGAGTCTGCCTTCCAGATCAGGGGATGTGAGTTTGATCCCTGGTCAGGGAACTGAGGTCTCGCATGCCATGGGGTGGGTAAGCCTGCACAACACAGCTACTGAAATTGCAGACTAGAAGCTGCAACCAGAGACAGCCCAGGCAAATCAACAAAGACCCAATACAGCCAAAATTATTTTTAAAAAGTAAAATAAATTTTAAAAAGGAATATATATTACTATAAATATTAATAGGAAGGCCATTTTGTACTATTTTATTCCCAGAACCTAAAATATGGCCTAACACATGGCAGATTCTTATAGACATGTGGAGGAAGTGAATGAATAAACTATGAATTTGTTATAAGACATCAGTGTACTAAGATATTTTTCTTGTTTGTATTTAAAGTACCAGGAAGTTATTTACTTAAGAATTTAAATTTTGAATATAAAAATTAATTCTACCTCTATTCAAAGTTAAGAAAAATATTTCTGTAGTAATTTAAAATTGACATATGTAGATATAGTGTGATTGCTTGTGAAAAGGAAATATAATAACCAAAAATGCTGGACACAAAAATAAGTGTTAATGATTATGCTATTATAAACTATCAGTACTTGATTTAAATATGTATGTGCTTTTTCAAAATTAAATTTCTCTCTCTACACACACACACACACACACACACACACACACATAGATACGTAGATAAAGATATACACACACACAAATGACAGCCCAGATTCTGTCCAACTTAAAATATGCTGTTTGTGCTCTACTGTCACTTCAGTCACATCTGACTATTTTGTGACCCAGTGGACTGTAGCCTGCCAGGCTCCTCTGTCCATGAAATTTCCTAGGCAAGTCTCTTTCGTCTCCCGCATTGACAGATGAGTTCTTTACCACTAGCGCCACCTGGAAAGCCCTTAAAATGTAATAATTTTGCCCAAATGTTATTACACTTTTAAAAACTCATATAGCACTTCTCAAACATTAAGATGTATTATTAGGACCACCTGAAGGGCTTGTTAAAACACAGATTACTGGGCCCTGTTTGTTGGTCCAGGGAAGAGCCTGAGAATTTGCACTTCTACCTAGTTTCCAGGTGATGTTGATACTGCCCACCTGAGGACTGTCCTATGTGAACCTCTGCTATACTGGAAAGCTTTACATTTACCTTGAACTCCTGCTTTCAAAATGAACAACCAAAGATTCTGTATGTGACTAGGATTACAGATCTTCTTAAGCATCATCCTCCCTTCCCACATCAGTCTCTAGAGTTGGTTCATCTGATTTGCCTATGTGCCATGGGTAATTTGTGTTTATAAGAATCACTGTATTTCCTAAGTTTATAGGTGCTAACACAACCAGGATTTTAGAATGAATGTAGAATAAATTCAGGTTATAATGGAAGATCCAATGATCACAACAACAGTTTAAAAAATCAAAATGCTAAATCATTCTGAGTGGTTTTCTATCTAATTGAAAAGTACATAAAACTAAAAGTTCAGTATTTTAACATTATCCAGAAAAGGTATATTAAGTACTGTTAGTCTGAGTGAAACAATCTAACAAAAGATATTAGCTATTTCAAACTGACTATATTCATAGAGATATCATGTCTAAACATCAACCACCACTAAATAGCACTGGCTAGAAATAATTAAAATGACCTTGAATAGTTAACTTCATTTTTCAATGCCTAGCTTTTGTTATAGTCAAAATGTTTCTGGCTATACACTAAAAATCTGTGAAACATATGCTTTGTCATTCCATGTGATTCCATGACTCCAGGGAGGACTGTGTTCAATTCAGTGTTTAAAATGATGGTTAAAAAACAATAAAAATAAAGACTTAACCAAAGGCAAAAAAAAAAAAAAAACCAACTATGCAGACCGTTGCTAAAATGTCAGGAGTAATGAAAAATAACAAGAATTCAAAAAATAAAAGAGATATATAAAAGAAATAAAATTTCAAATTTTAATAGAGGGATTGCTACTTGATTGGGAAAATGTTACTGATAAATTAGAAATAAGAAAGACTATCATATTTCTTATTTATTGGATTAATATTGGTTCTCTAATAACCCACTTTCATATAAAGAAACTGAAGATCAAATGTTTGGCTTTTCTAAATTCAGTTAGCCAGAACAATGTCAAATAATGTCTATATAAGCTGCATTTATGATCATAACCTACTAAATAAGTTTATGGAATAGGAAAAAAAGTTATGCTTTTTACAATTTTAAATGTCACTTTTTTAGAACTTTTCAAATATTCTCAGTGGCTCATACTTTGCTGTTCCCTTTGTTCTCTTCTTGATTATGAATTTGTATCACCATAGCAGAATCTTTATATGAATTGATTCATGCATTATATGTATGTGTTTGTGCACACATGTGTGCTCTGTTGCATCCAACTCTTTGCAACTTCATAGACTATAGCCCACCAGGCTCCTCCATCTACGGAATTTTCCAGGCAAGAATACTGGAGTGGGTTGCCATTTCCTTCCAAGGGATCTTCCCCACCTAGGGATCAAATCTGCATCTTTTGTGTATACTGCATTGGCAAGCAGATTCTTTACCACTGCACCACCTGGTAAGCCCCATATTATGTCTAGCTTCCTGTATTTATCAAAGCTATGACAATAGGAACTATTTGGAAGATTTATAAAATTGTAACATATCTATTTAATGACTAATGACTCAAAATTATATTTCCTGTCAAGGAATTTTAGCAGTTGGAATTTCATACTTTTTCTCCATTGACCATTATGGGGTAATATTTCAGTGTAATCAAAGGAGTATTTTAAGCACTATGGGGTTAATATATGTGAAGTCTATGTTTCTCTCCTGAAACTAATGCAGAATAGATTAGGTCAGTGTGTTTTACCCAGTTTAGCCAAGTTTCTCAAGTGTGTATTTTCTGCTTTTGTAAATTTCTACTTTTTCAAGATTTCCATTGTGTTCTAATTATGCATATTAATTTTCTTCATTTTTCTTATTAAAGTAGTTTAGCACCTCAGTTATTTGAGGTTATCATTGATTTCTTTAGTTTCATACATCTCCTAATTTATTAGTTAGCCTATTTTCTATCTCTCTTTTTACTGATATGATTGTAAAACCTCATCTTTTCTCCTCAATGCTTTTTCACTTTCCTTATCTCAGACTTCTTTTTTTTCTTATTAACTTTCTGCAGCCTATTAAATTTCCTACAAACCTTAATTCTTCTTTGGTTCACATTCCACTTCTTTTATGGGAAGTATTTAAACTCCATATGTGTGTGTGTGTGTGTACATACACTATGAACAAAGGAGATATTTTAAATTAATTCAATTCACATGATGCAATTATAATATCTTCACCACAGTCTAGTCTTCTATCATGGGCTATTCTCTAACTCTCTTTATATATGCAACTGTTCTTTATATCATAAAATCTTTCAGTTTTGGTCAGATATCCCCTTTAATATTATGTTCACTCTCCTTAAAATATTAAATGGTCAAATGAAGTAGTAAATTGGGCCCTAAATATTTATTTATATCCTTTGAGAAAATAAGAGCCAATACTGGAAAAATAATAATATAGCTTTTGAGAATTAGTAGATCTTTTAACATAAACTTCCTCACAGAGAGTAATTTAAACTCTCATTGTTTTAAAAATATAAATATTCTATGATTAGAAACTCAGATACAAGATAAATAGGTAGTTTGAGATCTTTTTATCTTTAAATAAGATTTGTATTTGACATATTGTTGTATTTAACACTGCTTCTAGGCGAGAGTTCTCCACCCATAGTGTCAACTGAGGAGTATCACAAGTAATTTGTATTAGTGCCCCTCACTCCTCCTGAACAGAGATCATGTGACCCAAGAACAGCCTAATTACAGGTTGGTTTGAAAGTTCTTCGCTAAGTTATTGGAACCAATTAATCTGTATTCTTGAACTTAGAAATAAAAAGAGAATCAAGTAGTTAGCTATAAAATCTAAAATGCATAAACTGTATTCAGCGAGGCAAGATGAGTAAAAGATGAATTTAAAAAACTATGTAGAAACTAGAACAATTAAATATTGAAGGAAAATATATTATAACTGGTTTTCAATGGGCAGGAGTGTAGGTATACAATCTGTGAAAGAAGGTTCTCGAGGTGGCTGGAAAAAGCTTGAAAATATCTTGCAAGAGATTCAGAATAGAAAGTGCAAAAGATAGACACATTGGCAAGTTGCTAAGAGGAAGAAATAATGAAGCACTAGAGTGAAGACTTATGAATTACTGCTGTTGAAATTGCTAGAACTGTCATAGGTCGGGAACTCTCATCTACTTGCAGTAGCTCTAAGGCCACAAACTAATATATTTTGTAATCTAAGATTTTAATTAGCTTCTCTCTTACTGTCACATTTGTCTTTATAATAAATAACTACCAACTTAAACTATCTTAACTTCTTTTCTCTATAACCAATAGAAGCCAAATAAACATATTTGCTTTGATTTTATTCCATAAGTACTTTTTCATCACTGGGAATGTACTGTGGNTTTAATTAGCTTCTCTCTTACTGTCACATTTGTCTTTATAATAAATAACTACCAACTTAAACTATCTTAACTTCTTTTCTCTATAACCAATAGAAGCCAAATAAACATATTTGCTTTGATTTTATTCCATAAGTACTTTTTCATCACTGGGAATGTACTGTGGTTGATGATATGAAATACAAATATATACAAATGAACTGTGTAAAGGTTCCATTCTCTAGGAGTTCGTCATCTAATAGAGGGAAAAATGCCTTATAGAAACAATTGTGACCTCAGTTAACATTAAACAAATCATAAGACACCTAGAAAAGGAAAAGTAAACACAGTAAGAGGTTTCTTACTTTTTCTATAATATATTCTATTGATTAAGAAAGTTCTATGTTAGTGGAGACTAAAGAAACAGTCACTAAAATAATAATAATAATAAATCAATGAAGAAATGAAAGAGGAAATCAAATAATATCTTGAGACAAGTGAAAATGTAAACACAACTTTCCAAAATCTATGCATCAAAAGCAGTTCCATGAGGGAAGTTTGTAGTGATACATACCTCAAGAAACAAGAAAAATCTCAAATAAACCATCTAAAGTACCATCTAAAGTAATTTAAAAAGAAGAGCAAACAAAGCCTAGTGTCAGCAGAAGGAAGGAGATAATAAAGATTAAGAGGAAATAAATAAAACAGAGACCAAAAGAAAGGAAGAAAGAAAATATCAATTAAAAGTTTTTTTTTTTTTTAAGATAAAATTGATAATTCTTTTGCCATGCTCATCATGGTAAAAATAGAAAGGACCCAATAAACAAAGTAAAAAATGAAAGAACAGAACTAATAACCGATATCACAGAAATACAAAAATCATAAGAAAACATTATTAACAGTCATATGCCAACAAATTAGACAAGCTAGAAGAAATGACTAAACAAATGACTAAAAACATCCAGCTGTCCAAGACTGAAAATCAGGAAGAAATATACAATCAGAAAAGACCAATCCATAATAATGATTATAAAGTCTAGTTCATTGGTCCTAAATAGCATTTATTATCATTATTATGGATTGGTCTTTATTGGTCTTTATTATTGGTCTTTGGCTATTTATGACCAATGAACTAGCCTGTCAATACAGGAGACAGAAGAGACACAGGTTCAATCTTCGGGTCAGGAAGACTCCCTGGAGGAGGGCACAGCTAGTCACTTCAGCCTTTTGCCTGCAGAAGCACATGGATAGAGGAGCCTGGCGCACTATGGTCCTTACCATTGCAAAGAGTCAGACCTGACCTAAGCAACTTAGCACGCATGCATGCATGCATGAGCAACCCACAGATAACATACTCAATGGTGAAAAGTTGAAAGCATTTCCTCTAAAGGCATGAACAAGACAAGGATTCCCATACATCTATTTAATATGTTATTGGAAGTCATAGCTACAGCAGTCACACAAGGAATAAAGGTATCCAGACTGGTAGGGAAGAAATAACACTATCACTATTTGCAGATTTCATAATACTATATAAAAAAAACTCAAGTATCCACCAAAAGTTAAAAGAACTAATAGATGAATTCAATAAAGTTGCAAGAAACCAGATTAAAATACAGAAACCTGGTGTTTTTCTAAACACTATTTATGTACTATCAAAGGAGAAAGCAAGAAGACAATCCTATTTAAAATTACATCAAAGACAATAAAATACTTAAGAATAATCTTAACCAAGAAGGTGAAAGACCTTTATGATTAAAGCTCTAAGATACTGATGAAAGAAGGTGAGGATAATATAAAGAAATAAGATTACATCCCAATGAAATCTCTATCAAAATACCCATGATATTTTTCACAGAACTAGAACAAATAGTCCTAAAATTTATATGGAACCTCAAATTACCCCAAATTGCCAAAGGAATCTTGAGAAAAAAAGAACAAGGCTGGAGATACCATGCTGCCCTGATTTCAAACTATACTACAAAACGATTATAATTAAACAGCATATTAATAGCACAAAAACAGATGCATAGACCGGTGGAACAGAATGTGCTGTGCTGTGCTTAGTTACTTCGTCATGATCTATAGCCCCTATGAACTATAGCCCACCAGGCTCCTCTGTCTATGGGGATTAATAGAATAAAGACCCAGACATAAATCCACCCACTTATGTCAAATCAATCTATAATAAAGGAGATAAGAATATAAAATGGGAAAAAATTTCTTCAATAAGTGATATTGGGAGAGCTGCACAACTACATCTAAAAGAATAAAATTAGAACATTTTCTGATACCATATGCAAAAAATAAACTCAAAACNAACACCACAGTTCAAAAGCATCAATTCTTCAGTGCTCAGCTTTCTTTACAGTCCAACTCTCACATCCCACTTATGTCAAATCAATCTATAATAAAGGAGATAAGAATATAAAATGGGAAAAAGTTTCTTCAATAAGTGATATTGGGAGAGCTGCACAACTACATCTAAAAGAATAAAATTAGAACATTTTCTGATACCATATGCAAAAAATAAACTCAAAACAAATTAAAGACCTAAATTTAAGACCCGAAACCATAAAACTCTTAGAAGAGATCACAGGCAGACTACTCTCTGACATAAATTGTAGCTATATATATATGTATATATACATATATATATGTATGTATATATATATATATTTGTATCTATCTCATAAGACAAAAAAAAGCAAAAATAAGCAGACAGGAACTAATTAAACTTAAAAGCTTTCTATAGCAAAAAAATGACAATACAAAAAGATAACATGGGGAGATGATAGGGAGAAAATAGTTGCAAATGATATCACCAATAAGGGAATAATTAGGAATAAGATGAAATAAATAAACAGATTATACAACTCATTTTTTTAAAAAATCAAAGACACTAATTTAAAAATGGAAAGAAGATCTGAATATACATTTCTTCAAGAAGATATACAGATGGCCAACAAGCACATGAAAAGATGCTCAACACTGCTAATCATCAGAGAAATGCAAATCAAAACCACAATGAAACATCACCTCACACTTGTCAGAACGGCTATCATCAAAGTCTAGAAATGACAAACACTGAAGAGAATGTGGAGAAAAGGGAACCCCTGTACACTTTGGTGGGAATGTAAATTGGTGCAGCCATGATGAAAAACAGTATGGAGATTCCTCAAAAAGCCATGATGGAAAACAATATGGAGATTCCTCAAAAAATTCCATCATGGCTGCATTTGACCTAGCATCTGGTAACCATAGGGCTACCATATGACCTAGAAATTCCACTCTGGGGTATATATCCAAAGAAACCAAAAACACTAATTAGACCAGATACATGTACACCAACATTTATAGCAGCATTATTTACACTAGGGCTTCCATGGTGGTTCAGACATTAAGAATCTGCCTGCAATGCAGGAGACCTGGGTTCAATCCCTAGGTCAGGAATATCTCCTGGAGAAGGGATTTGCAACCCACTCCAGTATTCTTGCACGGAGAATTCCATGGACAAAGGAGCCTCGAGTCCATGGGTTCAGAAAGAGTCAGACACAACTGAGTGAATAACACACTTAATTACTATAGCCAAGATATGGGAGAAACTTAAGTACCTATCAGTAGATTGGTGATCCCCTGGTGGGTCAGATGGTAGTGTCTGCCTACAATATGGGAGACCCAGGTTCAATCCCTGGATCAGGAAGATCCCCTGGAGAAGGAGATAGCAACCCACTCCAGTACTCTTGCCTAGAAAATCCTATGGACAGGAGCCTGGTAGACTACAGTCCATGGGGTTGCAAAGAGTTGGACAGAACTGAGAGACGTCACTTTCCATCAGTAGATAAATGCGTACTGAAGATATGGTATATATGTACAATGGAATATTACTCATGAAAAAAGTGAAATTCTGCCATTTGCAATAACAAGGGTAGATCTAGAGGGTATTACACTTAGTGAAATAAGTCAGAGAAAGATGAATACTATATGCTATTATTTATATATGGAATGTAAAAAAGCAAAACAAAGACTATAACAAAACAGAAACAGACTCAAATATAGACAGCAAACTTGTGGTTTTCAGTGGGGAAAGGGAAATGGGGAGGGTCAAATAGCAATAGCAATTGTGTCTATCTCTTAATCAAGAGACACAAACTATTATGTATAAAGTAAGTGATAGGAATATATTATATAGCACAGGCAATATAAGCATTATTTTGTAATAACATTTAATGGAGTATATTCTATAAAAATATTGAATCACTATGTTGTAAACCTGAAACTAGTCTAACACTGTAAATCAACTATACTTCAATAAAAGAGTGCTATGTGTTATATACCTCATAGACAATAGCTAAGAGTACTTGATCCCAAACACCAAACTTCAGTAAACCAAAGAGAAAAAATTGTAAGAAAAATTTGGTTTTCCCCTCATATTCAGTAGTCTCATAATTAAGAAAAACAGGAAGCTAACTATAGCCTTATACATGACTTTATTCTCCAAACAAAAAATATGATCACTGACCCAATACAATGAATGCAAACCTAGGTCTTGCATATCAAAATTTTACATTTTTATTGCTATATCAGAATTTGCAAATCATATCTCTAAAAAAATAAGCCTTCACAAAAATCAGTTTAACAAAGTGAGAAAAATATTTTCATTAAGCAACAGTTGTTTATAGTTTGACAGTTTATCTGAGAACAATGCAGGAATTATCTGAAGTCATCATAGTCGTGAGTAATTATGAGTGAAGACTTATGATTACACTGAAAAGACAAGGAGAAGCAGGTTAAGGGAGCGGCAGATGGAATTCCAATTAAAAAATTAGAATGGCATCTCTAACTGAAATATGCTTTTTTGACAAGAAGAAAGAATCTGTTTTCCTAGAAATTTCTGAGTACAATGAAGACTATAGTAGAGTGTTTTCCTACAGCAGAAAGAGAAATTCAGATTTTCCATTCGAATTAACTTATGATTCTGATTCTAAATGTTTATTTTTTAACAAAACTCACTTATAACTTAAGCAAATAGTATCATACTTTACAGTAAGATATTAAATATATGTGCATAGGTCCTAAGATGGCAGAGGAATAGGACAGGGACACCACTTTCTCCCCCACAAATTCATCAAAAGAACATTTGAACGCTGAAAAAATTCCACAAAACAACTTCTGAATGCTGGCAGAGGACATCAGGCACCCAGAAAAGCAGCCCATTGTGTTCAAAAGGAGGTAGGAAAACATATAAAAGATAAAAAGAGAGACAAAAGAGGTAGGGATGGAGCTCTGTCTAGGGAAGGGAGTCTTAAAAAACAGAGGTTTCCAAACACCGGGCAACACTCTCACTGCTGAGTCTGTGGTGAGCCTTGGAACCACAGAGGGCAACATAACCGAGAGGAAAAATAAATAATTAAAACCCACAGATTACGTGCCCAATGGTAACTCCCAACGGAGAAGCTGCATGCACAGCTGCCGGCATTCGCCACTAGCAAGCGGGAGCTAGGCAGGGAGGCTCGGGCTACATTGCTTAGAGTAAGGACCAGGCCTGAATGCCCCAAGGGCACTCTGAGGGAACTAACTTGGACTGGCAAACCAGACTGTGGGGAAGCTACCACACGAAAAGCCCGAACCTAAGACACCACGAGGCCCGCTCACAGAACAAAGGACTGAGCAGAGCTAGCCAGCAGCTGCAGGCCGCCCACCCCCCTCCGGAGACAGGGCAGGCAAGAGCAGCCAAAGCTGGAAGGGGGCAATCGCGGCCCCAGAGAGGGATCATCTACCAAGCTGCAAGCAGGCTTCATTGCTAACGAAGACTTCTTGGGATTCTGGATGGTCAAATTCCACCTGAGAAGGTGTGCCAGTTGTATACCCAGAAAACGAGCGGCAGGGATGGGGTAGGTGATAAGTTGTAGCGACCGTGCTCACCAAACACCTGGTCACATGAGCTGCTCGGACCTGGGAAGGGCACAAAATGCAGGCCCAGCCGAGTCTGTGCCTCTGAGGAGTACCCAAGTACCTGAACCTGAGTGGCTTAGACCTGGGAAGTGCATACAACCCAGAGCCAGCCTCAGATAGTTCCTGGAAGAGCAACCTAGAGCCTAAGCAGTGTAGACAAGGAAAGCACACACACCGTGAGCCGGGGCAAACCCCGTGTAGTCGAGACACTGCAAGCACACGCCAGTGTTAGTTGTTTGCAGTGTCCCTCCCTCCCCATAGCATGACTGAACAAGTGAGCCTTAAAAAGTGTCCACCACTGCCCCCTTGTGCCAGGGTAGAAATTAGACACTGACAAGACCAGCAAACAGAAGAAGCTAAAACAGAGGGACCCTCCTTGGAAGTGACAGGTGCAATAGATTAAAACCCTGTAGATAGTACCAACTACATAGGAAGGGGCCTATAGATCTTGAGAAATATAAGCCAAATCAAGGAACTATCCGAAAATGAACTAACCTCACACTGCCCACAACACCAGAGAAACTCCTAGAAATATTTTTACTATCATTCCTAAATTTTTTCTATTTTTAAGTTGTCTATTATTCCTTTAATTTTCATTTTGATAACCTACAAATAGGAAAAGGAGTATGTCAAGGCTGTATATTGTCATCCTGCTTACTTAACTTATATGCAGAGTACATCATGAGAAATGCTGGGCTGGAAGAAACACAAGCTGGAATCAAGATTGCCAGGAGAAATATCAATAACCTCAGATATGCAGATGACACCACCTTTATGGCAGAAAGTGAAGAGGAGCTAAAAAGCCTCTTGATGAATGTGAAAGAGGAGAGTGAAAAAGTTGGCTTAAAGCTCAACATTGAGAAAACGAAGATCATGGAGTCCAGTCCCATCACTTCACGGGAAATAGATGGGGAAACCGCGGAAACAGTGTCAGACTTTATTTTTGGGGGCTCCAAAATCACTGTAGATTGTGACTGCAGCCATGAAATTAGAAGACGCTTAGTCCTCGGAAGAAAAGTTATGACCAACCTAGATAGCATATTCAAAAGCAGAGACATTACTTTGCTGACTAAGGTCTGTCTAGTCAAGGCTATGGTTTTTCCTGTGGTCATGTATGGATGTGAGAGTTGGACTGTGAAGAAGGCTGAGCACCGAAGAATTGAGGCTTTTGAACTGTGGTGTTGGAGAAGACTCTTGAGAGTCCCTTGGACTGCAAGGAGATCCAACAAGTATGTCCTAAAGGAAATCAGCCCTGAATATCCATTGGAAGGATTAATGTTGAATCTGGGTAAAGTCCGGGAGTTGGTGATGGACAGGGGGGGGCTGCCATGCTACAGCCCATGGGGTCGCAAAGAGTTGAACATGACTGAGCAAATGAACTGAACTGGATCCCCCTTTCCCTCTTTCTCTTTTTGTTTTTGCCTTCAGAGACAGATGCCAAATATACTGTTGTGACATGTCAACGTGTGTTTGGCCTCTGTCTCTTCTAGGATGTTTATGATTTCTAATCTTACATGTAGGTCTTTAACTATTTTTAATTCATTTTCCTGAGGTAGTTTTCTAATCTCACTCTTTTACATATAGCTGTCCAATTTTTCCATCACCACTTATTGAACAGACTGTCTTTTCTCCACTGTATATTCTTCCCTCCTTTGCCACAGCTTAAAAAAAANAAAGAAAAGAAAAAAAAAACACTCTGGAATATTTAAAACAAGAACCAAAACTCAAGAACTAAAAATATGTAATACCTATAATCAACTATTTGGGTTTAATAAGAAATTAGACACTGCTGAAAGAAAGAATGGGTTGGAATGAGGTTTAAAGACAATAACCAGACTAACAAAAAGAGAAAATATTATTTAAAGATGGAAATGTAGAAAAGAGTGTAAGACATATGGGACGCGGTAAAAAGATCTAACATATGTGAAACTGAAGTACCAGGAAAAAAGGAGAACTTAGCATAAACAATATTTGAAAAATAGTGGCTGTGAATTTTCTAAAATTCACATTCTTTTAAACTAAAGAAAGACATTAAGACACAGATTTTCAGAGAACCTCAAGTAGGATAAATGTGCAGGCATATCATGGCAAAAGTATTGAAAACCCAACCCAGAGAAACATTTAAAGCAAACAGAGGGGGGGAATAACCCACATTAGTTTCAAATAAGTAAAAATAAAACAAAAATAACTTCTTAACAGAAATGATAAAAGTAGTAAAAGTAATTATTTCAATTTATTGTAATAAGCCAAAGATGCACATTATAATATCAGGAGTAGTCAATAAAAAATAGAAAAAGACTATATACAGCTCACACTGGAGATGCAGGTTCAATCCCTGGGTCAGGAAGATCCCCTGAAGAAGGAAATGGTAACCCACTCCAGTATTCTTGCCTGAAAAATCCCATGGACAGGGGAGCCTGGATAGCTACAGTCCAGAGGGTCGCAGAGAGTTGGACAGGNAGGGAAGTTCAGGATGGGGAACATGTGTACACCCGTGGCAGATTCATGTCAATGTATGGCAAAACCAATACAATATTGTAAAGTAATTAGCTTCCAATTAAAATGAATAAATTTTAAAAATAAATAAATATATGTGCATTGACATCTATAGATATGCATCCATAACTACCTATCAAGCTTTAAAAAACATCTTTACAGTTATAAAAACAGAATTTGCTTTACATGTTTACTAATGGGTTCATAAAATACTCATGAAATATGAGTTATAGACTATACATTGAGATGGTTGCTGGTAGGTACAAAGGTAACCTACAATATATTTTAGGAAAAGATTATCAACTACACTTACTGACCTGAGACATTTCTATATGTATCATATCTGGCAATGACTAAGGGACCTACTTTATTAATGTAGCTTGTCTTTTTTTCTTGTTTTTGAACAAACACTCCTAAATATGGAAATAAGAGAGAAAAAAACCCATATACCCTTTATTGCACAAAAATCTCAAGATGTTTCACAATGAGTACTCCCTACAGTCAAAACAAATTGACTCAAGCTAAGTTATAATATCGATTATACTCCTTTATTTTTATACAGTCAACACTTCTTTAACTCTAGAGTCAAGCTATTGAAATAACTAATCAAAATATTATTAAATTGGGTCAGTAAGGAATGGTATATAGATCTAATTGACTTTTAATAATCTTGGATTTTTGTTTTATTTTCTTGAGCAATAAAAAGTGAAAATGTGAATTAAGTGTACTCATACACTCTACAGTGCAGAGAGCTGGGATTAGATAGTTTATGAAAGCAATCTAATTTTATATAAATAAAAACAATAGCAATGATGAGTTCTTTAAAAAGAGTGAATCAGACAGATAATCACAATTTAGTATTCAGAAATGTAAGCCATAAAAGGAATCAAGTGGATAAAATAGTCTCCCCACTGAGCATCATATTTTGTATTATCTTGTACTGGAGATGAAATTTACAGAAGAAACATTTTACCTTTAATGAACTCTAATTTTGATAATCGAGTTGCCAATTAACAGAGTAATTGCAAGGGTAGATTAATGTCACAATTCTCATTCAGTTATCTCACAGCCGCTCTCTATGTACGTTGTAAATATTCAGAGCACTTTCCTGTTTCCTTTAGCATTTCCTCAACTCAGATTTTACCTCAACATAATTGACAAATTTAGAGAGCACATTTTACTACAAGAGCCTGAGGACCTGATCCTATCATTAAAAGCACCCCAGGAAGAAAAATTCAAATGCAAATTTCAACTGACCTTTGCGGAAACAACTCATATTATTTTGCATCAGTAGCCACTAGAGATTTGTCTGGCTATATATGGATTTCCACATCTGTCAGCTATAAGTGCACTTCATCTGTCTGCTAAATCAGAGAGCCAGAAATAGATGACAGTGATCAAGCCTTTGAGTTTCTCCTAAATTAGCCACATCATGAGGTAAAGTTGGTTTCTCCATTGGGCTTTCATTCTAAAGGTTTACTGGTAAGAAACTNTATAAGTGCACTTCATCTGTCTGCTAAATCAGAGAGCCAGAAATAGATGACAGTGATCAAGCCTTTGAGTTTCTCCTAAATTAGCCACATCATGAGGTAAAGTTGGTTTCTCCATTGGGCTTTCATTCTAAAGGTTTACTGGTAAGAAACTTGGAGAAAAGACTACATTAGGAAATAAATGGAGTCTTACCTCTTCCTTTCTGTGATTTTTTTTTTTTTTCTTAGAATGGAGTACTGACCAGACAGTCTGTCTCAGGGTAGGTCTTGCTGGGAGAACTGAACATAAATTACTCTTGTTTGCAGCTACCTAAGCTCTGCCTCAAAAAAAAAAAAAAAAAGAGCAGCAAGGAGCTATAATGAACTTCAACTGTGCCCGGTTTCCCCCTACAGATCCTTGTTTCTAACCTCTTTGCTGTTCCCTTCCTTTGTGAACTGATTAAAAATAATAAGAATAAATAAGTAAATAAAACTTTACTCAACATTGGACATGAATCCAGGTAATATGCATACCAGCTGCTGATGTGGAAAATGCATTGATTTCTTTCCCTTCTTCCTTTCCATCCCCACTCTTCATTAAATCCAGGGTCATTGTGGTGAGATAGGAATGTACAACTGCCTGTATAAGAGAGCACACTTATGCCCGATATTTGGCCTCCCACTTTGACACTATTAGATTTAAGCAAATATTTTCTAAG
The DNA here is from genome assembly GCA_006410875.1 of Neotragus pygmaeus. NCBI lineage: Eukaryota > Metazoa > Chordata > Mammalia > Artiodactyla > Bovidae > Neotragus > Neotragus pygmaeus. Next base: position 154,968 of record SJYV01036294.1, on the reverse strand, counting down.
CTAAGGTTAAGGAAAAGCAAGACATCCCTGAATCATTCTTGGCATCATCCATGTATTATTTTCCAGTGTGTTCATATGGAAAGAGATGATAGGAAGAAAAGTGTGTAGAGAAATATCTTTCTGTAGAAATTAGTGTTTTGCCCTTAGCCTGATAACTAGATTCCCCTTCCCCTCTCTGAAACTATTAAGACGGTAGAGCTGTTATTATCAGACACAGAAGAAAGCAAAATAATTTTAAAGTCTGCATCCCTGATTCAAAACTCCATCCCTATCAATGGATTCACAGTTGCTCAAGCACAGGAACAGCACCCCAACAGCAAGAGTGTGCTCCCCTGTGTCATGTGACACCTAGAGGTGCTCAGTGCTAGATAATACTTGGTCAATTATGGACAGGACATTTTTGCTAGAAGCTCCGCATTTTATCCTATGTGTATGGAACTGGAAATTACAGTATATAAAGAGTTTGATCTTCAGTCTCCCAAAGATGTTAAAGGTATTCCTAATGGCCTTGATTTTATGGTTCGTTTTGGGAGTTTCAAGTAGAAATATGGGCATGTAGCACATAACCAGCTTATTATAATTCATTATATGGGTGTTAACATTACACTTCTTGGCAGACCACGGAGTTCCTGATGCATGCCAAGTGTCATTTTCTAGCCAAAAACTCTTAAGGTAATATCATCAACTCCTCTATTAAGGTTAATAATTAAGTAGGGCTTCCAGACTCATGCTAATGTATTTAATATGAGTAATCAGAGCAATTGAATATGAACTACAATTCGGTACCTATTGCCCTTACAAAGTTAATATCTATATTAGTAATATTTCTACCACTCCTCTAGCTGTGAAATAATCGAGTTTTAGTCTAGTTTCTAAGAAATATAATGTAGTTTCTAAGAAAAGTCCAAAAGACACTCTTGAGTTTCTTATACAAGTCTGTCTTCACCTAGGAGAGCTGGCAACAGGTGATTAGTTGTCTTAGAATAATCAAGAAGGACCTGATTACAATTTCATTTACTTTTACTTTAGTTACATGAGTGAGAAACGCATAGATATATACCATAATTCTGACAAACACACATTTTACACTTAAATTTAAATAAAATATATGCTTTATAGCTTCATTTTATACTTAATAAACAATATTTTCAAAATTAATGTCATCAGATAGAAAGAGTCAGGCTGACTACAGAAGAGTCTATTTTTCCAGATCATAGACAGGAAATTAAGGTATCTCTGTGACTTTTAGCAAATTATTTTAACTGTATTTTTCTCTCCTATAGAACAGAGAAGTTATATCTTTTCCATATTACTATGAAAGTGAAATAAAGCTTATAAGCACTTAGCATACTGTGAGCAATTATTATGAGCAAGTATGTAAAAAGCAAAGCCTATGAATAAATATTTTCTAGTTCATTAATTTCTTCTCTTTTCTTTTTTTCTAATTATATACTGTATTCTTCCTAGCTACAGATTTTTCTCAGGTGGCCCCATCATTTTCAATGTGTATTGCTGTTATTGTCACAAGCATTATCTACTTTTCATTGTCACTTACTCTGACTGCTAAGTGTCAAAAAGCAGTTGCAACCTCCCTTCCCCTACATTGACATTTATTTCCTGTCGCCTGTCTTTCTGTGGATTCTTACAGTCTGATACATTTATTTTTCTAAGGTTAAAATATAAATTTCTTTTTAAAGTAGACTTGTGTTATTTTTGAGTAGAATATTTATAGGAGGGTAAAACACAGCATCTCCTAATTTTCCAGGAAAAACAAAAACCCCCTGAGAATCCAGAAAGAAAGCTAAATGCATACTTTTAAAACTGTGTTAACACTTATGTTCTGAGGAGATGGATGAAAAATCTAATGCCACAATCTGGAACAATTGTAGAACTGTATCTAAACCCACCTATATTCATCATTTCAGAGTCTCTGGAGGTAACTCCAAGGGTGAGATGGAGAAAAAGTACTGGGAATCCCAAACCACATCCTCTGAGGGTGCTTCTCATGGAGACCAACAGTAAAGACAGCTTAAGGTAGAATGGAGCTGCCTTGAATGCAGTGCATTCTGGGAGTAGACCAAGACCTGTGCACATTACACTGTATTCCAACTCTTAATCCAAAAATATTTGACAGCCACTCAAGTCAACAAACCAGTCAGTATACCACATCTGGTTCAAGTACCAAGCCGACACAGAAACTATTTTACCTAAGAACTTATAAACAGAAAAATAAAGTGAAGCAAATATTTACAAACATAGAAAGAAACATAACTTTTATAACTAAGCCCACAGAAAATAGATTGTTCATATACATTTCTTTAAAAAAATTTTTTTAAATTACAATAGAAGCTAAGCTAACAAGATGTAAAGTAAAATTAGTAGTTCAAAAGTGAGGAACATATATTCACCACTAGTAAGCACTGAAACAAAGTTTTACATTTCAATACGGAATAGGAATCAGATCAAGAGAAAAGCGTGTAATAAAAAGAAAGGAAAAGGATGGAAAAGGTACAATTTCAAAATATGTTCTGAAAATTAAAAGATTAAAATTATGGAATGCATTTGAAAAATATAAAAGTAAGTAACCACTTATAGCACTCTGGCCTGAAAAATCCCATGGACGGAGGAGCCTGGTGGGCTGCAGTCCATGGGGTCACTAAGAGTCGGACACGACTGAGCGACTTCACTTACCCTTTTCACTTTCATGCACTGGAGAAGGAAATGGCAACCCACTTCAGTGTTCTTGCCTGGAGAATCCCAGGGACGGGGGAGCCTGGTGGGCTGCCGTCAATGGGGTCACACAGAGTCGGACACAACTGAGGCGACTTAGCAGCAGCAGCAGCAGAATTTCCAGAGCATTACAAAGTATAAAAGTGAAAAAGAGGAGTAATTTTTTTAAAGATAAAGCTAAATAATAGAAATCAAAAAGCAAAGTTAAAATAAGAAAAATATGCTAGGAATGTAAACTAAAATAAATCAGGAATTACTATTGAACAAAATACTATTAAGCAGTTAAGCAGACAAGAAAAAATAAGCTAATGTATACCAAAAATAAAACAATCATAAACAAGTTGAATGTATCAAATAACAACACTGCACTGGAAGACATAAAGGCAAAGCTGTCAGGAGGGAGAAAATATGGAGTAAAGATTAGAAGTAGAATAAGCATAGAGGGTTTTAATAAGTTCAGTCCTAAGCAGGTTAAGCTAGTAGAAGTAATTAAGGATATCCAGGATTTGGAAAATAACATTATTAGCTCTATTTTAACAGTCACAAATTAAAATCTTTGCCCCTAAGTCTAAAAAAAATTACTTATTTAAAATATGAAGGCCATTTAGTTTTAAGTATAAACTCATAAATTCACAAAAGGAATGTAAAATCCAATGGTTTATCCCACATCCATGGCACCAGTGCCAGGCTAAACAGTATAAGCTTCTTAGTACCCCTGAAGCCCGTTTATGTTGCCCTATAGTCATTACTTCCTTTTTCCTCCCCAAGGAGAACTATTATTATGACTTCAAATACCATTGATTTATTTTCCTTGTTTTAGAATAGCAAAAATCCACCATAACAACGCAAAAAATGAAAAAAGTATACAACCTTAACCAAATTAAAAGTGTGTAAGCACACACATGAAAACAAAATCCTAGTAGTCAAGTTTTGGTGAAGAGGGACAAGCCTTTGTGTGAGAGATGCACAAATAATGGGGTGAAGGAAAATCCTAGCAAACTGCCATTGTTCCTCCCCACCCACTGCCCTGCAAGGCAAAAGAAAGTGAATTTATACTTATACCTGCTCCTTTCCAAACAATATTTTAATACTGCTCTTACATGATGTAGGTCAAAGAAAATTCACAAATATCTTTGTGAAAAAATAAAGATTTTAGCATATCTGCTTATTAAGCAAAATAAGGAACGGGAGAAACATGATGTTGCAGTTTTATAAATAATATGGAATATAAAAAGAAAAAAAATCTTTAAAATATTATGAAAATAACAGAAAAGTAAGCTTCTATAACCTTTGTGCTAAGAAGAGTCTAATAAAGATGGAAATTCAATAAAACAGGAAGATTACAAAACAACTAATTTTGATGAAAAATTAGAATACAACACTGATTATAAAACTAATTAATAATTGGAGACAGTGAGAACTAGAATAGATATGGTTAAAAATCAAATTATACAAGTAGGTGAAAGGCTTGAGGTAATCATAATGAGCATAGAAGAAAAATAAAAATAAATATTTTTAGACAATCATTGACACATTCATATGTATACTGTTCATCTGCATATGTATGAACATTTGTGTGTATACAAATATATATAAATGTAGAGAGAAGAAGATAGTATAATGATAAAATCAACAGGAAACAGCATTTTGAACAGAAAATATATTTAGAGACATAAGAAGGTGACATTTCTCTTAAACAGATAAAGAATGAAATATGACAAATTTGAACGTGTACAGAATACCTTGCATTCAAGCAGAAATGAAAAAATATAAAACCATTAATGAGACATAACCTGTTTCTTTTTCAAATTCAACACTGAAAAAAATTACCTAGAGATCTGAGTAGAAAGAATAAAGATCAAGTACAAGAAGGAGAAAAATAAAGAAACCTTCATACTTTGTTACAGGAGCTCTGTATGCCAAAGAAAATTGAACAATATCTCCCAATTTTGAGAAGAAGACAATTTGATCCATGAATATTATACTTAGTCAAATTGTCACTCAGGATATAAATCAACAGACAGACATTCTAAAGATGAAATAACTCAGAGAAATACGACCCAGGGGTCCCTACTGAAAAATCACTTGGCAAAAATAAGTCAGTTAAATAGATGAATCAAAGTATATAATTCAGGAAAGAAGAAACCATGGTATAAAAGCTGAGTGTGAAACCAGGAACCATTTTAAAATAGAATTTAAATAAAACTACAGATGTTTGTGTTTGAAGAATAAAATCTAGATGTGATATATTTTGAAATATTGTGCTATACCTGGAGTGAGGAATGACGGAGAGAAAATATGTCTGAGAACTAGTTTGGGAACAGGTAGAAAAAGTATGTTAAAAGGGTACATGTAATAAAAAGAAAACCAGAATGATCTCAAACTCTTTATGTTCTTAATATTACTTTACTTACCCTAAGATAAATATTTTAGACAGCAGTATATTTCCTTGGTAAAACACAGTCTAGGTTGTTTGAAGATTTGATGCTTTTGAGTTGTGGTGCTGGAGAGTATTCTTGAGGCTCTCTTGGACTGCAGGGAGATCGGACTGGTCAATCCTAGGGACATGGGCCCTGAATGTTTACTGGAGGGTCTGAGTGAGGCTGAAGCTTCGGTGCTTTGGCCACCTGATGCAAAGAACCAACTCACTGGAAAGGTCCCTGAAGCTGGGGAAGACTGAAGGTAAAAGGAGAAGGGGGCAGCAGAGGATGAGATGGTTAGATAGCATCACCAATTCAATGGGCATGAATCTGAGCAAACTTGGGAGATAGTGAAGGACAGAGGAATATGGTGTCCTACAGTCTTTAGGGCTGCAGAGTCAGACAAAGCTTAGCAACTAAACAACAACAGGTTCTTTGAGTTTCACATCTGCATGTTTTTCTCTTTCAAATACAAATTAAATTTAATATTTTCATTAAAATCCATTAAAGCATGCTCTCATTTTTATGTTGTTAATTTGGTTTTCAAGTCTGCATGTCTGTACTTCAGTGTGTAAGTTGTGGAGATAAGTGACAGAAACATTGCTTCACTAAATATTAGGCATGGCTATTATTTGTGGTAAGGTAGTAATGTCTGCCTTTGCTTTTTAACACTTTTCCTGCATTGTTTAAATTTTAATAGTATGCATTTGCCACTTCATAAAAATACCTTTAGGATAATATATCCAAAAATATTTGGTCACAAAGAATGATATAAAATTGTTAGTGACATAAAAAATATTTTTTTAAAAAATCAGAATTTCACCATAGAAAAAAAACACAAAGAAGCATATCATTTTATCAGATGGGAAGGTTTAAAATGCAATAGCTTAGAGAGCTTTTCTAGAAAGATGTAGTGATCAATACTATATTCCCAGATGATAATGAGGCTGAACACTGAGGAAATCTTGAACATTTTCAGTCCAAAGAATGGAAGGTCTTTGGAAGCCAGAAAAAAGTTTCACCAATTTGGTTGAAGTGGAAGTGAGATTCTAGGAATCTGAGAGTTAATTAATGAAGAAGCAAATGTAGTAGTAGGTTTCACTCACTTATGACATTTGACCAGGTTATAAGCTGCTTAGGAACAGATACTGTCTTATTCACTAAGAATTCTTAGTTCTTAGCCATTTCCTGGCACATAGCAAATTCTCAGTAATATTTATGAATTAATCAATTAAAAGAAATAAAAGAAGATTATCTGTACTTACTTTCTTTTTCTCTGCAGCTCATTATTTTGCCTCCATCAATAATGTTTTTGCCCAACCAATCTTCTGTACCAGTGGGCTTCCCTGGTGACTCAGTTGGTAAAGAACCTGCCTGCAATGCAGGAGACCTGGATTCGATCCCTGGGTTGGGAAGATCCCCTGGTGAAGGGAATGGCAACCCACTCCTGTCTTCTTGCCTGGAGAATCCCATGGATAAAGAAGCCTGGCAGGTCACAGTCCATGGGGTTACAAAGAGTCAGACACGACTGAGCAACTTTCACAGCCTTCTGTACCAAGATTTTGCTACAGCTTCCATTAACTCTCAGATCTCTCCAATGTATTTTCCATCTTTTTCTCAACCTTTCAGCAGCTTGCCAATCTTTGAACACTCACCCCTGGACACAACCTCTTTTCTTGGTTTTCAAGGTACAACGCTCTCTTAGTTTTCTTCTTCTGATCATTTTTCTGTTTCCTTCACATGACCAACCTCCTACTCTAAACTGTTAAATTTGCAGTTCCTCTAGTCTATGGTGCTAAACTTTACACTAAGTTCTAGATCAACTCTTTATTTGATATCTCATTTGGGATTATATAAAAGAACTTCAAAAACATATTAAAATTTGAGCTTTAGTGCAATACAAAGTGTTACTCTTCCAGAGGTCCTTATCCCAGTGAATGGCATAATCATTGTCAAGCAACTGAGTAAGACAGAAACTTGAATATGTCTCTGTCAACTCTCACTATTACCACCCAAGTGAATCCTTCTCAAGCCCTTTGAATTTTGCTTCTTAAATATCTCTCTATTACTTCCACTTCACCCTAACTTTACCAGCTCCATTGGGTTCGAGATAATATCTTCTCTCAGCCTAGACTGGTGCATGTTGTTGTTGTTTAGTTGCTAGGTTATGTCCAACTCTTTTCAATCCTCTGGACTGTAGCCCACGAGGCTTTTCTGTCCCTGGGATTTCCCAGGCAAGAATACTGGAATGGGTTGCCATTTCCTTCTCTAGCGGTTCTTCCCAACGCAGGGATTGAACTCGAGCCTCCTGCATTGCAGGCAGATTCCTCAGCTCCTGTGTTGCGGGTAGATTCTTTATTGCTGAGCCACAGGGCCAGCCCCAGGCTCTTGCATGTGCTCATGCTGGTGCTCAGTCACATTAGTTGTGTCCAACTATTTGTGACTCTAAGGACAACAGCCCACCAGACTCCTCTGTCCATGGGATTCTGCAGGCAAGAATACTGAAGTGGGTTGCCATGGGATCTTCCTGACCCAGGGACTGAACTCGCATCTCCTAAGTCTCCTGCATTGCAGATATATTGCACAGTATTTCCTAATCATTCTAACTGATCTATCTGCCACACACTCTAATTCATTCTTTCCATTATAATCACAGTGAATCTTCTTTTCTAAAAATAAAATCTAATTAGCTTATCTATATATAATATTTCAATGGCTTCCCCCAATCTTTTTTAACAACAATGAAAAAAAAAAAGTAATAGATTTTTAACTGAAATGAACTTTGTAGTCTCTTTCTGTGTTTAGTATCATCTGTTCTTTCTGTCCGTTCTTTATATTCTCCACCTTTGGTCACATTTGCCCATATGTTCAAGGGTTTTTTCTGATAGATCAATTTTTTTTTTCTTTAATCATTGAGGTCATATCCTCCACCAGCTATTTTTTCAACCTTTATTTCCCATTTTATAGGTGCTCACAGTACATGAATCCTCAATTGAAATGAGCATAGTTATAATATTTCATTGGCTTATAAATTATCTAATTACACAGTTGTTCAATTAGACCATAAATTCCACCAGAGCAGAAGCAGCATTTATTTGCTCACCACTGTCTCTCCAGCACCTGGAACAAAATATATATTTGATAAGTACTCTTTTTGAACATGATATTTGCTAAATGAAATAAAAGTTGCTTAAAAAAATCAATTGGGCAGCTGAAGGATTAATCAATATGTAAAAAACATACACAAAATAGCAGAAAGACAAAAATATTGTGTGAGAAGATGTTAAAGAAGACCAAGACAGAGACAGGGAACACAGGAGGAAGGAAATGAATGAATAAACCATAGAAGGAAAGCACACACAGTGCGTGGCACACTGTGTTAACTCAATACCCCTTTGAAGACTGAATGAATGCCAGCATTGGAGACTAGAAATAGTACATTTTTCTTTGGAGATAAGATGAAAGAATAATTATAAAGACAATTTCTAGTTTGAAGTTTAACAAATTAGTACAGTTTTGTCTTTAGAAGTAAAAAAGTCTTGCTGTCCTAATTGCAGGGCTATCCTCTGCCATTTATCCTCACAAAATAACTAGTCTAAAATGTTAGCAATTTTCAAAATCCATTATCTGTAGACTGATTGTTACTTCTGGTTTGCCCAGGACTGTACTAGTTTAAGATTCTTATTTCTGTATAATTATGAAAGGTGCCTTCTATCCTCAAAAGATTGCATGATAAGTTGTACGGTCACCTAGTTATAAGGCTTAGATGACTCGCACTAAAAGTAGCAAAGCAACTTGCAGGACTAGTGCTCTAAAACCCATATGTTTAAAAGTACAATATTTACCTATCTCAAGGCATGTAATGTGTTTGTCTACTCAAAGAACACTTTTAAAAAGAAAAAAAAAAACCTCCCAGCAGAGGCCCTGGGTATGAATATTTAGAATCCATGATTAGATTCCTTTGAAAATGTCACGTTAGTTATTACCACTGCACTGTGCAAATTGCATTCATCTCCCTAGTGGTCATGAAACAAGAGAACAATAGTTTATCATTCACTTCACAAATAGATGTAGTACCCAGCTAACAATTTCCTAGGGAATCTTTTNAATGTCACGTTAGTTATTACCACTGCACTGTGCAAATTGCATTCATCTCCCTAGTGGTCATGAAACAAGAGAACAATAGTTTATCATTCACTTCACAAATAGATGTAGTACCCAGCTAACAATTTCCTAGGGAATCTTTTCACCTACTTGGTGTGGAAAGGACTGACACATGTCAACCCTTGTCACCTCTCTTGTGTTTGAGAACAAAGTGTAGCAAACTAAATCTTTATTTTTTCTAGGGACAAATAAATCGTGCGTTTGTGGATTAATGAAAAGACATTTAACTTCCAGTTAAATGACAAAAAAAATATATCTGTAGCAAATTCTACCACAATGATATTTAAACCATATGTTAATGGCTTGAAACATCTGTAATACTGTAACTAGTTCTAACAACCCGCTGGTTTTAAGCACTGATGGGAAACAGCACATAAGCTCCAGGGAATACTGCTCTCTGACAAATATCACCTCCCCCTCATACCAGTTCACCCACTCCCCACTTCAGAAAACCCATTCAAAGTACTGCTAGAGAGGAAAGTCTGACTCTTCTCAGAGTTTTCAACTCATTAAGGATCTAATTTGTACAAGCTAGTCTCTAAAACTAAAAAAAAAAAAGTTTAACACAAGGAATTCAGTTCAGTTCAGTTCAGTTGCTCAGTCATGCCCAACTCTTTGTGACCCCATGGACTGTAGCGTGCCAGGCTTCCCTGTCCATCACTTACTCCTGGAGGTTGCTCAAACTCATATTCATCGAGTCAGTGATGCCATCAACAAGGAAGAGTAAAATCTAAGATAATCTCAAGAGTAAAAATAGTTTATCCTCTTTTTGTAATTGAGTCATTACTGTACAACATGTTATGACATCAACATTTTTCTCCAATAAGAAATGAATTATACTTAAATGGATTGGCATAGGCAGAGAAATCACATTTAGATGAACATAGAGAACTGTGAAAAGTGTTAATAGTATGTATTATATTTTTATATAAAATGAAAGGATATTTTTTGTAGAAATCTGAACATGATTTCTTAACTAAATGGTCTATGTAGAAACTGGATGACATGAGTGTATATAGATATAATCTAGACATTAGAGCAACACAAAAGAAGAAATGTAAAAACAAGGTAGAAATGAGACCATAAAGGAGTCATTTGAACACTTCAAATAATTCTGTGGTGTCAGGTCTACTCTCTTCCAGGGACTTTTAAAGAGTATATGAATAAACTGCTTATGAAATGGAGACATGCCAGAGGACTGGAAACATTCATGTGTGCTCTTCAAAAGCAGCAAAGAATCACCTCTGGAAATTGCCAAAAACTTGATTAAAGCTCCTGGTAAAATTCTACATTGAGCTATTTCACATGCACAAAATTAAAACACACACACACACACGCACACAAATATCAATGTCAAGGATGGCCTAGGGTCCTCTCTTTTATGAGTCAAAACTAACTTGAGGCTTGGCAAAATAAAATTAGACTGCTGAGCAACTTTGTGCTTTTATTTGTNTAAAACACACACACACACACACACACACACAAATATCAATGTCAAGGATGGCCTAGGGTCCTCTCTTTTACGAGTCAAAACTAACTTGAGGCTTGGCAAAATAAAATTAGACTGCTGAGCAACTTTGTGCTTTTATTTGTAAGGTGCATCTTCAGTCCACACAGTGTTCAAGTTGTATTTTGCTTCCCATGTTCCCCTTAATCTTCCTGTGATCTGGAGTTTCTTCTAGGGAATATGGTGGGAAAGAGAAGACATGACTGTAATAGGCCAAGGCGAGAATCATTCCATCTTGTACATATGGTTTCCAACTTGTCTATCCCACTCAGTGCATCTCTCACAAAATAATGTAAGGCATTTTTACATCATGGCATACAAAAAGTCTCCTTGAGGGTCAATTATCTCGCTGACAACTCAAAACCTGGCTATTAACCAATCTATAAATCCCTGATATTTCCCAAGACCAGCTTTGTGCTTGCAAGGAATCCCCTTAGGTCAAGCTTTCTTCGTGTTCCTTTTGGTACCAGAAGTTTGAAGCATACCTTGTTGGATTCCTTGTTTGTCTAATCCCTAAATTCCTGCTTCTGTGTTGTGGACCACGCTCTCGAGGACTTGGAAACTTTATTTCCTGCAGCCCTGTGAATCCATGTCTCCTGCATTAGCAAGCAGATTCTTTACCACTAGCGCCACCTGAAAAGCCCCAAAATTCCAGAAGAAGTCCTCTAATGTCTTTTTCTTATGCTGCCCAATTACACAGATCCACCCTGTTTTTGAAGTGAATAAAATCCAGAGAGAGAGTTTAGGGTTTTTTTGTTGTTCACACTTTTCACTTTCTCCCTTCTCTTCGTTTTTTGTCCATGAAGAAAACTTTCCCCTAAAGTGTTCTTCATTCAGTCAATACTATAAAACTAAAAGTCAATCACAAGAAAAAAATGGTAAAAAACACAAAAAAGTGGAGATTAAACAACATGCTACTGAACAACAAAAGGGCCATCAAAGAAATAAAAAGATAAGTAAAAAATACCTAGAGACAAATGAAAACAGAAAGATGGCATACCAAAATCTATGAGTTGCAGCAAAAGCAGTTCTAGGAGGGACATTTATAGTAATAGAGACCTACCTCAAGAAAGAAGAAGGAAGAAAAATTTTAAAATAAGACTTTTACCTAAAGTAACTAGATGAAGAAGTAAAAAATGCACCTCAAAATTAACAGGAGAAAGAAAATAAGAGAGATCACAGTGTAAATAGTTTAAACAAAGACTCAAAAAAGAAGCAAGAGAAAAGTTCACCAAAGCTAAGAGCTTATTCTTTTTGAAAAGACAAATAAAACTGACAAATGTTAGTTAGATTATCCAATAACAGAAAGAGGAGACTCAAAATCAAAAATGAAAAAGAAGTTACAACCGGTACCATAGAAACACAAAGCATTATAAGAAAACTACAAAAATTATACATAAACAAATCGAATAACTTAAGAAATAATGGCTACATTTCTAGAAACATACAATCTCCCAAGACTGAATTGTGAATAAATAGAAAATCTGAATAGAATGAATGCTACTAAAGTGATTTGATAGAGAANATTTTATTACAGCCTCAGGGGATAGACTAGATAAGTTGCAGGTTTTTCCCATTTTCCATTCTCTGCATTTTTATGATTTATTCAAGATGAATTAATGCAAGTTTTTTTTTTTTACTTTAGATTCCATGTATTGAAGTTTAATAAGCTACAAACACTAGTCAAAATAAACTACATCCTTCAAATGAAAAAAATAATATTTTCACATTTGCTTAAAGGAGATGTATTACAAGCACATACATAAAGAAAAAATCAAGCTAGAGGTGCTATAACCTATTGCAAATACCAACAGGTTCTCTAAATTAGAAGATATATGTGGCATCTCTAATTTAATTCAGAGTTTACCACATTGACTACATTTTTTATTCCCTAGGAGATTGCAAGAATAAAATATTGTAGCTTTTATTCAAAGATGAATGATCATGAAGGGTGAAAAGAAAACTGTGTAAAATACTTGCAATAAAGAACTCAATATCTATCCTGTAAGTATAGTAATAAAATTGTGCTTTGCATTGCAAATGGTAACTACATTTCTTACTAGTCAGTTTTCAAATGTTGAAAACAAGATGTTCCACACTAAGTCTACAACACCTGATTACCTAAAATGTAATTTTTAGGTTGACAACAATAAATTTTTAGTACATAAAAATTTTACAAATAAGTACTACAAGTATAATTTATAAACTTATGAGATTTTTGTCTATTTAGATTTACTTTCTTTGAAGTTTTAGAATTTACGCTGCTGCTGCTGCTAAGTCGCTTCAGTCGTGGCTGACTCTGTGCAGTCCCATAGATGGAAGCTAACCAGTTTCCCCCATCCCTGTGATTCTCCAGGCAAGAGTACTGGAGTGAGTTGCTATTTCCTTCTCCAATGCATGAAAGTGAAAAATGAAAGTGAAGTCACTCAGCCGTGTCCGACTCTTAGCGACCCCATGGACTGCAGCCTACCAGGCTCTGCCGCCCATGGGATTTTCCAGGCAAGAGTACTGGAGTTAGAATAGGCAAATTTATAAGAGAATGAAACTATTTGAAGCTCTTCACTGAAATATCTTAGAGCTTTTTAAAGTAAGTTTAAGAAAGAAATTTTTAAAATGTATTCTCCTATATATGCTGAATTTAAAAAAATTCAATAATGGGCATAAATAATCTTTAAGAAATTTTTAATAGTTTTATACATTTACAAATGTTCATAAGTGATCCATTCATATAGATTTGTAATTCTATATATATTACAATGTAGTCTTTCTTGATATTGTTCTGTCTGGACATTACACGATGAGGACTCTGCATTTTGTTTCAATCAGAATTGTGTCATTGATATTCTTAACATTTAAGCTACCCCAGAACAAATACTTGGGTAAGAGGACTCTTTGAGATCGTGTCGCTGCTACTGCTGCTGCTAAGTCACGTCAGTCGTGTCTGACTCTGTGCGACCCCATAGACAGCAGCCCACCAGGTTCCTCCGTCCCTGGGATTCTCCAAGCAAGAATCCTGGAGTGGGTTGCCATTTCCTCCTCCAATGTATGAAAGTGGAAAGTGAAAGGGAAGTCACTCAGTCTGTCCGACTCCTAGCGACCCCATGGAATGAAGCCTACCAGGCTCCTCCATCCATGGGATTTTCCAGGCAAGAGTACTGGAGTGGAGTGCCATTGCCTTCTCCGCAGATGGTGTTAGGGGTTAGCATTGTTAGGCTTCTAGTGGATTTTTCATGATAAAACAAAATAATAATTATCTTGATTTTATTCAGAGCAATTATAGACCTATTTTATATTTGTGTTTATAAAAGCATCCATGGCCTGAGCTGAGATAGGGAAAGAATATAGTTAGAAGACAAATAGAAATAATATCTTTGAAATCTTATGCAGAACTGTTTTTCCAGAAGATGTTCCCAGATAGTCTCTAATTAGAGACAATTTGGCTACCTTTCTCTGTTTTTATTGACTGAATTTTCCCTCTAATATCTGTCAACATCTAACATAAAACCACCTTTTGAATGGAATAGCCACATTTTTTTTATTGTTAGATTTGTAATAGTGATAATTTTGTGTCAGACTAGAAAGAAATGGACAGATTGCTTTGTATTTAAACTTATCAAAATATGTCTATTTCAAATGTATCTTCAATATTGATATTAACAATAAATAAAAAAATAAACACAGTAGACTATTTTAGAGTTATAAAATTGTTACATTTTTCTTTTTCAAAGTATTTTTCTTTTAATTTTATTTTCTATGGAAGGTTTGTTTATGAGTTTACTTACATGTGTTATGAAACATCCAGTGGCCAAATATGGTGAATATACATTTAAAAAATTGAGTGTGTCATTTGTTCCTGTGAAAAATTTTAGATTTCATTCTTTAAAATTAATTTCACAATGTCAAAATTTATAATAATGATGAATGTCTATTTACTAGGCAGAATTTTATGACTTTTGGATACCTCCAGAATTATCAGTTATGTGAGGGAAGCAAAGTGAATTATTGCAATTTTACAGTTAATCATATTCAATAATGTCAAGAGTTTGAATCCAAATCCCCTACTCGTATTTAATTCTTAGATATACTTCTGGGTCCAGATTTCTTCATTTGACCAAATGGAGAAACAAGCTGGATAAATTTTGGCAATTTCTGATACCGTCTCAGAATTCAATGCTGTTATGGATTGTCAATTCAGCATCTGGTTATGTGTTATATCTCCACATAATGAAAGTATATATGCTTTATTTTTAGGGTTTTATTATTTAATTTTTTGCCAATGACCTCCAAGTAAATCACAATATATTTTTATTAAGTGAATCTTAATATAATAAAACTAATTATCATTAAGAAATCAGTTAATACCTATCATACAAAGCCAAACCATTAGTAAAATGTCATAGGAAAAAATTAATATAAAATAGATATGGGGCTTATGTTGGCAAGTACATTGAAATATGGCAAAAACCTTTGCTTAATCTGGACATTTAAATACATAGTTTCAATTTTAATACGTTATAAATAGTTCTAGAACTAGAGATAATTTATTGGATAAAATAATCATTAAAATACTGACATATGATATATAATATTGGAAAAAAACTATTATACATAGAATTATCTGAATCTATAAAAAAGAACTGAGTTACTTCTATTCTTATCTTTTAAACTTCAGCTAACAGAGTACTATCGAACAGAAACATCAGAAGTCTGGTTTTAGACTCACTCAGTTAATTATATTTCTATTACCATTTCATGCTGGTTTATAAGAACTCACTGTCAGTTTATTTTGGCTGAAGTTAAGAAAACTCTCTTTCTAGTTTAGAACAGTACTATTATTTTTCATTATTATTATACCAGCATTGGTAGGTATGGTTCTTGAATTAATCAGAACAAATATATCATAATTATATAGAAATCATCTCAAAATAGAAAACATTCATTTAAAATATCTGTAAAGAAAAAGAAATTGTATTACAAAGTCAGAGGAAAAAGGAGTCCAAAGCATAAGGTATTTACAAGAGTTTTAGCTTCATGGTTATTAAATTTGGTGTGTGTTTGTACACAAACAAGAAAATAATTTGTTTTACAATAGCCAAGAGCAGCTTTAACTACAACTTTTAAATTATCTGAAAATTCCCCTCTTTTTTCACACCTGTAAATTTTTATTAAATTGGATCAAATGTGAGTATGATTTATTCAGTGGGAAACAGAATAATAAAGATTAAGAGAAAGCATCAGTCATTGTATTCTTTCAATGATTATCAAGATTTCATCATTCTCCATTGTCTACAACACCTATGCTATGGGATTTATTTCCTATGTTCTGCCAAATATGATTTCTTTTAGAAATAAATTATCGTATTTTAAACCTAGTTCAAGAAATATGATTTTCCTAAATATAAAATAATGAAATGATCAGGTTTTTAACAATAAAATTGGAACTCATGAAATCCATTTATAATATGAATGACTAGAGAGAGAGATGATCCCAGTGATTCTTTAGTTGAAAACTATCTTAGTAGTCAAGCTGACCTGCCACACGCCTTGTGAGAGAGACAGCTTAGAGCTGCGTGTCACGAGCATGAGGACAACACATGCCAAAGGGAAACTGACAAGTATTTGATTCCCGTGGCATCTGGAAATAGCTTAAAAAGTATGCTGTGATTATGGTATGGGGAAGGCTTTAATTCAAACTGAGTTAAAGTAGAGACAGATAGAATGCAGTTGTTTTGTTATTATACCGCTTCCTATTGATGATGACGCTGTCTTAGGATGTAAATTCAGAGCACAGAGGCAGCATCGTTCTAACAGAGAGTTTCCAATATGTTTGTCATTTGTCACATGTAGCACATCTGCTACAGTCAAACTATGGCAAATTGATGCTCCCCACTTCGTTAGGGACCAGGGTAGAGGAAGGTGATCTGCATATTATCATGAATAGCAGCAGTGTTGTATTTCACGGATTCCAATCACCAAACAAGGAAATGTTCTAAGAATAATTCTGTCTACCTGGTCCCTACACAGTTCAAAACATGAGCAGATCACACATCCTGATGGATACCAGTGGACTGGGGTACACTGTATGGCACTGCCATCTGTGTAAGTCAAATATTAACATTTCTGTGTGTTCGAATTTAACATGAATCATGTTTAATTTAAATGGGATCCTCTTTTCAAGAGTCACTGCTCAGAGATCACAGCTGAGAACAGGCAGCCCAAGGAACACCAAAGTCCAAGATAGATCCGAGACTGACCAACCTTTGCTGAGAGCCCAGGTCCATCAAGAGATGAGCATTGTCTCCCAGCTCACCACACTCTCTGGGCAGCACAGGACAGGACTGAGGAGAACACTGGAGAGTAATCTCACATTTTAAGCAAATGTAGTGTTTTTGAAAAGAGAATGTTCTCTCCTCACACACCTAATGAAGAAGGGAAATGTGGTGCATCCTCTCCCTATAAGAGAGTCAGGTACAGAGCCCCAAAGAAAAATGAACTGCTCATAAAATTAGGGAATAATTATGGCGAAAGCTACTGACTTTTTGTTGCCTGAGTGGATGTCGCCAAGGCACCCACACTGGGGCTGGCAGTGTGCTGGTGGACTGGATTGTGTCCTTCCAGATTTGTATGTTGAGGTTCTAATACCCAACATGCAGAGGTCAGGCCTTTGGACAGTAATTAGGTTTAGATGAGGTCATGAGGCTTGGACCTTCATGATGGAACTGGTAGCTTTCTAAGAAGAGACATCAAGAACAGATTGTGCGTTCTCTCTCTCTTCCCACTTCTCTCTCTCTCACTCTTTCTCTCTCTGCCATATGAGGACTCAGAGAAAAGGTGGCCTTTAGCGAGCCAAGATGACAGTTCTCACCAGAACCCAACCATGTCGGCATCCAAATCTTGGCCCTGAGCCTCCACAAAGGGGAGAAAATTTTTTTTGGATTAGTACAAAAAGAAAAGGCCTTGGGAACAGATGATGACATGGAAGAAAGTGTGGCTGGCCAAAAAGAAATACAGAGACACCCTCTCCATTTTTCAGTTTCCAAATGATATCTAAGATGAGCTGTATTTGTGCTCATTGTATGTGAATTCTGGTGCTGTGGAAGATGAATAAGATTGGAGGCTCCAGTCTTGTCTGGAATCTCAGTCCCATGAGGCCACCAGGTATGAGGTTCTTAAGTGAGTTTCAGTCCATAAATGTAGTCCCAGGACCACCAGTGTTGGAGAGAAGCCCTTGACAGGAGATATTTTTCATTGGCAAAAATAAAAAAAAATTAAAAATTAAAAAATTAAACAAATAGATAATTATTCTAGATGATGCTAACACAGGGGAGGAGACATGTCTCAGGGAAGGAGAAGTCCTACCCAGTCCCAAGCTGCTGAAACTCTGAGTCTGGTGTGATTCAAATATTAGATTGATGATTTTAAGTGACTAAAAACAGTCATAAAAGTGTATTATACTGATCTAGTAAATGAAGAAGGAAATGAAAAGTTAGAGTCAGAAATTGATATATTCATTATTAATGAAGTCTGCTACTCAGAGTGAAAGAGGGGTAGCCATAAGCACTTGATGGCAATTATTAGGAAAAATAAAATTGCTCCATATTACTAGCTCAACTCTTTGACTCTCCACTATAGTATTCATACTGATGTTTTAGAACATAATTAAATTTTCATACTATGGATACTTCTAGCAATATTCGTTGTTTACCATTCTTTTCGTGGACTCCAAATTACCGTGAAATTATGTCACAGGAGATTTATGCTAGGTGTATGAAAACGTCTTTGAATGTTTTGCATCAAAAAGTATCACTGAGTCAGTTCCCGTGACCAACAAGCATTTAGTACTTATTATAAGCTGAAACTTCAAGGAAGGAAAACCATATACTTCCTAAAATCAGTAAGCTCAAGGCCCAACAAGAGAGACCAGTATATATTCAAACTACACTTTAACAATTAGAGACTTGTATAATGTGCATTTCATTTTTTTCTGATTAAGTAAGTTTTTGTTACCATCCAATTGTGTGCATGCATGCTAAGTCATTTCAGTCGTCTCTGACTCTGTGCGGCTGTGTGGAATATAGCCCACCAAGCTCCTCTGTCCCTAAGATTCTCCCAGCAGGAATACTAGAGTGAGTTGCCATGCCCTCCTCCAGTAGCTCTTTTCAACCTAGAGATCAAAGCATGTCTCATGTCTCTTGCATTGGCAGGCAGGTTCATTACTGCTAACGCCACTTGGGAACCAACCAATTAGTTTTATACTAAAGAATTCACTGTTATTTAAATTGCTTATGCAGGCTCATAATAATAACATGTATATTCCAGAAGAGAAATTATATTCCAACCAATTGATTATTTTAGAAAATCAATGCTCTGTACATATATAACAAATTTTGATTTAATATCTCACTTCAGATAGTTTCTAAATGAAATTATGGGAATCATTAGGCACAGAACCCATGATCAAAATCTTCATAATCAATTACTTTCATGTCCATTTGGGTCTATCTTTCCTGTTTATTTCACTACAAATAGTTCTAAATGACTGATAGCTCAAAAATTTTAAATGACAATTTGTGATATTTACTAAGGAGGTTTATGTACTTCTTTGTGTGTGTAAAGTCACTTCAGTAGTGTCAGACTCTTTGCGATACTGTGGTCTGTAGCCTGCAAGGCTCCTCTGTTCATGGAATTCTCCAGGGAAGAATACTGGAGTGGGTTACCATGCCCTCCTCCAAGGGGTCTTCCCAACCCAGGAATCAAACCCAGGTCTCATGCATTACAGGAGCCCAATAATTTACCTGAAGTTGTTATATTGTCAATATACACGATAATTTGTAAGCATCCTTAAATTTCCAAAGATAGAGCTTTTAAAATCATATGCATTTAGTTAATGATTTCCTCTGTTACCTAGTTAACATCATCAACACTTACCCAGTCAACAGAGCAAGAAATTATAGACACTATTTTTGTTTGTTTCTCAGTTCTCTTGTCTCCTATAAATTTAACCAGCACATTCCACTAATATTTTGAAAATTTTGTAATTATTCTCTTCCTATATCCCTTTACATTCCAATATCTGCATTACTGTTCATCATAAAAGCTTCTTCCTGACTCTAGGTTTTATGTGCCACATATCATCCTTATAAATCTATTATGTCATCATCTCAATTAAAAATGCATGGGGTATATCTGAAGTTTTTGTGTTGCCTATAAGAAAAAATTCTGTACTCTTCATAATTATGTTTTAGGTTCTTTATAGTTGATGACAGTTTCTTTTTTTTTTCCCACAACATGTATATATATATATNGGGCAGGAGGAGAAGGGGACAACCGAGGATGAGATGGCTGGATGGCATCACGGACTTGATGGACGTGAGTCTGAGTGAACTCCTGGAGATGGTGATGAACAGGGAGGCCTGGCGTGCTGCGATTCATGGGGTCGCAAAGAGTCGGACAGAACTGAGCGACTGAACTGAATTGAACTGTGCTGGTCGCAGGTCGTCCTAGGTCAGGAGCAGAAGCTGGGAAGACCCCATGTCCGAGGGGTGGTTTCCAAGCGCAGTTACCCCATGTCTGTGGTCAGAGGCAGTGGCCGAGAGTGCCAGGCTGTGACAGCCCAGGAATGGCTGAAAGGAGCTACTCCAGTCCGTGGTCAGGAGTGGTGGCCTGCAGGAGCTACCCCACGTCTGCGGTCAGGGGCGGCAGCCAAGAGGAGCTACCCACATCTGAGCCCAGCAGTGGTGGCTGAGAAGGCCAGGCTCTGACAGTGCAGGAGCAGCTTAGAGGAGCTACCCCACACCTGAGTCAGGGGTGGTGGCCGAAAGGAGCATCCCCACGTCCAAGGAGTGGTGGCTGCACAGGTGCAGGAGGGCCTAGAGAAGCTATTCCACATTCAAAGTCAGGAGGGGTGGCGGTGAGGAGATACTCCTTATCCAAGGTAAGAGAAACTCAAGTAAGATGGTAGGTGTTGCAAGAGTGCATCAGAGGGCAGACACACTGAANGCTATGGTTTTTCCAGTAGTCATGTGTGGATGTGAGAGTTGGACTGTGAAGAAAGCTGAGCACCAAAGAACTGACGCTTTTGAACTCTTGAGAGTCCCTTGGACTGCAAGTAGATCCAACCAGTCCATCCTAAAGGAAACCAGTCTTGGATATTCATTGGAAGGACTGATGCTGAGGCTGAAACTCCAATACTTTGGCCACCTCATGAGAAGATTGACTCATTGAAAAAGACTTTGATGCTGGGAGGGATTAGGGGCAGAAGGTGAAGGGGACGACAGAGGATGAGATGGCTGGATGGCATCACCAACTCGATATACATGAGTTTGGGTAAACGCTGAGAACTGGTGATGAACAGGGAGGCCTGGCATGCTGCGATTCATGGGGTCGCAAAGAGTCAGACACAACTGAGTG
The DNA here is from genome assembly GCA_006410875.1 of Neotragus pygmaeus. Lineage (NCBI taxonomy): Eukaryota > Metazoa > Chordata > Mammalia > Artiodactyla > Bovidae > Neotragus > Neotragus pygmaeus. The sequence continues at coordinate 133,737 of SJYV01036294.1, read as the reverse complement.
ACTGAACTGAACTGAATAATTAGTAAAGTTGAGCATCTTTTTAAGTGCTTATTGGCATCTGTATGTCTTTCCTGGAGAAATGTTTGCTCAGGTCTTCTGCCCATTTTTTTTTAATTGAGTTGTTTGCTTTTTGTTGTTGTTGAATTGTAGGAACTGAACAAATAACTCTTTAATCTCAGTGACATAAAACAACAAAGATTTATTTCACAAGTGTCACAAGTTGACAGAGGACTCTACTTCATATCCTCCTAACTCAGGCATGCAGGTTGACCACACCTGTAAGAAACAGCTGGGAGCAGGGAACGTTTGTATTGACTCTTGCATGTGTTTATTCTGTAGTGATATATACAAGTTATTCTCCCACTGTTTTGATGAAGCACACTGTATGATCATACCCATGTAGGAAAGCCAGAATGCATGCAAAGTTACATGTTTTCATAACTCTTCTTATTCTACTTGAACTTCTCCTTTCTCAATTTTATCCTTTTCATGGGATAAAGCCTTTTTCATTCTTTGTGGATGAACCTTTACACTTCTACTGGTATCATGTTCATGAGCATTGATCTCATTAAACTCACACCAAAAGCAGCACTTTTCAGCATCCACTCTGTGACAAGCACTGTATTATATAGTCTATAAATATTACCTTGTACAATTCAGACCAAACTCTTGCAATTAGGGTTTTGTCCTCTGGAAAGAGAAGCAAGCTTGGGATCTGGAAGGCTAAAATACTTAGCTGAATATATCTATACATTTCACAGATGCTCAAATCAAGATTTGAGTCTTTGTCTGCAGACACTAGCTGCTTTATAACCTTCCACAATCTCTAATTTCCATAAGAGAATCCATTCTGATTCTTCAGGTTCACAGGTGTCTTTCTTCCACATAAGTAACTCTCAGTAAATAATTGGTGAATTATTTAATGTTTGTAGCAGATTATCCAATAACTACATGGTCCTCTGCTTTCTTGTAAGGAGTGGTAATAGTCCCTAAATAAATGGGTTAGTTCACTTATATAGGGAAGAGACTCTAAGAAGCCTGGATCCAGATTTATTGTAGAAATCATAATTAGGCTTCATTTGCAATTAAGTAATATCTGAATCTATTGGTCACTGCTCTGGATTCCAATTTGCCAATGCTGAAAATACAAAGTAGTAATGGTAATTCAAAAAGGATTCTGAAACCTCCATGGAATGCCATTTTAGAGTTGAGTACACAATACAATTCTGCCTCTATGAGGCAAGTTGGTGGAAATATTTGCAATATATCTAGCTTCACTGTGTTTTAATAGCTCATTTACATGTTATGAACTTTGACTACATTAATTATAGTTGCCACTTTCCATAAATACATATCAGTAGCAAACAAAACTAGTGTTCAATATTGTTTTGTACTTCTTTGGCATGCCTGTCAGTAAATGGGCTAGAGTCTTTGATAGTCATTTTACACTGAACTTGCTTAGTGCCAGTATAATTGGTGTGAAAGTAATGAAATTACATCATAATTTGAGAAGCAATATAGCTACTGTATGCTTCCATTTTAATATAACTGTTGGTTTTGTTTGCAGATTACATATACTGCAGGCATCCTATAGGTTGTTTTAGTTTACTTAGAGACACTTCTTTATTCAATCCCCAGAAATGATGCTCAGTGAAAAATTTAGAGAAAAATAATTACTTAATCAAAAATATATATCTGTGTTTACATCTGTAAATTATCAGAAAAAGCAAAGTCCATTAAGTTTTTATGATGAAATTATGGATAGAAGATTCTTCATGTTGAATATAGCAGAAATGTAGAAAATATTTATATTTTTCTATGGTGGCCATTTTTATGATAACAGAAATCATTTTTAAAGTTACAACAATTCATTAGATTACAACAAATATCACTAGAACATTTTTTAAACCTTTTTTTTCTTTATAACATCAGGCTTTGTGTGAAAAAGTGTCAAACCAAGATTGGCCATAAAGACTATGATAAAATTAAAATAAGGGAAATTAAGTGTTGACACATCAGTGGCAAAAAACAGTAACTATGAATCAAAATATGGAGAAGTGTTGACCCTTTGACCCTCATTTATAGATATACAGTTACAGAATCTTTGAAAGAATCATAGCAAATAATGCGGCATAAAAACACAGATTTTTCTGTTAACTTAATTTTTAATTTGTTAAAATAGGATTTTTCAAAGCGTCAAAATACATAGGCACTGAAAATGCATTAAGCACATTTTAATAAATATTCAATAATTCAGAAGATAGTTCATGTCTTTGCTACCTCACAGTTAGCTCTATAGGAGTCATCCATCGTGGGCCCAAAATGAAACATGGGTTGTCTTACTACTACTGTGATTTCAGAGGCACCCCTCCTAGGCTACACCTGGCTGCTCAGAAACCTTTGAAGTGATTTTACCAGGGGACAGATATTTTTTTAATGTACTAATACAGGTAAAGCTTAACATGTAAATATTCATGGTTGAGGGAATATATTAGATAAGATTTTAAATAAGGAGTACATGATGGTTCTCAAATTTTCCCCCCAAGAATTGGGTTTCATAGTTGAAGAGAGTGGTGGTGAATTCAGAATGCGCCCAAGAACACTTTGGGCTCCAGTCAATGTCAGGATGCAGCACTGTATAAAATAACAGCAGGGAAGAAGAAAGGAAAATGAACATTGAAATCTAGAGTTAAATAGCCACATCAAAATTTATACACTTTTTTTTTACTTCAATTATCACCTTTATTTAGGTCACTGGCAAATTTAGGTAAAACTCATTATCTCATATGTGTATTCCAGTGCTATTGAATATGTCTACCATCATCTCCAATTCAGTAGACTTTGAAGGGCATTCTGGTCCTAAAATTGTGGTGAACAAAGAATTTTTTCGACTCTTGAAAATCACCTTTATCTCAGGAGAAACATCCATTCTTCCATTTTAATTAAGAATTTATAGTTTATCTCCTTCACACCTTAATCACTTACAAGTATAGAAACAGAGTCTTACATTTATTTCTCTTAAATTATGTATTCTATTTTTTGTCATCATATTTCTGTCCATTGTTGCCCCATTCTTCATCACCACATTTTCAAATCAGTTGGTGTTCTCTTATTTACTCTTCTTAAATTCAGTATCCTGAAATCACTTATCTCTAAATTTCTCACTTAAGCAAGCTTTCTTAAAAAAAATTTTTAATGGATCAACTCTCTGCTCAAGAATGTGTGATGATTTTACATCGTTGGTTTTCCTGACCTTAATATTATTTTTCATTATTACTCCCTAAGTTAGAGATTATTGGAGAAGGAAATGGCAACCCACTCCAGTATTCTCGCCTGGAGAATCCCATGGAAAGAGGACAGTTGGGGGTTACAGTCCATAGGATCGCAAAGAGTCAGACACCATTGAAAAATTAGTACTATACAGATTGTCCTTTTACTACGGGGCTTCCCAGGTGGCTCAGTGGTAAAGAATTCACTTATAACGGAGGAACACAGGAGATGCAGCTTCCATCCCTGGGTCAGGAAGATCCTCTGGAGGAGGGAAAGGCAACCCACTCAAGTAATCTTGCCTGTAAAATTCCATGGACAGATGAGCCTTGTGGGCTACAGCCCATGGGGTAGCAAAGAGTTGGACACAACTGAGCATGCACACATTCACGCACTTATTACCAGCTGCATATAACGCACAATACATGGCATATATAAAACCTATTTCACTCACTTAGCTATAAAAATTACTTCCTCTCACCCATTTATCTACCAAAATTTTCCAGTCCATAAAAAAAGTTTATATCTTTCTTCTTCCATGATATTCTGTTCCACTTAGATTTTCCCTTTCTAGTATTGCTCTATTTGCTATGTGTATATAAGCCAACTCTTTCTCTAATGGCTTGAAATATAAAAGTTTTCTTTTTGTTTGTTTGATTGCTTTCCTTGAGGATAAGGTGATACACATATTATTTTTTTATAACTTACAGCACATATCCATTAATGACTATATATCAGATGCTAATTTTAATCATCTTATGTACTGATTTCCACTGAATTTAGGGCTAACTTACTCAACTAGGTAAAAATAAGTAATCAAACAGTTTAACAATATTTTGACATCCATATTTATGGAAATCTCAATAGGCAAATATATCTTGTCATTGATTTAGAATTTATGCCTTCACTTCCACTCTCTTCTCCCCAAAATAGTTCACTGAACTAGATGACAACTAAATTCACTTCCATTCTGAAATGCTATGATTCTGAAGGTACATGACTTATTTGAGAAAGAAGAATTGAAATTAAATCAGCTTGTATAAGGCTAAGATGATCCACATAGAAAAAAGTGCTGAGGCAAGTTGCTTGAAAATTCACAAGACAAATTATAAAGTATATGTGTAACATATATATTCTATATAGCCACCTGAAACAAAATGATAAATTAGCAAAATGCTGATAAGAATGATCATAATGAGCTAGATTCTTGATGCTATGTGAGGATGGACTTAGGTATTAAAAATAGAGAAAAATGTTTAATAGAAGTATATAAAAATGTGATTCAAAAATTATAGGTAAAGCATTATTATTATTACAGCTTTGTATCATTTCAGAATTGTATGTGCTGCAGTCAATACTCTTTGCTTTAAAAGTTAAAAAGAGTATAGGTTAGTAGAGGCTCAACTCACTGTAATGGAATATAAATGGCAAGTCAGGTAAGTTGTCAAACTTACATGGGCTGCTTTAATCTAAAGAGAATTGTAGAAACACTTTCTCAAGAATTTTAAAGGGGGGTGGTCATAACAGGTAAGACCCCAGTTACAACTTTTAGGGCCAGACTCTGAAGAAGGCATGTGCTTCAAATCTACATCTGGAATTGGCCCTCATTCTGGGACCAGGCAGCTGGCTGAAGAACTGCAACAGAGCCTTCCTCTAAAGCGATGGATTTTAGGAAACCAGTTTCCACCTGTCTAGATTCATCCAGTAGCTGGTTAGTAGAGATTCTAGGACAATAGAAGTGCCAGGTAATAGAATATCAGTCTGTTTCCTCTTAACAGAAAAAAATTAAAGTGTCTGATTTCTCCCTTTAAAATTTTTTTAAATTTACTTATTTAATTTTTGGCTACACTGGTCTTAATTGCTGTCCATAGGTTTTCTCTAGTTGTAGTGAGTGGGGGCTACTCATTGTTACAATGCTTAGACTCTAGGTGTGCCCACCCAGTAATTGTGACTCACATACACGAGAGCACAGGCTTCAATAGTTGTGGTGCATGGGCTCAGTTGCTCTATGTCATGTGGGATCTGCCCAGACCAGGGGTCAAACCCACGTCCCCTGCATTGGCAGGCGTATTCTTAACCACTAAACCATAAGGGAAGTCCTGTTTTCTCCCTTTGTGTAACACTGGACCAGGCCGCACCTGTCTTCCTCCTTTACCCCACCCACCCTGCTCTGACTTATCTTCCCGTTTTAAAGTTGCCTATGTAGATCTTCAATCAGTGGGGAAAAGTTAAAATCTTTAAAAGAAATGCTTGTATTTCTACCCAGTTTGGGATAATAGGAAGTAAAAGGAAATCATAGCCCTAGTATTTCCATCCTAAACCTGGTTTGTAAAAGTGCTGTTGGGATAGTTAACACTGGAAATTTATGGGAAACACTTTGGAGATGGACATCTAATGTAGGAATTACTATTTAGTAATAAAAGTGCTTTTAAAACCCTCCAAATGACAGGAGAAAATAGTCAACCAAACACAGAGGAAAATGCTATAGATACACTGTTATTAATTTTTAAGGCCTTCTGGAATTTTCTATAGCTAAATTTTTTTGATTACTTCCAAGGAGGAAAGAATTCATGCCAAGTTCTGAACCAGCAAGTCTCAAGGGAAGTTTGGGTAAAGTAAGCTTCTGTTTCAGAGAGGAACACATACATGCATATGGATGTGGGATTATTTTCTTTGTGGCTGCATTGATCCTTCCTTAGCAACGGATATTAGGGAGATCCTCTGTTAGCTAGACTGTAGACTAGGAGTAAAATGCAGGTTCTGCATTCACGCATGTAATTACATTCATGTTCATACATTCACACATGTAATTACTTACATAGTGAATGAAAAAAGCCATTCATGGAAGACAGTGTTTTGTTCTACTGCAAAGAGATAATACAATGAACAGCTGGATTTTTTAAAATCAGACTTGAAATAAAAAAATTTTAATGTTTAACAAATATAACCAGTCCATTCTGAAGGAGATCAACCCTGGGATTTCTTTGGGAGGAATAAGGCAATGGCACCCCATTCTAGTACTCTTGCCTGGAAAATCCCATGGAGGGAGGAGCCTGGTAGGCTGCAGTCCATGGGGTCGCTAAGAGTC
>SJYV01036294.1:15407-125094 GCA_006410875.1 Neotragus pygmaeus | reverse complement strand
TGGCCACCTCATGTGAAGAGTTGACTCATTGGAAAAGACTCTAATGCTGGGAGGGATTGGGGGCAGGAGGAGAAGGGGACGACCGAGGATGAGATGGCTGGATGGCATCACTGACTCGATGGACCTGAGTGTGAGTGAACTCCGGGAGTTGGTGATGGACAGGGAGGCCTGGCGTGCTGCAATTCATGGGGTCACAAAGGGTCGGACACGACTGAGTGACTGAACTGAACTGAACTGACTCATTCTGTCCGCCAATGTAATAATCATGACAGCAATCATTATCGAGAGCATTTACTGTACAGCATGTACTTTCTTCACTTTATTTCATCTAGTGTGTGGAACAGTCCTGAAATGTGGGCCTTATTGTGCCAATTTACAGCCAAAAAAGTTGAGATTTAAAGAGCTTGAATTATGCTCAGATTCATATATACCCCAATGCAGTGGCAGAACTAGATTCAAAGCCAGGTATTATGATCCATACCTGAAGTTCTTAATACCCTCTGCTCCAATCTCTCACAAAACTAGAATTTATTGTTTCCTGCCCAGAAACAAAGGAAAAGAATCTATGCTCTGATGGTAATAGAGACACAGAAGTTTAAACATTATATGAAGAGTTTGGTCTCTTCTCACATTCTCATCATTCAAGTTTCCCAAGATTTTCCACCAGAGCATTTTGGGGATTAAGGTTTTCAATTTTCCTCCAAACTCTTATTGTCCTTGGAAATGTATATATGTTAATTTAAAATGCTTGTCAAACCTTCTACCTGGTTTTCTATGGAGATTAACTGGCAATAGGAAAGCATTTGTAATTTGTTAACCAGAGGACATGCCATGACATGATAAATCCTATTTCTATGTAATATATGCATAATATATATAGTAGATTTTATACATATGCATTACAAATATTATAGATACTATATATATATACATGAAGTACCCTAGAATACTTTTAAAACTCAATACTCACTTTTGAGTTGAATATTGTCATATGGACATGCTGTTTAGTTGCTAAGTCATGTCTGATTGACTGTTTTGAGACCCCATGGACTACAGCCCGCCAGGCTCCTTTGTCCATGAGGTTTTCCAGGCAGGAATACTGGAGTCTCCAGGAGATCGTCCCAAACCAGGGATGGAACCTGCATCTCCTGCATTGGCAGGCTAGACTCTTTACCACTGAGCTACCTGGGACACCCATGGGTACATTATCAGAGTTTATTGAACTAGAGATTGAAAATTGCCAGGAATTGTCCTCAATTAAGTACCTTCCAACAGAATTTTGGATTTGAAGTTCTAAAATGAAGGCACCTTCACTGAGAGTAGACGGGAGTCACTTGTCATGGATGGTGAGTCTGTGGTGTATGACCATTAGCTGTTGTTCAGTTGCTCAGTCATGTCCAACTCATTAGTAAGGACTGCCAGTTTTCAATACATATTAAGAGGCTTTGTGTAGAAACAGCCACATGGTGGTGAACTGGAGTAGGTATTATTGCATTCTGATATTAAATTATACTTTACAGTGTATCTGTAGGGTTGTCTCTAATCCAACAATATAACATTTGCTAAGCAAAAGTACTTTAATGTCTTTCCTAGGCAAGTAAATAGCAGAGCAAGTGTACATTATTCTCAACAGGGAAATTCAAGCATATTTTGCTGCTGCCGACGATAAGATTAAATAAAGAAAATCCAATTTAATATATCAATGTTCCAGTTCTAACCTGTAGTGAAAACAGAATTCTGAAATCAGAAATTCATCACTGTCTCAAGGAATATGGAGTTGCACAATTTAAGACAGTAAAAATATCATGTCCCTTTTCATTTTTTAAAAAAGTTATCAGCACCAAATTGTTTATCAAACAAGTACAATTTCACCCATAAAGAATAGATGTGGAAAGAAGAATGCTTCTGCTCCTAAGGGCAGAAATAACATTATTTGATTACCTACTAGGTACAAGATACAAGAGTAAGTATTCAACAGGCATTATCTAATTAAAACCTCTCAACAGCGTTATACTACACAATGTTATTTCGTGAAGAGTATACAGAGGCCAACAGTAGAGTCAAAGAGTTTGAACAGATAATGCAGTGTTGCATGACTAGTAAATTTCAGAGCCAAAATTCAAAGCTCTGTGCCCACAGTTATAAGGAGAAATCAATGACTTTATCTAGATGCTGCATTTTACTTGTGCCATAATTTCCATTCACCCTGTCCAGCACTTTTTATATAATAATTATGTTAAATAATTAATAATATTCTAAAGACAAATTTTAAATGAATCTCTTCTGTAGTTTAAAATAAAGTTTCAGTAGCCAAAATGTGGTGGTCTTAACTTAGAAAATACCCTTTCATTTTATTATTATTATCTTATGACTGCTTCAATGACAATAAGAGAAGCATAGCAGCAGAGGTAAAGAAAGAAATATAACTTGCTCCCATTTTACCTCTTCAGGTCATTAGTAACATTGCAATATATTCTTATGTAAATATATATGTATATATATATATATACACACACATTTTAAACAGGCTAATGACTAATCTATATTTTTTAATTACATTATAGTTAAAAATTTGCATATTAGAAAGAAATATTTTAAATATTTATCTTTCAGTTGCTAAAATAATCTTTTTATCTTCAGTTCTTTCATTATAATATATATGAAATTGGAAGTGATTTGGAAATAAACTTGTTCATCTCTAGCTATTAATTTTGCAAAATATTTAGCTGTCCTAGATATGTAAGAACATATTGAATTAGAATAATTTATTTCCTAAAAAATGAATGCAATCCAACTTACCAAACAAATGAAAACAACTCGTCTAATCAATCTCTGTATTAATTGTTTCTTTGATACCTTAGTATTTCTTTCACACCTTTAGGAAATCAGATGCAATCAGTTTGTGGTAAGTGTTAATCAAAAGATGATAGCAATAGATTTCCTATGAGTGACTTATTACAATTCCCTCATAAGCCATGTAACATTTTTGTCTGAACATTCAAGCATTCAACTTTATCTAAACCTTGTAGAAGATTCTATAAATGTCTTTCTCACCAATTTCTTACACAAAGCTGGAAACTCAGGCTTAAGCCAGGAGGCTGATTTCTCCTACACAAGAAACAGTATGATTTTTTTTCCCACACCCATGCCAGAGGTTATTATGGTTGCTTTTAATTCCTAAATGTACACTTTGAACTCTCATTCATAGTCTCAGAGAGGAAAAATAATGCAATTTGCATCAAAATACAGTATCTGTTTTATCTTACCAAGACTTACTTTTTTTAGATCAGTTTTAGGTTTACAGCAAAACTGAGAGGAAGGTACAGAGATTTCCCACATAGCCCTGCTCTGCACATGCATAACCTGCCCCATTATCAACATCTCTCACCACAGTAGTGCGTTTGTTAAAATTGATGAGCGTACACTGACACATCATAATTACCCAAAGACCATAGTTTACACCATGTTTCACTCTTAATATCATACAGTGAGTGGGTTTGAACAAATGTATAATGACAGGTATTCATCATTATGGTGTCATGCAAGGTATTTTCACTGCTCTAAAAATCCTCCAAGCTTTACTATTCATCCTTCCTCCACCCATCAACTTCAAGCAACCACTATTTTTTTCTTTTAACATAGACATAGTTTTCCTTTTCCAGAATATGGTTGAGATCATAAAATATGTAGTCTTTTTAAACTGAGTCTTCACTTAGTAACATGCATTCAAGCTTCTTTCAGGTCTTCTCATGATTTGATAGGTAACATCTTTTTAGTGCTGAATAATTTTCCACAGATTATTTATCATTTCACTTACTGAAGGACATATCAGTTGCTTGCAAATTTTGTCAATTAGGAATAAACTGGCTATAAATATCTGTGTGCAGTTTTTTGGTATGGACCTAGCTTTCTAACCTCTTTAGGTAACTAATAAGGAGTGTCATTCCTGGGTCATATTGTAAAGTGTATTTAGTTTTGTAAGAAATCTTTTTCCAAGGTGGTGGTACTATTTTGCATTTCTACCAGCCATGAAGAGAGTTCTCCTATATGTAACCAGCTGTCTCATGATGCATTTGAGATTCTCTCTGTAGGTGGCTCAGCTGATAAAGAATCTGCCCCCAAAGCAGGAAACCAGGGTTTGATCCCTGGGTTGGGAAGATCCCCTGGAGAAGGGAACGGCTACCCACTCCAATAGAATACCCACTCCTGGAGAATTCCACGAACTGTATAGCCCATGTGGTCGCTAAGAGTTGGACATGACTGAGTGACTTTCATTTTCAAGGTGTCCTTAACTTTTGACACTTTAATATAATGTGTCTTAGTGTAAGTCTCTTTTATTTCACCTTGTTTGGGACTCCCGGTGCTTCCTGGACTCAGATGTCTGTTTTCTTCACCAAATTAGAAAAGTTTTCAGCCAATGGTTCTTCAAATATGTTCTCTGTCACATTCTCTCTCTTTCCTGCTTCTGGGACCCAAAAATGCAAATATGAATAAGCTCGATGTTGTCCCACATGTTCTTTAAACGATCCTCATTTCTTTTGTTTCTTTTCTCTTTTAGCTATTCTGATTAGAAGATTTTCACAGTTCATTGATCTTTTCTTCTGCATCATCTAATCTGCTATAGGTTCCCTCCAGTGTATTTGTCACCTGCATTATTGTATTTTTCACCTCTGGTGAACATTTTTTTTTTATATAGTTTCCATCTCTTTGTTGAAGTTCTCATTGTGGTACTCCATTCTCCTCCTGAGTTCATCATGTATCTTTGAGACAAATACTTTGAACTCTTCATCTGGACAATTGTTCATCTCTGTTCCATTTAGTACTTTTCCTGAGGTTTTGTCTCATCCTTCTATTTAAGACCCATTTCTTTGTCTTTCTTGCTTACCTTCTTTGTGTTCATTTTGTCTAACTTTCTGTGTCTGCTCTGTGTATTAGGTATATCAAGTATGTCTGCTGATCTTGAAGGAGCGGCTTTGTGTAGACTGTGTCTTTTGTGGCCTAGTAGTGTGGTCTGCCTCGGTCACCAGAGCCAGGTGCTCCAAGATTGTCCCCCGTGTGAGCTGTGTATATCCTCCTGTTCTGACTGGACTGTGCTTGCTGGTAAAGCTGACCCCTGGTGCAGCTGGCCATGGGCCTGGTTGTGATTACTGCAGGAACTATGGTGTATAGGGCCAGCCCCTGGGTGGAATTCTCTTTGGAGGAATGCAAGTCTGGCTGAAGGCAACCACTGGGTCTTTTGGGGCAGAAAATCAAAGTGCTCCAGTGGTGGCTGAGGATTTCTGCTAGGATTGGTGTGGTGAGGGGTTGCTTTGGAGGTTCTCTGTGCCAACAAAAGGCATCCATTGGGAGTGGTGAGGCAGTGGCCATGTCAAAGGGCTCTGGTGCCAGCCAAGGGGACCCACCAGGTCTGATGAGCCTAGGGACTACTTTAGGGGATTCTGCTGCTGGCTAAGGGCTGTTGTCAGGTCTGGCAGAGAGGGCCAGGTACTTAGAGTGTTGGGTCTGCCTGTGAATGCAGGGTGGGGCAAGTGATGCTAATAGGTTAGAGATGAAGAGTTAGAAATTGTGCCTGCTAGTACCAGGCTAGTAGAGGGTGAGCCACAAACAAACAGAAAGCTAGCACCTACTAGATTCTCCATAACTAGAAAAAGCTCAAACAGTTCTCTGCCTCTCAGCCACACACTTCAAATATCAGTAAATCTTTCTGCTAGAACTGAGAGCAAATGAGTTTTTGTGTGCACCTTTTTTTCAGAGCAAAGTCTAAGTAATATAAAGACCTCCAACACTCACAGACACAAGTCCCACTGGTTTTGAAAGCCAGATATTATGTGGCTTTATCTTTCTGATGCGATTTTCCAGGGCTGGGATGCTTGATATGGGGTTCAGAGCTCTCATTCCTCAGGCGAAACCTCCAGGGTTGCGATATCTATCCTGCCTTTAGATTGCTGCTCCAGGGGTGTGGGTCCTGGCCAGATTGCATCCCTGTCCCTTCTGCCCATCTCAATGTGGATTCTCTTTTGTATCCTTAGTTGTGGAAAATCTTGTCTGCTAGTCTTCAGGTCATTCTCAGAGATAGTTTCTTTTCAGATAGTTGCAACTTTGGTATGTCCATTGGAGGAAGTGAGTCCAAAATCTTCTTACTCTGCCATTTCTCCCACAATATTCTGAGATTTCTTCTTTATCCTATGTGTTATTTAGTAATGTGTTTTTTGATGTATTTTGATATTTTCCAGTTACCTTTCTATTATTGATTTCTAGTTTAATCCCATTGTGGTCTACGAAAGACACTATGATTTCTATTCTTTTGAATTTATTAAGGTGTGTTTTATGGCCCAGGATGTACTCTATCTTGGTGAATAGTCCATGTGAGCTTGAGAAGAATAATTATTCTTCTGCAGTTGTATGAAGTACTGTGTTAGTCAAGCTCATTCATGTCCTACTGATCTGCCTGCTGAATCTGTCTATGATGAAGAGTGTTGAAGTCTTCAGCTGTGCCAGTGGACTCATCTATTTCTTTAGTATTTTTTTTTTCAAATAATCTTCTTTTTGCTTCTATACTTTCTAGTCACAAATTAATATGTGAGTAATGATGTATAATGATCTTCCAATTGACATTTCTCATTTCACATATATATGTGATAGATCAATACCCTAAAGTTTTCATTTTAACATTTCCGTTTTCTTATATTAAAATTTAAGATTTTCAAAATTAAAAGTATGGATCCATTTTTATAATTTCTTTTGCATTTCACAAACAGCAAAGATAAAGCACTGCTTACTTTCATTTTTCATACTTGTCATCTTAGATGTCACCAAATCCACTTGTGGATAAAAAATGTGAAGAAAATTTCATACCAAGACAATTCTTTGGCTCATTTCACTCCTCTTGGCATGAACCACTAGTTTCTGTCACTAATTTGCATATGCCTATAAAAAAATAACTGGAAATGTTTCTTTCTTCTTTCTTCACCTGTATCTTAAATTAGCAGATGGCTTCTCCCCTTACATGATCCGTGTATTTATTCTTATTTAATACTCATTACAGTTTGCTTATATTCAAATAAGTTCAATATATTTAATGTTAAGAAAATTTTTACACCATCAGCAAATCCCTCGGAACTCACAAATACTGAATGTCTAAAGCAGTGTATGGTTTTGCCAAGTTTTCTCTTTTTTTCCCATCCCAAATTTTGGTAGTCTCCCAATCTCTGATTTAAATTCTCTTTAAAGTGGTTTTATACTTGGTTGATGTAGTACCTAGCATTCTAACTGCCATTCCATTTGCTACACAAAGGAATTGCCAAATGAGTCTGTATTTAAGGTCATTGCTTATGAAATGTGAGCAAAGGAGACGCTCCTCTGCCTCCTTCGAGAGAAAGTGCCCAAAAGAGATGATAGTAAGCAAAATGGTTTGTGAAAGGGAAACCAAAGACCATAATCAAAGCTAAGAAAAGGGTGAGCTCATTTTAAGGTTAATATATTTGCTTGTCTTCTTATTCTTTATCAGTACTAAAAATTGAATATCTTCACACTATCTCTGTGAACTATAAGCAGAATTTAAAGAAAAAGAGTCAAGAAAACAAGGAAAATACTACCTAATAGTGGAATGTTGGCAAACAGTGGCAAGTTCTATTTTTTGCCCAGTATTAAAGTTGTTGGCTACTGCTCCAAATAGGAGTTTTGTCCGTGGATATGCTTTCTTGCTGTTTACTTTATAAAATAAAATGATTAAAAAGGGCATAAACTGATTAAATGATAACATTCTAAAATAAGGAGGCTGTAGAATATAGCAGTGCAGACATGATCCTTAGAGAAAGATTATCTAAATTTCAGTCGGTTTAGCTCAGTCACTCAGTCATGCACAACTCTTTGCAACCCCATGGACTGCAGCACGCCAGGCCTCCCTGACCATTACCAACTCCCAGAGTTTACTCAAACTCATGTCCATCGAGTCAGTGATGCCATCCAACCATCTTATCCTCTGTCGTCCACTTCTCCTCCCGCCTTCAGTCTTTCACAGCATCAGGGTCTTCTCAAATGAGTCAGCTCTTCACATCAGGTGGCCAAACTACTGGAGTTTCAGCTTCAGCATCAATTCTTCCAATGAATATTCAGGACTGATTTCCTTTAGGATGAACTGGTTGGATCTCCTTGCAGTCCAAGGGACTCTGAAGAGTTTTCTCCAACACCACAGTTCAAAAGCGTCAATTCTTTGGCGCTCAACTTTCTTTATAGTCCAACTCTCACATCCATACATGACTACTGGCTTATCTACAAAAGGAAGACAACCACAGTGCTTACCTCACAGAAGGTTGTAGGGATTCAGTGGGTTCATACTATTGAAGTGTGCTGTACAGTGAATGGAAATATTAAGTGCTCAGTAACTCTCCACTCTCTTTTGAATGCTGCAGATAGTATGGTCAGGGGAGCAAGGAGGAGAGAATCAATAATACCGTATCTGCTACTGTGCAATATGGAGATTCTTCAGAACAAGCTCCAAGCACCTTGTTTCTTCCTGCCAATGAGGATTAAAGAAATCAAAGAGAGAGGTTGTCAATTGTCACAGGAGAAGCTAATTCCAAGTAGGGAGTCAAATTGACAGCCATGGAGAGCTCATCTTGTTTGCTTCTAGTACCAGATATAGAGTGTATGCTCAGTCATGTCCGACTCTTAACGCCTCCTGGACTGTAGCCTGTCAGGCTTCTCTGTCCATGAGATTTTATAAGCAAGAATACTGGAGTGGACTGCCAATCCCTTCTCGAGGNGCTTTTCTGAAGGATGAGATTAAAAAGTTTTATCCTCACTAGCATTTCTGGTTCTAGCTTCCAATCTCTGACAACCTAGGACAGAAGTTTTAAAGTATATTCTAAGAATAAAAGTCTTCAGACACTGGGAAGTCTAATTCCAAATATAAAAAAGGAAAACCATTCTAAATCATTAGAAGCCCCCAATTCACCTTATAAAGCTGAACATATAACTTATTTTTCCGTATCTGCATTTGGGAAGACCTTCAGGCAAAATGAGATGTCTTCTCTACAGCTACATGAGTAACAGGGCCCCACAGTTTTGTCGACTTTAAAGCAGCTCTGTTCCAAAGGTAAATTCCAATCTCCATTTCCAGAGACAGACGATTGCTTCAGCTTTTAAATAATAGTTCAGCAGCATCATACTTTTCTTTTAAAATTACTGTTTAAAACATGTTTATAGACAGGAATTAAAATTTACCCATCTTTATTCACCTAGCCTCTGGAAGACTCTGGAATGCTAAAGAAATATTTGTTAAGATTGATCAAATTGAGTTGAAATGGCTTCTTTTAAAAGCTTGCAGTTACAATTTGCTACATGAACCAGTCCTTGTGGTAAAACAGNGACAGGAATTAAAATTTACCCATCTTTATTCACCTAGCCTCTGGAAGACTCTGGAATGCTAAAGAAATATTTGTTAAGATTGATCAAATTGAGTTGAAATGGCTTCTTTTAAAAGCTTGCAGTTACAATTTGCTACATGAACCAGTCCTTGTGGTAAAACAGCTGAGTGGTGTTCAACTAATTTTGAAGTCAGTCAACAATTAATGAATATATAGATTTCAGATATAAGATATACTAGATTTAAAATCAATTATAAAGGTTAAAAATCCAATTGAACAGTGTAGTGATTTGTGACACTATAAGTAAAAATCACATATAGTTTCAAATATCAGATTCTGGAAGTATGCAAAGATGATTTTTACCAGATCTCATTTTAGTTGGATTAATTGGTTAATAGAGTAAATATCTACTGTAGACAGTGATTTCAATAAGTGGAAATCTGGTAGTTTTGCATAAATACACAATTAATGCATATTTATAAATCATTATTAAGTATATTATTGCTTTATTTATAAAACCTAAATGAACTTGTTATAAAGTATAGTACAGAATATATACACAGATCGCACCAGCCTATTTAGAGGAAAGAAATCTTATGGTGATATGTTAAGTGTCTGAATGTATTGTAAATATTACTGATAATGAGGTTTCTAGTTCTTTGGGGGCATTAATGTGTTACACAAACATGCTATTTAAAACCATGAATGCATTTTACATCATTATATATCTAAGTTTTGCTTTAGCTAATCTCCCAAAAACACATACCTTGTTCATTATATCTAGACTTTCATGATGTTTATGTATTTTAACTCCGTTATTTTCCATGGTTTATTAATTTTCTCAGATAGGAGAATTCCTGGGCGCACCACCACAATTTGTTCGGTTACTATGGCTATAATCTGGAATATGTCATATCACTGAGCACTACACATATTATTAATGTTAATAAAAACTTTTTCAAATATGTGAAAATTAGAGATAGGTTATGTTCCTATGAAAGTCTAAGAGCTACCTAGATATGGTTCTAATTCAATGCTTCAGATCCATCATCTCAAATATTATCAATACTGTTTTAAAAGATGTAACCTTTTAAGAAAATAAGTATAAAGGAGAGGATCTTATTTCTTGGAAAATATGCATCAGGATCAAATTGGAATGAGTTCATAGGAAATGTACCCATACTATAAGACTGCTAAAATGAAACATTTTAACTGGGCTTCTATAAAGAATGGAATAGGCTTTCTAAAACAGAAAAGATCATAGAATAGTGGTAAATTATTAGGAAAGATAAGAAATGTCAATGTTGAAATGAAAATATTTTCATATGCAAGGTTAATTGTTTGTTAGGAAGTTGGGAAAGTGGGACAACACATTGTAAGGACATTGGCTGTGCTATGGATAAGGATATATAAAGACAAGTGTCTCTCCTTTGCCTCTACTCGCTGAACACTGTGCTGGGAGGTCTTGTGTGGTTCTCATAACAATCATCTACTCTGGAGAAAAGGCACCTCTCAAGTCTGGGAACCCCTAGGGGCCCATCTCTGCATCTTAGTCCGGGCACACAGACTATACTCAGACTCTCTTGCCTGCTTTGAGCTGGGTTGAACTTCTCCCGGGACTTGGAATATTCGGCCTTCAGAACTCTCGATGTGGTCTCTAATATTGTTATCACCAGATGGATGCACACTGTTGTCTGTTAGTGAAAGCAAAAACTCACTGAAATGAAATTTCAGCAAAAAGTAGCAACGATTCTATATTTGCAAAGCACAATGTATTAAAATTTACTAATAATGTAGCCTAAAAGTCTGTTTTTTTCTTTTAATTTCAGTCTAATATAAAAACCAACTTCCTGCAAGGCTGTTTTTATTCCTTTCAGGTCCTTTCAGTAACACAAATGGGTCAGAGTTGGGAAGGAAAAAGGGTATATATTACCATATATGAGCTTGTATGATGGTTTCCATGGATAATATAAGACAGTTTTTCTCCAATAAGCATATAAGATTCCACCTCTATGTTTATGCCAACTAAATGGGCCAGAGCACAAGAATAAGTCTTACTTGGTTCCTACCAGAAAGATCTCATTGTTTATTAATCAACAAATGCAACAACAATATTGTTTTTGTTTACATGCTCACTTTTCTAACTGCCCTTTTCTAGAATTTTTGATTTCATATTTTTCATTACTTATTCAAGAACATGCAAGCAAAGCACTTTTTATAATGGCTATAATCTTCCTGAAATCCCACTCTCTTTCAAAGGAAGGAAAACAGATTTCCATTATGTGTTTGATTTCTTAATCTTTTTAAAGTCACAGCATAGAATGAATATGAATTAATAATGATTTTAATTACTATCCCAGTTTCTCTCTTCAAGAGAACGTACATGGAGAAAAGTTAGAAAAATTGATGTGTCCAATATATATTTCTGTCTTCTGATACCATTTGGACTTAGCATTGGATAATTTAGCACTAGTGTTTTCATATGAAAAAGAGTTTCTACGTTTTTATTGGATTTCCCATTCTCAATACTGAAAAGGTACATTAATTGTTCCATGAGTGAAAGGAGGTTATATTTTAGAACATCACATTTATTTTGACGACACAGTAAAGAAAATTAAGTGCCTTATTAAGTGTTCTTTCTTTGATATGTTCTAAATGCAAATTGTTGGCATGTAGAGAGAAGTGATGCCACATTGCAGATCATTCTTGCTGGATGAAGCACACACTGAAGTATCACTTTCTAACAATTAAGAAATTAGTACTAACAATTATGTCATTTCTTCTCTAGAGTTCACAGCACGATTAGTTTTTGCCTAATTAAGGGCCTAAATCAGCAAAGATTGTCTGGCTACAGTCTGAGGGTGAATTTCTGTAGGCTACTTCCTAAGATTTCTCAACTTCAATTAGAATGTAATTCAGTTTGAAGTGATGACCGGAAAGGACTCCTTACTTTTTACAATTTTATTATTTTTAACAAATTTTTATCTTGTTTTTCTATGTTTTCATTTTAATTTACTAAGAGAGAGAAAGAACAACACCAAGACGAAGAAACATTCTTTTAGTTTCAAAAGTTTGTAAAGTCTTTTATTTTTCTATAGGCCATCATTTCAAATTTCTCAGAAAATCTTTTGAAACTGAAATCTCCAAATCGGTAATAAAAGCCACATATATTCCCCCAATAAAGGGAAAGTGTACATTGAGTGTAATAAATTTAAAGTGTTTTATTGATTTTTTAATTGGATATAATAATTTTAAAACACCTTATTAAATAGCAGTATAAGGAAACAATTTTTCCTTATATTAAAAATAAGATTACCAGAAAAACAAATGAAACTAAGAAAAATAAATGAAGCCAATAAATGACATATATATATATACATATATATATATACACTTATAATGTGAGTATATGTTTTTTATGTTCATATACACACATATTCACTATATATGTGTAGTGAATACACACACACTATATATACATATATGTAAGGCATTTGTGCATGCACATATGGAATTTATCATGCTTTATATTCTTACATGCAATATATCATAATGTCATCTCTATTTTACAGCTGAGGAAACTGGAGACTGAAGCTTAGATGTGTTTATTAACTTTCACGCAGTCATACAGCTAGTAAAATGGCTGAGGCACAAAGTGAAAAAACACAGGACAGACTAATATAAAATAAAGGTCAAAAGAGTGCAAATAAAATTCCACATTTAATGTTGCCTTTATGATTAGTTACGCCCTTTCAAAACTCATTTAACCCTAAAGCAATGTCTTATTCAAAAATATAAAACAAATGGCTCTTAAACTTTATCAAAAATAAGAAAAAATGTTTCTAATTCAATTTTTATTTCTCTTTAGACATTTCTTCGCATGACAAATTAGAAAATATGAGAAAAGGGAAAACTGTTCTCCCTAAAAGAAAGAGATGAAAAACTCTTACGATATCAATATGATAAAAGAAAGAAACCAAGAAACCTTGATCTTATGGACTTATAAACAGAAATGCTTGTATATTAGAAACTAACTACAAGAAATTTTCCGTGTTTAACTAAATCTAGTTTTATCCTCCTCCAATTTCCAAAGTGAAATCAACAACTTCTAAGGAATAAAAACAAAAGAAAATTAGAAAAGAAAACAAAAAATAAGCAAATTATATTTCTCTAATTAAAAGGCAAATTTAGAAGAGGAAAAATGTCTTTATGTGAGCCACATATTAATCCTGGGCACTCCCTTTCCCTTGAAATTTTGTTACTTGGTTTACAGAGTCGGGTGGGTTAAATGTCCCCTACCCATAGGCATAGCTAAGCAAGAAAACACTTCAGAAAAGTAAAATGAATTGGGTTAAAATCTGAAGATGTGCTCATGTCTTCCAATTGCACAATTTATCTTCAAAATTCTCATCAAAAACCTTTGAAATACTGGCCAGTTTCTGGAAGTTCACAGAAACAGCATGATTGATGATAGCCAATGAACTGTTTTACTTTTCCTTAGTATTTCAAATACATTTATTTACAGAAGAACATTGTAGAACTTGTTTTTAATATTTTTGTAGATTGTCATGTTAAAGTACGTGAATGTATATGCACATATAACCGTGTAGATGTATTTGTTAATATATTCATATTTATACACACATATGTGTGCATTTATAAGTATATAATCTAAAATATATACACTGCTGGAGTTGGAATTTTGTCACGGGCAATGCTTTGATCCTGGAAGCCCTGAAGAGCCACATGGTATACAATAGAAAACATACCCATACAAAGCCATTAACAAATATTCAAATAATTAGAGCGAAAAAAAGTCAGAGTAGATCTAAGGAAATCAGGAATTTGATCTGAAGCAATCTCTGTATAGTTATATTTTATTTATCTCTTTCTGAAACAGAATTTTACCTAGAGAAAATAAAGTCTGGATCAGTTTTTATGGCATAACCATCACACGTGTAAGAAAGTACATACCACAAAAACTTATTGCAACATGTATTTCATGAGCCTCAAACTATCTCCTGCTGAGAAAGAAATAGGTCCTCCCTTTCAGCTTCATATATATTACAGATCAACATAATACAATATTTATTCTATCTTTTTGTAATTATTTGCTTGTTAATGATACTCATGAAAATGCTGATTTCCTAGTATTCATTTTAAAGAACTTAAAGGGCAAGTTTCACTTTGTACTGATAGCCACAAGATACTTAGATTCTTATATCTGAGGAACAGACCCCAAAAATCACATCAGCTTACTTCATACTTTCAAGTTGTGTGGTTAGAAAATATTTCTACAATGTTTTGCCATTTTTATATCTTCTTCAGAAAATATCCTATATTTTTAAATCAGTGCAACAAAGCTTATCTTTGCTCTATACAAGGACTATAATTTAAAATTTCTTTGTTTCCCATTTCACAATAGCTGTATTTCCATCAAGTTTNTTCTACAATGTTTTGCCATTTTTATCTCTTCTTCAGAAAATATCCTATATTTTTAAATCAGTGCAACAAAGCTTATCTTTGCTCTATACAAGGACTATAATTTAAAATTTCTTTGTTTCCCATTTCACAATAGCTGTATTTCCATCAAGTTTTGAAGAAAAGGGTTAGGGAGAATAATAGCTTGTTTATTTTACCCAGAGCCTTTCACCTATTAAACAGCCCCACAGAACTGACCCCAGGATTAAGTTGTAGCAAAATTCCAACGGATATATATTTTTTTAAGTAGGAGTTTTGCAATGCAAATGACCACTAAATCTATTATGTGTGTTTTAACTTAAATATCTACTTTGAATCACAATACTATTGAAAGAAAGGGAGAAAAGAAAGAAGAAAAAAATACTTATTTGAGGAATATGGGATTAAAACTGCAATTAACTACCTTTATTGGTATTTTTCATGTTATTTTTGTCTTACCTTTTCTCAGTCTGTCTTAAAAAGCAGTTTATAATAACTCTTTGACCATTGCATCCAAATAGAAGAACTTTTAATGACAAGTTTCTACTCTACAGTACTATTCAATATTCATTTGATTTAAGAGCATTATGTAGTGAACACAACTACTTTATAATGGGTGAATCAATGATTAATGTTGAACCAAAATATTCATCAATTAATAATAAAGAATACTGGCTGCTCTGTCAAAAACAAAATGAACACACATACACACACACACAAGCAAAAACCACCACAATTCAGCCCTTCTCATTTGTCTCTGACAGTGGGTAACTTCTAAGAATTAAAGAGGAATGCTAATTCTTTAAGAGAAGAATAATCTGTCTGTGAAATATGAAAATAAGGGAAATAGTCCATGGCATGAGTTTCTGATCTGGTTTTGCTCTTGAAAAAGATTGTTGATTCTTGAAACGTTATTTTTTTTTTTAATAATATGTTCTTTTTATTTTTTGTTTTTATTTTTGGCTGTGGTAGGTCTTGGTTACTATAGGTGGGCTTTCTCTAGTTGTAGAGCATGGGCTTCTCATCAGAGTGGCTTATCTTCTTGCAGCTCTCAGCTTCTAGGCACATGGCCTTCAATAGTTGTGGCACACAGGCTCAGCAGTTGCAGTACACAGGCTGAGCTGCCCCTCAGCATGTGGGATCTTCCTAGACAAAGGATCAAGCGAATAGCTCTTGCACTGGCAGGAGGATAATTCTTAACCACTGGACCACCAGGGAAGTCTGAAATATCATCTTAAGTAACATTATATGAAAGTCACTTAGTCATGTCTGACTCTTTGCAACCCCATGGACTATACAGTCCATGGTATTCTCCATGTCAGAATACTGGAGTGGGTAGTCTTTCCCTTCTTCAGGGAATCTTCCCAAGCCAGGAATTGAACCAGGAGGTCTCTTGCATTGCAGGCAGACTCTTTACCAGATGAGCCACAAGGGAAGCCCAAGAATACTGGAGTGGGTAGCCTATCCCTTCTCTAGCCAATCTTCCTGACACAGGAATCGAACCAGAGTCTCCTGCATTGCAGAGAATCTTCATCAACTGAGCTATCAAGGAATCCCAAGTAACATTATAGATACCCTAATAAATGGCTCATCACTTTTCTCAAACTGCTTGTTAATAATTTATGGGAAAAAAAGTGTTAATAAGAACAGAATACAGTTTTCCATAGTCATTGACAAATATCAAAATTTGACGAAATATTTGGGTAAATTCTTTATTTCATGTTATTGTTGTTCAGTCACCAAGTCATGTCTGACTCTTCATGACTCCATGGACTGAAGCATGTCAGGCTGCCTTGTCCTTCACTATCTCCCGGAGTTTGCCCGAGTTCATGTCCATTGCATTGGTGATGCCATCCAACTATTTCATCCTCTGAAACCCTCTTTTGCTTTCAATCATTCCCAGAGTCAGGGTCTTTTCCAGTGAGTTGGTTCTTCCCATCAGGCAGCTGAAGTATTGGAGGTTTACCTTTAGCATCAGTCCTTCCAATGATTATACAAGGTTGATTTCCTTTAAGATTGACTGGTTTGATCTTGCTGTCCAAAAAAACCTAGCTAAAATAGGGAACTTCATGAAATACACAATAATATAATTTAATTAGCTGCCAATAAATAAACAAATTCTATGAAATGAGCCATGCCTGCTTCAGGGGCCATCATCTGGGTCTATGCTATGCACAAGGTCTAAGAAGGCACATAAAAGTAACACAAATTCTTGCCTGTCCAATTTTGTCCTGGAGGGTAGAAGGAACTGAGATGAATGCATGTGTCATTGCCTTTACTGGGGTTGTAAATTGAAGCTATATGAGATCAGGAAACGTCTTTTACATTTGTTGTTTCCAGTACCTAGCACAGTGTAGAGATCTTGGCTGATAGATTCAAAGTTATCTGTTGTCATTCAAAAGATCCCAGAATTGAAAGTTAAACATCACAATACACATTAGACAGTGTGGGCTAAGAGCTATTTCTCTGTCTGACTTACTTCACTCAGTATGACAATCTCTGGGTTTATTCATGTTGCTACAAATGACATTATTTCATTCTTTTTAATGGTTGAGTAATATTCCATTGTATATATGTACTCAGTTCAGTTTAGTTCAGTCACTCAGTCGCGTCCCACTCTTTGCGACCGCATGAATTGCAGCACGCCAGGCCTCCTTGTTCATTACCATCTCTCGGAGTTCACTCAGTCTCATGCCCATCGAGTCGGTGATGCCATCCAGCCATCTCATCCTCGGTTGTCCCCTTCTCCTCCTGCCCCCAATCCCTCCCAGCATCAGAGTCTTTTCCANATCACCAGCTCCCAGAGTTCACTCAAACTCACGTCCATCGAGTCGGTGATGCCATCCAGCCATCTCATCCTCGGTCGTCCCCTTCTCCTCCTGCCCCCAATCCCTCCCAGCATCAGAGTCTTTTCCAATGAGTCAACTCTTCACATGAGGTGGCCAAAGTACTGGAGTTTCAGCTTTAGCATCATTCCTTTCAAAGAAATCCCAGGGCTGATCTTCAGAATGGACTGGTTGGATCTCCTTGCAGTCCAAGGGACTCTCAAGAGTCTTTTCCAACACCACAGTTAAAAGTGGTGCTTGTTAACTATTTTCTGTCTCTTATTGAAGTTCTCAGTGTGTTCATACACTCCTGAGTTCTATCAGCATCTTTATGACTATTACTTTGAACTCTATCAGGTAAGATATCTACCTCCATTTCATTAAAGTCTCATTCTAAGTTTTTATTTGTTTTTCATTTGGAATGTATCTCTCTGTTTCTTCATATTGGTAAACTCTTTGTGTTGGTTTCTATGCATCAGATAAACAGCTACCTCTCCCAATCATGAAAGAGTAGCCTTGTATAGGAGATGAAATTTATCTTTTAGCTCAGATTAGTTGCTCAGTCATGTCTGACTCTTTGTGACCTCATGGACTGAAGCACGCCAGACTTCCCTGTCCATCACCAACTCCCTGTAGCCTACTTAAATTCATGTCCATAGAGTCAGAGATGCCATCCAAACTCTNGTGTAGTCTTGGTCTATCAAATAAAGAGCCTTTAAAATTAAAACAGTATTGTATTTGCAAATGAAGACACTGTGCAATAGGAAGCCTTAAATAGACTCACGGATATATGAGAATCTAGCATATGATAAAGGTGGCATCTCAAATCACACAAAGAAATGTTCCTCAGCCATAAAAAAGAATGGAAAAATGCCTTTTGTAGCAACATGGATAGACCCTAGAAATTATACTAAGTAAGTCAGAGAAAGACAAATATGTGATATCACTCATATGTGAAATCTAATTTTTTAAAAAATGATCAAATGAACTTATTTAAAAAATAGACTCAGATTTTGAAAACAAATTTATAGTTACCAGAGGGGAAATGTAGAGGAAGGGAGGGAAGGATAAACTAGGAGCTTAGGATTAACATAAACACGATGCCTGTGTGCATGCTCAACGGTGTCTGACTCTGCAACCCCACCAGGCTCCTCTGTCCATACCATTTCCTACTCCAGGGGATCTTCTGGACCTAGGATTGAACCCAAGTCTCTTACGTCTCCTGCATTGGGAGGTGGATTCTTTACCACTGGGCCACCGGGAAAGCCCATAAACATTGTACTATATATAAAATAGACAACCAACAAGGACCTACTATATAGCACAGGGAACACTAATATTCTGTGATAACCTATATGAGAAAAGAATCTGAAAAAGAATGAATATATGTATAACTGAATCACTTAGCTGTACACCTGAAACTACGACAATGTAAATCAACTATACTCTAATAAAATTTTTTATAAAGCAGATAATAAAGGGTCATGTTTAAAGGACACAGGAGACAACAAGAAGGGACTTCCAATGGCCTAAAGCTACCCAATGGACAATTTGAGAAAGAAATACTGATAGTAATGACTTATAATGAATAGAATAAAATACATCTCCATGAGTACAGACTAATATTAATAAATAATTAAGTGAAGGCATAAATGTAGGAGAAGGGCCAGTTCTTCCTTACAGGAGAGTTTCAATTCATAAGCAGGAAAGGAATGGTGAAAATAGAAAAGCACCAATTTGNAATACATCTCCATGAGTACAGACTAATATTAATAAATAATTAAGTGAAGGCATAAATGTAGGAGAAGGGCCAGTTCTTCCTTACAGGAGAGTTTCAATTCATAAGCAGGAAAGGAATGGTGAAAATAGAAAAGCACCAATTTGCAAATAATGGATGCTAAAATTAGTCAGTAAATGCTTGATGAGTAATAAGGTATTTGCATGGTCTCAAAATATCTCCCAAGATAATTATTAATTAGAAAGGGGAAAAATATCTTTACATTTGAGAACTCTGGGAGCTATTACCTTCATCGTGTGATCAAGGCTAATGTCAACAATATCAAGATGTTATCATATGTCTCCAGTTAGAAAGCACTAAGCCGAGCACATCATTTCTGAAGCATTCTTGCCAAAAACACATAACCTGAATGTAATCTGGGGAAACATCGCACGGACTAAATTGAGGGACATTCTGAAAAATAGTGGAATGGTCTCTTAAAATGTCATGAAAGACAAGAAAGGCAGAGGCACTGTCCCAGATTGCAATAGACTAAGACAGAAGAAGGCAGGATGCATTGTGTGACCCTGGCTTGAATCCTGGATCAGAAAAAGAACTCTAGTGGAAAAATTGAGATAAGGTCTCTACAAGAGTTAGCAGTATCGTATCAATGTTAATTTCTGGGTTTTGAGAATTGTCAATGATTAAGAAATATGTCACCACTGGGGAAAAGTGGGTGATAGGTAGACAGAAATTCTTTGTCCTACTTTTGCAACTTTTTGTTTTGGTAAAGATGAGATTATTTCATAATGCAATGTTACAAAAAAAACAAAAGAATATTGTTCGTTTCCAGAGAAATATCAACTGGGAGGGATATAAGGAAAACTAGGGTACTAGATATTCTCTATCTTGATCCTGGTTGGGGGTACATGGGTGCATACGTTTAAATTCCCCTGAACATTATGCTCAAGATTTACGCATTTTACTGTAGGCACGTTGTTCCTCAATTTTTTAAAAAGGGATCAAATCAACTTAAAGTACAAAGTATGTGCAAGCTCAGCAGTGCTCAACCCTGCATTAGGCTGGGCTCTTAATCTTTAAAGTATTAGTCGCTCAGTCATGTCTGACTCTTTGGCCTGTAGCCTGCCAGGCTCCTCTATTGATGGAATTCTCCAGGTAAGAATACTGNGTACAAAGTATGTGCAAGCTCAGCAGTGCTCAACCCTGCATTAGGCTGGGCTCTTAATCTTTAAAGTATTAGTCGCTCAGTCATGTCTGACTCTTTGGCCTGTAGCCTGCCAGGCTCCTCTATTGATGGAATTCTCCAGGTAAGAATACTGGAGTGAGTAGCCATTTCCTTCAGGGGATCTTCCCCACCCAGGGATTAAACCTGGGTCTCTGGCATTGCAGGCAGATTCTTTATCGTCTGAGCCACTATAAAAGTTCAGGCATGTACTATTTATCATCATGGTGCTCTCAATAACTATGGCAAATCCCAGAGAGACATCACATGTTAAATTCACAGCCCAATTCAGCTTTTCATAGGTGCTTGTAATTGGCAGAGGTTATGTGACATGGTTTTTATTTTACATATTTTTCATGACAAAACATTGAAGGAGATTTTAGGACCCACTTCCAGCCTTTTTAAAGATAAGGAAACCAGGTCTCAGAGAAACAAGTAGACATTGACCACTCAGGCAGAAACTGGCAAAGCCAGTCTTTAAAAGCCAGATCCATCTAAGTTTTAGGTGTTTCCTGCTATTCCATACCGCCTTAAACAGGAAGATTTTTTACTTGTATGTTAAAAGAATGAATTCCAAGACATTTTATAGTTATAGCTCTTAGCACCTGAATTATGGTCATGATTTTAGCTGCACTCTAATCGCCACCCCCCGCACACACACACAAAATAGCTAATTTAATAAGGGTTTGGACACTTAACACTTGATTAAGAAATGTGACTTCAAATGTTTAAGAAAGAAATTTTTCCAGTTTAGCTTTTTATCAGTTTGATTTATTTTTCTCCTTTTGCTAACTTTCAGACTTCACTTCATTAACTTTCCCTCGAATTTAAGTTGAATGCCTATCACTAATTATAATAAAATGAAAGAACAAGTTGAGACAGGCTCATCATCAAGTCAATGAACAAAGACTAAGTGCAGTAATGCCTTCTCACAGTGCTTCTTTGTATCTCTTTGCCACACATATTAAAGACAGGTCTGCTGCTGCTGCTGCTGCTAAGTCCCTTCAGTTGTGTCTGACTCTGTGCAACCCCACAGACGGCAGCCCACCAGGCTCCCCCGTCCCTGGCATTCTTCAGGCAAGAACACTGGAGTGGGTTGCCATTTCCTTCTCCAAAGACAGGTCTGCTGCACCTCAAATAGCTCTTATTCCATGAGTCCAAGGAATCCTGAAATCATCTCTATCTAATCCACAGAATTCAGCAGGCCCCTCTCTGGGTAAAACAGGCATGCTAAGTTGCTTCAGTAGTGTCCAATTCTTTGCGACCCTGTGGACTGTAGCCCACCAGGCTCCTCTGTCCATGGGATTCTCCAGGCAAGAATACTGGAGTGGGTTGCCATGCCCTCCTCCAGGAGATCTTCCCCACCCTGGGATCGAACCTGCATCTCTTATGTCTCCTGCATTGGCAGGTGGGATCTTTACCACTAGTGCCAGGTGTCTGAGACTGAAAGTGTTAGTCACTCAGTGGTGTCCGACTGCTTGTGACCCCATGAACTGTAGCACACCAGGCTCCTCAGTCCGTGGAATTCTCCAGGCAAGGATACTGGAGAGAATAGCCATTTCCTTCTTCAGGGGATCTTCCAGACTCAGGGAATGAACCTGGGTCTCGACATTGTAGGCAGACTCTTTACTGACTGAGCCACCAGGGAAGAGCCCTTCAAATCTGAGATACCTGGGTCAAGTCCTTGCCTTTTTTTTCAGTGATATGACCTTAGGAAAGTTATTGAACTTTCCTGAAGTCCAGTTTTCTGATCATTAAGATGAGATTGACTGCTGCCAATACTACCACCCATTGTCCTTGAATTTGGGGTAGGTGGAGGAGGTCAAACATGTAAAACACTCTGCATATCCTTCAGGACAAAATCATTGTTAACTATTATTATTTTCTGGCATGAATGCAAGCTGACAGATATCTGTTCACAGTTCAAGCATTCACTCTTGTTATTTGCATTGAGAACTTACTATGCACAAAGCACTCTGAAAGACACAAAGATGAATCCTTTCAGTTCAGTTCAGTTCAGTCGCTCAGTCGTGTCTGATTCTTTGCGATCCCATGAACTGCAGCACACCAGGCCTCCCTGTCCATCACCATCTCCCTGAGTTCACTCAGACTCATGTCCATAGATTCCGTGATGCCATCCAGCCATCTCATCCTTAGTCGTCCCCTTCTCCTCCTGCCCCCAATCCCTCCCAGCATCAGAGTCTTTTCCAATGAGTCAACTCTTCACATGAGGTGGCCAAAGTACTGGAGTTTCAGCTTCAGCATCATTCCTTCCAAAGAAATCCCAGGGTTGATCTCCTTCAGAATGGACTGGTTGGATCTCCTTGCAGTCCAAGGGACTCTCAAGAATCTTCCTCAACACCACAGTTCAAAAGCATCAATTCTTCAGCACTCAGCCTTCTTCATAGTCCAAATCTCACATTCACACATGACCAGAGGAAAACCATAGCCTTGACAAGATGGACCTTAGTCAGCAAAGTAATGTCTCTGCTTTTTAATATGCTATCTAGGTTGGTCATAACTTTTCTTCCAAGGAGTAAGCATCTTCTAATTTCATGGCTGCAGTCACTATCTGCAGTGATTTTGGAGCCCCAAAAAATAAAGTCTGACACTGTTTCCCCATCTATTTCCCATGAAGTGATGGGACTGGATGCCATGATCTTTGTTTTCTGAATGTTGAGCTATAAGCCAACTTTTTCGCTTTCCTCTTTCACTTTCATCAAGAGGCTTTTTAGTTCCTCTTCACTTTATGCCATAANCGATGGACATGAGTTTGGGTGAACTCCAGGAGTTGGTGATGGACAGGGAGGCCTGGTGTGCTGTGATTCACGGGGTCACAAAGAGTCAGACATGACTGAGCGACTGAACTGAACTGAACTAAATGATACCTGTTCCCTCTTGCCTTGTTCTACTGTGAAGTCTGTCTTTGGATCCAAGTGGAGCAAACTTCAACTATGAAGGGCATAAGAAGAAGAAATGTGACAGGTAGGCAAGAGGGGAATCCAAAGAAAGGGCAGGAAAAGAAACTGTGAGAAAGCCTTTGGAGTGGCTTCCACCTGCTTGAAATGGGAGAGTGGAATTAAGGTTTCTAAGAGCTCCATTTCTGAAGGTTTTCACAGGAATCTTTGAAAAGCTTAGGCAAGGTCCCTCCCCAACACACTCGATTCCTTCTTGATTGTTTGGTGTTTTTTAGTCACTAAATCATATCTCTTGCAACCCCATTGACTATAGCCTGCCAGGCTCCTCTGTCCATGGGATTTCCCAGGCAAGAGTACTGAAGTGGATTGTCACTTCCTTCTCCAGGGAATCTTCCCGACCCTGGGATCGAACCCACATCTCCCATACTGCAAGCGAATTCTTTACCACTGAACCACCAGGAATGCTCTCCTTCTTGATTAGAGAGAAACATACTTACCTATTTGAAAAGTATTTCTATAAATTTACAAGTTCTTAGGGATAGTAGCACTAAAGTCCCCAGGAAACAAAGTAGTTTCAATGCTGGATGAAATATTTTCTTGAAAATAGACAAAATTTTACTTTAAGTTTTTTAGTTTTTCTAATTCATATATATTTAATTATACATATTTACATAAAGATAAAATGAAAATACAAAGAACATTTATTATTTATTAGATGTAGAGTGGGGATAGTTTCCCAGTTTCATATATGATTGTTAGAGGTGGACCATAAAGAAGGCAGAATACCAAAGATTTGATGCCTTTGAATTGTGGTGCTGGAGAAGACTCCTGAAAGTTCCTTGGTCAGCAAGGAGATCAAACCAGTCAATCTTAAGGGAGATCAACCCTGAACATTCACTGGCAGGACTGATTCTGAAACTGAAGCTGCAGTGTTTTGGTCATCTGATGTGAACAGACGATTCACTGAAAAAGTCCCTGATATTGGGAAAGATTGAGGGCAGAAGGAGAAAGGGGTGTCAGAGGATGAGATGGCTGGATGGCATCACTGATGCAATGAACATGAAGTTCGGCAAATTCTGGGAGATGGTGTGGGACAGGAAGGCCTGGCATGCTACAGACCATGGAGTAACAAAGAGTTGGATATGACTGGGAGGCTGAACAACAACGACGACAAGGGACAGTTTCAGATTGTGGTTGCTCTGTCAGCTGGTCCCCAGCATGATAGCAAGGTCATCATGGAGCAGAACCCTCGTCCACCCACCAAGACTGGTAGCACGAATGAAAAAAAATGAAACAAAACAAGAAGCTTTGTCACTGAAAACTATAGCATCAGAACCTAGGTTAGACAAAACACTGCACATCCCAAGAGGGAAAGAACCAGGAAATTCACATAAGATGAAGCATAAATGGAATACAGATGAAATACGTATGGACAAAAGAACTTTATCCTCATAAGCAATAAAAAAATTAAATCAATGATTGTGTATGTGTATTTTTACCTATTTTTAAGAATAGGAATCCATACAATGCTAGAAAAAATGCTATATCTTATCTTTCTAACAACCAGTGAAGAGCTTTAAACAGATAATCAGAACCGCCTTCAACTTTTATACACAAGAATTTCTTCATAATGATTTTTATTACTGTAAGGAAAACACAAACACAAAGTCTCTGTTGCACCATTTTTGAGAATAAGAGAAAGGTTAGTGCATATTTTGTACATTCCTGTTGTGTTATATAGATATTGGAAGTCTATCTTTGAAGATGAGAAAGTAGAAATGTGGATTGTTGTTGTTAAGTCTCTAAGTCTTGCCTAACTCTTTGCAACCCCATGGACTGCAATACACCCATCTTCACTGTCTTTCCCTATCTCCTGGAGTTTACTCAAACTCATGTCCATTGAGTTGGTGATTCAAAAATGTGGATTAATATCTTTATAATTTCTCACACTTTGTAAATCTCTGGTGTGTTGACCAAATGTGTGTGTATACATCTGTGGCAGTGGTTTTTGACCTTGGGTGTTAGATACCTAGATAGAATCGGGCAATGAGAGATAGGAGCACCTTTGGGAGAGGACATTACTGTGAATGTACCAAGTAGAATGCTGTGCCCTGTGCAATGATACCCATCTCTGGTAAGGCCATCAGAGTTTGTTAAGTTGTAAAAACATTTATAGCGAAGCGTTCTGCATTTCTCTAAAAGTCGTCATTGTACACATACCTTTCTTGGGTTTGAAATGTGGGGTATTTTTTGAAAGCACTAAATCTGCATCAAAATTGGGGTTAGTCTGAAAAGCAGCCATGAGGTTAAAGGAAATCTCATTTAGATAATGTAGACTTTCATGGAGTAATAACTTAGGAAGAAGAAAGACAGGAAGTGAGTACATATACATGTTGACAGTGATATCTCTAAGTGGTATTACTTTAGGAGTTTACTTTCTTTCCTTATTCTTTATCATTTCATAGTTACCAAGTATTCTATAGCAGGCCTGCATTAGTTTATAATCAGAAAATGAAGGCAACCTTTTAAAAAAGTTTTTTTTTAAAGCATGCCTGTTGAGAACCTTACCACAAATTCTAAGAACTGTATTTGCAGATCTAGACTCTTGTGTTAAAAAATATGAATAAAGATTTGTGTCATACCTTCTTCTTTAAATTTATATTAAGGAAAAGCTAGACTCTCCTGATGATTTAATTAATAACATTATATGTAAAATATCATTTTCTTTCCTTATATTTTTATTTTTGCTGCCCCAAAATTCAGAGCTAAGTTTTATACTTATTTGCAGCCAGTTCTTTTTTCTGGATTTTCTGCCCATCACTTATTTGAATCACATTTTAACATTATTATACTCTTCCTTTGATAGCTTTGTTGTACATTTATCACATGGGAAGCTGCCTTCATCTATTTGAAAGTGTATATTCCTGCCATGCTCCTTTTTAAAGCATTGCAGTAACTGAGCACACAGCCCTACAAATGGAATACACCTGCAAGTCTGTACATATGTTGTTTTCTCTGCCTGAAGTCTACTTTTCATTATGGCTAGACCAGTAAAATCCTTATGATTATTCAAGGCTCAGACTTATTATTAGCTCCTCTGGGTCCAACAATAATTTGTATACGAGTCCCACAGCAGTTTCTGTCTTAAATTGTAATGATTTTTATTCTTTCACCAGGCTTTGAGTTTCTTGTGAACTACTAGAGTTAACCTTATTCATCTTCTCAGAATCACTGCACACCACATGGTGAATACTTAATAAATACTCAAATTAAAAAATGTTAAAATATAAGACAACTAAGTGAAACTAATGAGCTCAATCAACTACTCAAACAATTGCATTCTACTTCAATTTTAGGAGCTTATTTGCACTTTCTTTGGTACTGCAAATAATAATCAAAACCATGTTGCCTTTTATGAAAATCTGGTTTCTATTTATGTGGTCTGAGCCAGGTTCTGTTCTATTTATCATTGGTCCATTTATCAAATGTTTAATGGGCACCTATATTGTGCCTAGAATTGAGCTAGGAACCAAGGAATTGGAGGAAATTAACACAGGCATGATCAATGCCCTTATGAAGCACTGTTTCATAACTGCAACAGAGGCAGATATTAAACAATTCACTACAGTTTTTCTTCATTTATTCACATTTATAAAAGTTATCTAGGAATTCATAAGGGAAGTCGAGGATTTTATTGAGCTGACCAAAAAGTTTGTTCAGATTTTCCATATTATGGAATACTATTGTATTCCGAATTATGAGGAGGATATTAGTTTGTAAAGATGATGGTTAGAGCATAGGAAGTTTATGGGGCTATGAGAGCATCAGGTGAGTCCCCAACTCTCTCAAGCCTGAAATAACGTGATGGCCAACAAACAAATCATTTTAAGTCATATGATGATGAAAACAAATCGAAGACCTGAACTGCATAGAAAGACTGGTTTCTTAGTAGAATTTCTGTCCACTGAACACCTTCAAGAGAAGAGATGCTTTTCCATATTTGTGTGCTTAAGGTCTTGCACAGTGCTGGGCACATAAGAGATACATAAAATTTTCATTCATTATTAATAGAAAATTAATTCTTTTTCCCTAGAGAAAGCTTCAATTTTTGAATTTATTTTTCTTGAGGAAGGTGAGGAAGTCTTGACATAGAACCCTCTAATATACACTCTGATGAACAGTCAGAAATAATGCAGAAAAATATGCAGAAACACAATCATTTAAGGAATAAAGGAGCAAAATCACACCAATTTTCAATATAACATGAACTTCTTTCCTAATACAAAATTTCTTATTTTGTATGTAGTTTCCACTCAAAGATCTTTAGCATAAATGATCTTTGATAGTTACAGTAATTCCTCCTATAAAGTATTTTCTCAAGTTTTTCTTATACACTCCGCACAGAATATGATTTGTATTAAGTCAAATTTGTCACCACTAAGTTAGGAACACATTAAAACCTCACTACTTTTGGTGTTTTCTGTTTTGTCTCCAGTTCCAAAAATAGCACTTGGAAAAGAATTGTCAATCAATAACCATTAGCTGATTGACTTATTGATCTTGTTTATATTTTATCTCTGCTTGTCATCTTAATCTTATTCAACTCAATTAGTATATTTCAAATTTTAAATTCACTTTGACAGGAAATTTTTTCTATTTCCATACCTTTCTACTGGCCTTTTGATAGCTTACTGACAAGGCCAAGTACTAATACACATATTAACATGTACCAAATTAACCAAGAATAAAGCATATTGCTAGCCATTTAGATCTATGTGTTTTGCATATTATGTCAATTTTTAAATATATTAATTATCCAGTAGACCAAAATAATTCTTCAAAGTCACTTCAGTCTATCATGTAAATACATATGCTTATATATGAATTAATTCTGACAACAGATTATTTATCCATTAGTCTGAAAAAGGAATAACAACTGCAGCTGTTACTGTCTAATTATGGAGTCCCATATTCTGCCACTTTTTAATAATAAAGCTTTTGACCGAAAATACTGAAATGGCTTTTTCTATTATTTAGATAGGAAATATTGACATAATTCTTCTGTGAGTAGTGTGAAGGCTTACAATATGTTAACTAGCAACAACAACAATAAGCAATCTGCTTTCTGTGTCCATGGAAAAAAATTCTGTAGAGAAATAAAAGACTGACCCTTTGGAAGATATTTTTTGGAGAAAGTAAATTTCTCCTGTAACTCAGGAAGATACCAGATTTAATTGAAAAACTGTAATTTAGATATATTTCAGTTCAGTTGCTCGATTGTGTCCAGCTATTTGCGACCCTGTGGACTGCAGCACACCAGGCCTCCTTGTGCATCACCAACTCCCGGAATTGACTCAAACTGATGTCCATTGAGTTGGTGATGCCATCCAACCATCTCATCCTCTGTCATCCCCTTCTCCTCCTGCCTTCAATCTTTCCCAGCATCAAGATCTTTTCAAATGAGTCGTTTCTTTGCATCAGGGGCCAAAGTATTGACGTTTCAGCTTCAACATTAGTCCTAGTCCTTCCACTGAACACTCAGGACCGATCACCTTTAGGATGTTCTGGTTGGATCTCCTTGCAGCCCAAGGGACTCTCAAGAGTTTTCTCCAATACCACAGTTCGACAGCATCAGTTCTTTGTTGCTCAGCTTTCTTTATAGTCCAACTCTCACATCCATACATGACTACTGGAAAAACCATAGCTTTGACTAGACGGACTTTTCTTGGCAAAGTAATATCTCTGCTTTTCAAAATGTTGTCTAGGTTGATCATACTTTTTCTTCCAAAGAGTAAGGGTCTTTTAATTTCATGGCTGCAGTCACCATCTTCAGTGATTTTGGAACCCCCCAAAATAAAGTCTCTCACTGTTTCCACTGTTTCCCCATTTATTTGCCATGAAGTGATCAGATTGGATGCCATGATCTTAGTTTTCTGAATGCTGAGTTTTAAGCGAACTTTTTCACTCTCCTCTTTTACTTTCATCAAGAGTCTTTTTAGTTCCTCTTCACTTTCAGCCATAAGGGTAGTGTCATCTGTATATCTGAGGTTATTGATACTTCTCCCAGCAATCTTGATTCCAGGTTGTGCTTCATCCAGCCCAGCATTTCTCATGATGTACTCTGCATATAAGTTAAATAAGCAGAGTGACAATATACAGCCTTGACATACTCCTTTCCCAATTTGGAACTAATCTGTTGTTCTGTGTCCAGTTCTAACCTGACCTATATACAGATTTCTCAAGAGGCAGGTTAGGTGGTCTGGTATTCCCATCTCTTTAAGAATTTTCCAGAGTCTGTTGTGGTCCACACAGTCAAAGGCTTTGGCCTAGTCAATAAAGCAAAAATAGATGTTTTTCTGGAACTCTTGCTTTTTCGATGATCCAACGGATGTTGGCAATTTGATCTCTGGTTCCTCTGCCTTTTCTAACTCCAGTTTGAACATCTGGAAGTTCATGGTACTGTTGAAGCCTGGCTTGGAGAATATTTATATATAATGAATAATTGCAAATAAATGCAAGAAATACTCATAGTCAATCCCTGGATCAGGAAGACCCCCTGGAGGAGGAAATGGCAACATGTTCCAGTATTCTTGCCTGGAGAATTCCATGGAGCCTGACAGGGTACAGTCCCTGGGGTCACAGAAGAGTTGGGCAAAACTGAGCTCCTGAACATATTAAATAATCTCATTTAAAGGTATTTGGTAGTATGGAAAATTGAGTTTACAAGAGTAGTCAAGTCCTTTATTATAAAAATTCTATTGCTGCTAACACTGATGAAACATTCTTCCTCATCAAGGAATTTGTGATTTAGTTGCCTTCTGCATTATACATGAGAGCTTTTTTAGCAGATTGTTCACATCACTTCACTTTCATATCACTTCATTAATAATAACAATTATCAAATTAATAATCACTTAATAGGGAAAGAACATAAACCAGATTATGTATTAGATCTTAGTATTGCACGCATGGCATCGTTTGGAAATCAGTCTTTCAGTAACTGTAGCTAATTTGCAAAGCTTCATCTAAACATCTCCATTACCACTCAGGTAACCCCCACAGTCTGCATCCTGCTTGCTGAACTTCCTTTTGTCCTTCAGATGTATTCAGGGTGACCTTCCAAGATACAAACGCTGTCACATTCAAAATACACCATTGTCTAAGACCGTCAGGGCAAATTCTCAAACTGCTTACTTTTTTTCTTCTTACTTTTTCTAAAATATCCTCACTTCTCAAATATTTACCTATACCTAGATGTCAGTCCAAACATCCCTTCCTATAAACGCTGTAACTGCCAACTTTGCCCCTATCACAAGGCACCCACTTACCTTTTCTTCATTACATTTACCATATTTATCTTTTTGATTTCACTTTTACTCTCTACCTTCCTTATAAGCTTCATGAATATAGAAAGAGAGTCTGGCTTGGCTCATGCTTGTAGGTTTTGTTGTTGCTCTTTACTCTCTTAAGTTGTATTGAACTCTTTACAACTCCATGGACTACAGCATGCCAGGCTTTCCTTCACTATCTTCCAGAGTTTGCTCAAACTCATGTCCATTGAGAGGCTGATGCCATCCTCTATCATCCCTTTCCAGCCATCTCATCCTCTATCATCCCCTTCTTCTGCCCTCAATTTTTTCCAACATCAGGGTCTTTTCCAATAAGTCTTTCTTCGCATCAGATAACCAAAGTATCGGAACTTCTGCATCAGTCCTTCCAATGAATATTCAGGACTGATTTCCTTTAGGATTAACTGGTTTAATTTCCTTGCAGCCCAAGAGACTCTCAAGCTCTTCTCCAGCACCACAGTTCAAAGGCATCCATTCTTTGATGTTCAACCTTCTTTATGGTCCAACTCTCACATCCGTACATGACTACTAGAAAAATCATGATTCTGACTATATAGACCTTTGTTGGCAAAGTGATGTCTCTGTTTTTTAATATGCTGTCTAGGTTTGTCATAGCTTTTCTTTCAAAGAACAAGTGTGTTTTAATTTTGTGACTGTAGTCACCATCCACAGTGACTTTAGAGCCCAAGAAAGTAAAATCTGTCACTATTTCCACTTTTTCCCCATCTATTTGTCATGAAGTGATGGGACTGGATGCCATGATCTTAGTTTTTTGAATTTTGAGTTTTAAGCCAACTTTCTCACTCTCCTCTTTCACCTTCATCAAGACACTCTTTAGTCCCTCTTCACTTTCTGCCACTAGGGTGGTATATCTGCCTACCTAAGGTTGCTGATATTTCTCCTGGCAGTCTTGATTCCAGCTTGTGCTTCATCCAGTCTGGCATTTCTTGTGATGTACTCTGCACATAAGTTAAATTAGCAGGGTGACAAGACACAACCTTGATGTACTCCTTTCCAATTTTGAACCAATCCCTCGTTCCATGTCCATTTCTAACTGTTGCTTCTTGACCTGCATACAGCTTTCTCAGGAAGCAGGTAAGGTGGTCTGGTATTCCTGTCTCTTTAAGAAGTTTCCACAAGTTCATTGTGATCCACACAATAAAGGCTTTAGTGTAGTCAACAAAGCAGACTTATTCCCTGGTGCCTAGCATAGTTACAGGCACATAGCAGCTGCTTGTTAATAATGCTATATTTGAATGAGAACTGAACCAGGAATTGAAATCTCTGCATTCAGTTTTTACTTGATTACTTATTGGGAGTGTGAACTTGGACTACAATGTGTGCTTTATCCTCAGACCACAGAAGGAGTACTGCTGCAGATTCCAGCCCCATAATTATACACCAATGGTATATGCCCCACATTCATTGTCTAATGTAAAGGTCATGTATTTTCTTATCATAACTAAAATCAAAGGTTCTATTCAAATGGTAGTAGCTTCTAGTCATATGGAGTCCACCAAAGCCCGGTTTGGAAAGATGACAAAGCAAATATACCAGGAAGCCAAAATCATTGAGTAACAAAACCAAGAGAAAGCAGGAGTTGTTCTACAGAAAAAGATGCAATAAGAAGCAGAGAGAGAGAAGAGAATATGTAGCTAAGGGGAGAGACAGAGAGAGAGAGAGAGGGAGGGAGATGCAGAGGGACAGAGAGAGCATGTGATTAACTGTCTTGTGACCTTCCAGTTTTCTCTGAGGCCTGGCTCTATTCTCAACTTCACTATTCCTTGATCTTTACTTGTGTCCTTGGAAAAAGTTCTCATTTCTTTCTGAGCTACACTTAGTGAGTTTCTCTTCATTTCAACCAACATTGCCTGACTAAGACACTGAATTTAAGTGATCTGATTCTCAGTTGTCTCATTGTTAAGTGGATTTTATAGCAAGTCTGCTGCCTGTTTCATAGTTTGTTATAATAAACTTAAATAAGGCATGTGAAAGCACATTTATTTATACTATTTTGATTGATATGTTCCTATATTCATTCAATAAACATTAATTGCATGCCAACTATGGGCCAGATATTGGGCTTAGTCTGAGATTCAACAATGAGTTAGTTGCTACAATACCGTTTAGTCAAAGCTATGGTTTTTCCAGTGGTCATGTATGGATGTGAGAGTTGGACTATAAAGAAATCTGAGTATGGAAGAATTGATGCCTTTGAACTGTGGTGTTGGAGGAGACTCTTGAGAGTCCCTTGGACTGCAAGAAGATCCAACTAGTCCAGGAATGTTTTACTTTCTATTTTTTCTGTAACAAATTATCTAAAATTCCTTGTGTCATTTACTAACTAATCAATCAAGGACAAGATATGAGTTACTTCACTGAAATCTATTACCTCATGGCTGTGAAGCTTATTGTCATTGCTGTATGGAATATAGTATGTTTTACTTAATGTAAATAAGTATATTTATTATTCAAAAAGAGCCAACTAATCACAAATGCAGGGAGCTGATTGTTAAAAAAAAACAAAAAACTTCCCAACACAAAGCACATATGACAAATATTACTCAGTAAAGCCTTAATTCTTCAGAAGAGATTATAGTCATGCTCACAGTCTGAGTATTCGAATATAGCACATCCATTGAGAGTCAATTAAGTGCTGCTAAAAGTCTGATACTAAGACCCTAG
Organism: Neotragus pygmaeus; assembly: GCA_006410875.1. NCBI lineage: Eukaryota > Metazoa > Chordata > Mammalia > Artiodactyla > Bovidae > Neotragus > Neotragus pygmaeus. Next base: position 91,529 of record SJYV01036294.1, on the reverse strand, counting down.
TGGTCTGCAAGATTTTAGTTTGCATTATGTCCAAAAAAATTATTCTGAGATAAACAACTAGATTCTTAGTTGTTTATTTAAATATATATTATATATATATATATATATATATAAAATATATATATATGGATGTGTATATATTTACTTTAAAATGTTATATTCTTAAGAAAAGTTTTGGGTACCAACTATCAGCAATGATGGGTAATTATTCTCCCAATTATTTAAACCATATGCTAAGTACTTGGGACAGATATGTTGGCAAACAAAACAGTCATTGCTCCTGTACTCTTCCTCAATAAGCAAATAAATATATAGCAAACAAGAAATGTACAGTAACAAAGTACGATAAGAACTATAAGCAAAAACAATAAAATTCCATGTGAGAGCATTTCTATGAGGAGGGGTTTGAGTCTATGTGAGAAGAGGACAGGAAAGTGCTGTTATAGGAAGTAACATTTAAGCTGAGACCTGAAAAATGAGTTAAAGTTAGTAACACAGATTGTATTCTCTGGAAAGCAGACTTAGAGATAGAGATTGGCATCCAGAAAGTCAACATCTATACGGGGAAGCAAGTGTGCTGAACTGTTTCAGGGAGAAATTGGGCTGATACTGTTTCAGTGGATGCCTCTGCAGTCCCCACAGAGACCTCTGAACCTGGAGTGGCCCTAAGGAACTGTGCACTGTTGGGAGGAAAAGGGAAGATGAATCAGATGGTGAGGGAAGTGTCCATTGGAATTAGTAATAATTAGATGTTCTAAACTAAATGAAAAGGGACACTGCTGAATAGAGTGGTAAGGTGTATCTGAGGTTAGAGATCATGACGTGATGTCCATATGTGTTGTAGAACTGACCAGACCCATAGAAGACAGATTTGGGGATTTTTCCAAATAGAGAAAAGTGAGGATAATGGAAATGAATCTATTTTACATGAAATAATTACAATGATGAACTATGGACTGTAAGAGTAATGAAGAGAGAATCAACAGCAGGAGGGTGCTAAAGAACAGAAAGAAAGTGAAAGTGAAAGTCACTCAGTCGTGTCCAACTCTTCATGATCCCATGGACTGTAGCCTATCAGGTTCCTCCGTCCATGGGATTTTCCAGGCAAGAATACTGGAGTGGGTTGACATTTCCTTCTCCAAGAGATCTTCCCAACCCAGGGACTGAACCCAGGTCTCCCACATTGTAGGCAGACGCTTTACTCTTTGAGCCATGTCAAATACTAAGAACAAAAAGGAGTCAATCAGTTAACTCAGTTTCTAAGATCTAAGATTATATAAGTCAGCACTTGTACCTGAACTGAAGAGACAGAAAGATGGAGTCAGAGTCACATATTTAGAAGGATGATATTCCTCCTTGTTGAGAATAATCCTTGTTTATTCCTGTTGTTTCAGCATATGATCAGAGAATGCAATGGCACCCCACTCCAGTAGTCTTGCCTGGAAAATCTCATGGATGGAGGAGCCTAGGATGCAGTCCATGGGGTCACTAAGAGTCGGACACGACTGAGCGACTTCACTTTCACTTTTCACTTTCATGCATTGGAGAAGGAAATGGCAACCCACTCCAGTGTTCTTGCCTGGAGCCTGGTGGGCTGCCGTCTCTGGGGTCGCACAGGGTTAGACACAACTGAAGCGACTTAGCAGCAGCATATGATTGGTAAAATAATTAATAGGATATCCCTTCATTCTCAAATTTTTCCCAAATTGGATATTATATGACTACTGAAGAATATTTAAATTCATAAATCTTAATGTAGCGCATATTCTGGTGTTGGCAATACACTGAATGAGACCATGGAGATGTGTAGATAGTGTGGTTGGAGAATCATTGGCAATGTGATGGCAGTGAACTAGGGAGCCAAGATATCATTCACATAAATGTTGAGTCATCAAGAATGATGAGTAATAGGAAGTTGCCCAGACTGAAATGAATGAGGANTCCGTGGGTTGGGAAGATCCCCTGGAGAAATGAAAGGCTACCCACTCCAGTATTCTGGCCTGGAGAATTCCATGAACTGTATAGTATGTGGGGTGGATCTCAAAGAGTGAGAAAGGACTGAGTGACTTTCACTTTCACTTTTGCTACAGTTAAACATTATAAACTAATCTGCTATAATTGTTTAAATATTTTTCATGAGAATGGGTAGATAAAATTTGTATTTTTAAAATAAAAAAAAAAATTAATCCCTGGGTTCTCATAGAACTGCCTCCTGAATTTAAAGCAGAGCTTCCTATCAGCTGGCTTTTTAACTTATTCTTTCCTTTAGGTAGAGAGAAAATAAAGAAAGGAAAGGAAAACTATGGATAAGGATAGGAGAAATGTTTTTATACCTATGCTACAGTCCTACAGGATTAAGACAATTGGAAATCATTTCTAAGTGATCATTACTTTCTCTTGAGACTAAGTTCACTAATGCTAGGCTGGTGCAGAAATCTATCAGATTCTAAGAGACTGAATTTCAGCCTGAGATAATGGCTTTAATTGTTAAGATACTGAAATAGTTCTACACTCACAAAAGGCCCAAAACAGTTGCCATCTTGTTGTTGTCCATCTCTCTGCATTCTTAAGCTTTACATATTTCTACTCTGAAGATAAAAGTTATTAAATGTTTATCTTGTTATCCTCAAGCTTCTTAATCTTTAATCTCATCTAGACTCAAGTCTTTAATCCAGTTTAGTAGTTACAAGGATTCTGGGGATAGAACTGAAAGATAAAAAGCTGAAAAAGAAATTATACTTAAAAACCTCAAAAGGATTGAAACTCTGCAATTAAAAAATGAAAGAGGTAGCAACTATAGACTACCAAGAAAAGGTTAATGAGATTCAATCCTTAGCATTTGGGGAGGTAAGACAGCCTAGTAAATGAAAGCATAAACTATCTGCCCTTTGTAGATCCTCTTGGATGCTAACCAGCTGTGTGACATTGCTCATTTTCATATTGCTTCTCTGAAATAAAGTCTTTATTTTCTATAAACAATAGTAAAGAAAATGTATCTCAAAATATTGCTGGAAATGTTTAATGATACCTTGTTTCTGATATATGATTAGCAATATAGGCAATAAATATTAGTCAAAATAAAATATGTCACAATGTATCACGACAGATAAGATAATTTTTTAATTGTCTGATTCAAAATCAAAATTCTTTGTGTCCTCTATTAGGTGACAAATCTAAATTAAAGTTAAAACTGTACACACTTAGCATAGGCATTGAGTTTAAATTATGTATGCTGGATTGTATTATTAAAAGGAAATATTTTTAAGAGTATAAAGCATTTAGTGGTATTCCATAATACATTATAAACTGCATTTTTTATGCATACCATTAGTCTGCATATGATGAGCAAATGCATTTTCAAGATAGAATGAAACATGTGAAGTTAAAATTTTAATGGAAGCTCTACATTTCTATTAAATTTGGTTATGGGACAAATGGGAGAGAGCTCAAATTGCCTGTGCCATGCTGATTTTGCTTGATTTTATTCTACTTCCTTTATAATAACCTTAGAAAAGTTTTGGTATAATCATTCATCTCTTTTTCAGGAGTTGTTCTTGTTTAATCATTTTACACAGTTATGTCCTTGTGATCAGATCTTATGTCAGACTAGTCAAGACAATTGTGCTTGATTTATTTTAGTAAAAGACAGGGTATATATAAAATTTCTGTTTTCTTCTGGCTGAAAAAAAAAAAAAAAGCATGAGACAGAAATCATGAAATCTGAACCTTTATGAGCCAAGAAGAAATGGGACTTGAGATACTAGGTGAATATGTATACTTTTATCAAAAAAGGCTGAACTCTCTCTTCAGTAGCATATTATGTAGATGAAAAAGTAACTGAAGAAAATAACATCACAGGTGGTGCAAGAAATCTCAGCTGCAGCCATTGCACATGTTAATTTCATTGGTATAGAATCCAAAAGGCAGTTTGGCTGAGGGGTTCGGTATTTAGGCTTTGGATTCAGGCAAACTGGGTTTGAACACAGCTCTGTCAGTTACCATATTTGCAACCACAGACAGTTTATGTAACCTCTCGAAGCCTCAGCTGTCTCATTTGAAAAATAAATGATACCTACTTGAAGAATTGTGATAATTAGTGAGGTGATATATGTATGAGCACTTACCATGCTGTCTGAACATGATCAGAACTGCATACACATTAGCTAATATTAATAGCGTGTGTGTGTGTGTGGATGGAGGGAATTAAGGAGGAGAAAACTCATAGGTGGGGGACACAGCATTACCAAAATATTCCATCAGTTTTTCAGGTTTTTTTTCCCCTTACTTTGAAACACTAAACCCTGGGAATCAACTTCTTAATCACAATCATTTTCCTTTATTGTAAAGAAAGCCATTAAATGAAATATGATCAGAGGAAGGCATTCCGTTTCTCTTATTCTAATTAAGTTGCAATTTTATTACTAAATAGTCTTCCTCTTTTGTAATCAATATATTTCTAACCTTGGCCATTGATCTACTTCATTGATTTGGTAGGAGAATCCACTTATTAACACCAAAACTAAGCAACAGGCTTCCTATCTTGGCTCTGTTACTGAATACTAGTGCAAGATTCGTAGTGTCTTCAATATGACATTTATACTGTTGGAGGTTTGAGGGCTCCCATAATAATAATATTTCTATTCTCCTACCAGACTGAAAGCAAATTGAGAGAGAAATAAAGAAAATAAGGAAGATGGAGTGGGGACCTTCATTACTGGTAAAGCAAAGATTAAAGAATATGATATATATGCAGTATAATTGAGCCTCTTGATGCAATTTGGCTTGCGTGCATCTCCAGCCCTTCCTGGTCTCTGAACTCTCTCACCTCCACTGCCAGCTGTGAAGGGGCACAGTGTGTAGCATAGCAGGAATGCTCTGTAGGCAGCTTACTCCTAAAGAAAGGAAAGAGAAGGGGACCTGACTACTTTCTGTCTTTGAGTTACCTATAGTATCTCCTAGCATCTCCTCATAGCCAAGAAAGGCATGAGGGAGGGGATGGAGAGAGACCCAGGAATATGCTAATATATGTTTTTAGGTGTAAGGAACTGTTGACAGTGGAATTAAATGCATCACTAATTAGGATTTCCCAGTTTAACCCCTTGATTAAGCCTTAGCCTCATTTTGCCTATTATCTCCCAAGGGGTGCCCATTACCCTGGGGGACTGAATGGAGAACAACAGACTATCAGGACAGGTTCCTTGGTACCTTTTTGAGTCTATGCCAATCCCTACTTTCTTTGGTGTTTTCTTGGGGGAAAATATTAAGGAAAATATAGACTTACCCTCAAAAGTTATTAAACAGTACACTAAATCAACTACAAGACCACTCTATACCCAAAGTTAAACTGCATTGTCTGCTCTATTTCAAACCTCAAATTATATCTATTTGCATTTTTTGTTGTATCTCACTAGAACTTCTATAATATGAAGTATCATAATATCATAGAGACATTCCAACAATAATATGGTAAATTTTACAATAAAATAATGTCAGAAACAGAAAGAAGCTCCACATTTGAATAAAACACCCCTCTTTTTCATATTCTCTAGAGATCAAGTTTAAAAACCACTTATAAGATCAAGTTCAAAGATTAAAGGAAACTAATATACAAATTGTTTTCTTGTTATGAGCTAGAAGTCCAAGGTATTAAACACACATACATACACAAACACACCCATTTTATTATTATCCTATTCAACCATAGAGATACTTAATGCTTAGGTGAAGCTGAAGTTTCTTATGCAACTACACCATCTTCAGTGGAAATAAATGTGCTTCCTTAAAGGCTTCAGAATTTGAATTCACCCAATGCCAAACCTCTGTTCTGTCATACTTTTTAGAAATTCCAATAAATTAATGGAATGTGCAAGATAATCATAGTATTGGCCTCAAAGGAAGTCATTCCCCAATGTCCAAAGTGATTATCCAGGAGGCAGTGATATTCCTAAAAGACAATACATACGTTTCCAAAGACTAGCGATGACTCAGAAGTGTTTGAGTGAAATAGGACAAAGATAAACTTTCCTGGTTATAGCCTCAGGAGGATGCTAGTCAGTATTTGCTAATTGCCTGTGAATTTATTTAACTGGGAGAATTCTCTGAGCAAGATGTNTACGTTTCCAAAGACTAGCGATGACTCAGAAGTGTTTGAGTGAAATAGGACAAAGATAAACTTTCCTGGTTATAGCCTCAGGAGGATGCTAGTCAGTATTTGCTAATTGCCTGTGAATTTATTTAACTGGGAGAATTCTCTGAGCAAGATGTTAACTTTTGCACAATTGCTATTCCACTATCTGGGGAAAATTAGAGGGAGCATGCCTCCTCTAAGAATAGCATCTGTATATTGGAGATATCCTGAAATGTTTATAAATCTCAGAGGGTGACCAGTCATCTTGGAGGTGTCTTTCTTTCTCTGCCAGTATATTGACTAACCTTGATTTCCATTTCTTCTATGTCCTGCCTACCTGTGCCTGACACTAAGAACTCCATTCTAGAATTTCATCTGTGCTCTACTTCAGCACAGAACTCAGCATCATTGTGGCTTAAAATTAATAAATTTTGTACCATCTACGTAAAGACCTATAGAGAAAAGGGACCTTTACTCATTAGATCTTGACCACATTTATTGCAGCTTGTGCAGCATGCTTGGGTATGCAAAGTTTCCTGGAGACCCTGTGTATATATATTAAGAGGCTGGCGTCTATGAAGTTCAAGATCAAGCTGTGGAAAACTGTTTGACAAAGTCCTCTTGATCAATAGTAGCTCTTTTCTTGAGACCAGTGTAATTCAACCCATGTTTCCTGAGTTCCACAATATTCTACCTACTTCCCCAGGTAAGAGAGAGAGATCCACTAATAGACATTATTCTTCAGGAAAGTAATTATTAGGACCAGGAAAGGATCACTCCTTCCCCTTCCTTTAAATGTATTTATTTTAAAAAAAAAAAAAAATTAGACCCACAGAAATCACTTCAGTTGTAAATTGGCCAATAGGATGTACTCACATACTCAAAACACTTGCTCCAGAAATAAAATGTTAATAAGCATTATTATCATGAGCAATTACATTTTATTAAAATTCAATGGTATAATTATGAGTTTAAAAGCTAAGTTGTTTTAAGTTTATTAAGCTAAAACAACTTTTTTTAAATTTAACTCATTAAGAGAGTTTATTAACTCACTTTTCTTTTAACTTGAATATTTGAGTTTAATTATAATAGGCTTTTCTTTTAATGGATATAATTAATGTTTGAATCCTACAGCACCCTTAAGTGGACATGATCCTACCAATGATCAGTTAGTAATTATCCCGGAGGCTAATGCTACAGTGGGAGTTTTTATAAATAGCTAAAACTAATAGATGATACAAAAATATATGCTTCTCCTTTTACTTATAAATGATATGAAAGTAATTTTATAAAGATACCCATGTTCAGCCATAACAATAAAAAATATTTCTATAGATGAAACCTGACAAGTGTTTCCCTCATTCCTTGTAATTTCACTGGAGTGGGTAGGGGTTTGGTTGCTGTATTTACCTTTTATCCAGTGCTGCTCCTGCTTATCTTACCTATTTCTTTGAAGCTGAACATTAAGGGTCCTTGAGACTTTGGCTTGGATACCTATTAATGATTTAAGTACATCTAATTTTTCTTCTTCAGCCATTGTACCATTAAAAAAAAAAAATCAAGACCACTTTATTCCACAACCCAAAAATGTTAAGGAGGAGGTAACTAACTAAATGTTTAAGAATGTGTTATTTTAGTTATCATTGTCATTGCTAACACTCATTAGAGCTTTTTATCTTCAAAGTGCTTGGTAGGCATGAGGAACGCCCTCCCTCTCACCTCCTGTCCACCTTTCCTCTCTGTCTCAAGAACTGTGATGGATCTTTAACTCTCCGTGACCTTTGCATTTTTATAAAGTGCAGTCATTGATGATGACTACCCTTTCGGGGCCAGTCTTATCTGGTGGTAAGGAGGAACATGTGCCTTAAGGTTCAAAATAATTAATAAGAAATAAAATGCTTTCCAAGTGGAATTCAAGAGTTCNACGTATATCAGTTCTCCCCGAATTAATCTATAGGTTTGATGTAATTCCTATTAAAATACAAGCTTGAATTTTTATAGTTATAGATAATCTGATTCTATAAATTAAATGAAAAGCAAAGGAAGAGTTCAATATAATTAAAAAAAATAAAATGACATTCCTGGTTTTAATTCTCACTACATATCAATAGTAATCAAGATAATGTGTTTTTAGTGGGGAGGGGAATTAAAACAAACATCAGTGTAAAGAAGATGTGGTGTATATATATACAATAGAATATTACTCAANTTTAAAAAAAATATTGACCTTGTATAAAGTGAATTTGTTAAATATAATTATAGTCACTATTTAAAACCTAATTTTTTGAATTGTCTACAATCATTTGCAAGTGAAAAAGACTTTTCTTTCCTTAAAAACTTGGGTCTTCGTTTTTTTCTTTTTTTTTTTCCTAGTGTGTTAGTCACTGCCTATAACACAATGATAAAAAGGAGAGTGGGAGATTGACGTGCACATCCTTATCTTTGGAGCAAAACATTTGACTAATATTGTACTTGATAGTGAAAGATTGTATACTGGAAACTATCAATGCATTAAAAGAAATCAAAGCTCTCAGTAAGTGGCTGCTGCTGCTCCTGCTAAGTCGCTTCAGTCATGTCTGAGTCTGTGCAGCCCCACAGACGGCAGCCCACCAGGCTCAGAGGAATATAATCATGAGTTTGGTGACTCAACATAATAAACGTATATCAGTTCTCCCCGAATTAATCTATAGGTTTGATGTAATTCCTATTAAAATACAAGCTTGAATTTTTATAGTTATAGATAATCTGATTCTATAAATTAAATGAAAAGCAAAGGAAGAGTTCAATATAATTAAAAANACCAGGCTCCTCTGTCCACAGGATTCTCCAGGCAAGAATACTGGAGTGGGCTGCCATTTCCTTCTCCAAAAACAGGTATGGATATCAAGAAATACTGAAGAGGTATTCCTGAAGTGCAAATAAGATTTTGTTTTTGTTAAAATAAGCCACAATTCAGGGTCTCACCTGGGAAGCACTGAAGCAGAGATAACAATCTTGTCAGTAAAGCCTGTTTGTTTGTTTTTTTTCTGGGGCACCACCCTGAGGACAATGGAAAAGGAAAGTTCTGATAGAATTTTTGTGTGGGGGATGCTTTCACATATGCTATAACTCCAGAGTCAGACTGAAACGCATTTGCTATTTACAGGTGTGACTGGCACTTTTAGTATTTGGAACTACGATTGCAAGGGTCTGAAGAAAAGATACATAATTCCCAAAGTCTCATCTGAAGTTATCTAGTTTTGAGACCTTTTGGTCTTCTTCCCTTAATTCTGAAAGGATCACTCTGCAGCAAAGAAAGAATGTGTTTGTCCTTTTTGAAAAAGAAAGTCGGGCTTGTGTTTTCTTTTTTAACTATTTTAATCTGGGATAGGTTAACAGGGATGTAAAGTGTTTGCCTTGGGCCAAAAAAACAAATATTCAGCATTCACATTGTAAAACTCTTCAGCAATGATTTAATGTTTAGCAAATGGCAGTCTAAGGAAAGTTAACTTTTGATGAATTATTACAATGTTTCAAAGAACACTCACAATTATAGATTTTTGTATCCTTTGTTTTGTTTCCAGTCTTTTTTTTTTCTTCTTTCTAAAAAAAGTATTCAGTCTTGGTTAAAGTCACTTTGATAAATACCAATTGCAAGTTAATCAGTTCCACATTTCTAATTGTTTTCTCAAAGAAGCTAAGGATNTATCCTTTGTTTTGTTTCCAGTCTTTTTTTTTTCTTCTTTCTAAAAAAAGTATTCAGTCTTGGTTAAAGTCACTTTGATAAATACCAATTGCAAGTTAATCAGTTCCACATTTCTAATTGTTTTCTCAAAGAAGCTAAGGATTATTAATTTGGTGAAAGTTGTAAATGTTTGGTGCTGGAGTTTCCAGGGACTACTCTGGTAAGATTTGTTGGAACCATGTATTATAAACTATGCTCCACACTCTACATTGATAGAATAACAGGATCCGATGTTTGTAAGCCTAATTGCTCTGTAGGGATCAAAGACATGTTACTTACTCATCTTACGCTGGGTTTTGGGATCACAAGAAAAGTAGCTTGATCCCCCAAAAAGCTGTTCTGAGGCAAAAATGGAGTGCAATAACCCATATCTGATCCAGGAAAAAGAACAGAATTGATTTCCAGTCAGTTTTATACAATGGAGGATATAGGAACTATATGATCAGTAGAAGGAAAAACAACCAAAAACAAATATAACACATAATTAACTTGGCAAATATAATTAGAAGGTTTATAAGAAAGTTGGAAAGTATTTTTTTATAAAGATTTTACAAATCGCATATATTTTCTTAGTTTTAGATTAACAGTCTTTCCCCAAACTTAATCATTGAAAGAAAAGCCTTTTGTCTGGCTTTAAGTTTTTTACAGGTCTAAACTTCTAAAATTATTTCTTGTTTGCATAAAAAATGGTGACATTTTAAAGAATCAAAAACACCTAATGAAAACATGATGGTTTGAGTGCTTAAGATATTGAGAAGAATAGAACAGTTTATTTCCCCAAACTTAACAAATGAAGTAGCAGAACTTCTTAATATTTAAATTCAGAACTCGAACCCGCTGTCTGTATATATTTGATAAAGACTCACCGAACTTTCCACTGAATTTTCTGAAAAAAAAAGAAAAAGAAAGAAAGGAGAATTTGCTCCTCTCCACTCTTCCAATATATACACTATTGGAGTCATAATTTTCACTCCTAAAATGAGTAACNTCCCAAAAGCAGTTGCTGGTGGTGAGGATGAGTGTTCCTCAGCATATGTCACTCCAGTATGTGGGAGTCAAAAAGGAAGTGGGCCCCTAGGCAAGACATAATACACTGTATGTTCAGACTAATTAAGAGTCAAGGATACTGGCCCATCCAAAGGCTGGTAGGAGAGATCGAGAGAAAAGGGTTTTATGCTGGCGTCTGTCACCGACCAGCTATGGGATCCTGGTTAACTCGTTTCACTTCTTGAGCCTCAAGGTTACTCCAGAGTTTCCTCTGAAGCATGAGACAATGATGACAACAGGAGCAACAACAACAGCGACAGTAAATGTTCACAGTCTTTTCATTAAGGGCACAACAAGGAAAACAAAAACTGCTCTAAATATTTGAAACATCCTGGTGGTGGAAGAGCTGAAGAGCAAACAGGAGACAGAGTGGCCCTGGGAATAGCAACAGCGAGAAGCGCCCTACCACCTCCAGGCTGAAGGGCCCACGGAGGCGGCGGTAGAGGCTCCCAGCAGAGCCGCAGCCTTGGCAGCCTGGGCAGGGGTGGCTGGAGCCATGAGGAGGCACAGCCTGGAGGCGAACAGCGGGGAGGGGAAAACCATGCTCTCCCTTCCCCCAGCCTTCGCTGCTTCCAGGGGCCAAACCCAGGGGAAAGCTAGAAACCGCCTGCAGGGTCAGAGGTCAGCAGGGGAGGAGAGGAATGGAACTGAGGGCCAAAGGACTGGGGCTCTCACTATGGATGTGCCAGACACTGTTCTCAACTCTTACCAAAAGTTCAGCAATTATATTTAAAAAAAATATGGATCTAAGACTACGAAAAGAATGTGTATATATGTATAACTGAGTCACTGTGCTGTACAGCAGTAATGAACAAAGCATTGTAATTCAACTATCTCCAATTAAAAAATAATTTTAAAACAGCAGATTAAAAAAAAGCGTTACTCCTAGGTGGGACACAATGTTATTCTCTGATGAGGAAAGGGATGTACTGAAGAGGTTACGTAACTTGCACAAGAAGACCTTAACAGTTGGTGGCAGGGCTGGGATTCAAATCTTAAAAGTCCATCTTACTCCTTCCAGTGGTGTGGCAACCAAAAGCAAAAGACCACACTGTTGCCAGCACTGTGCATCTGTCGTTAGGCAATGCAAATGCTTTAAGGATTTAATATTCGAACATTGCATTTATGCTGTTTATCCACAAATGAAGTTACAGGATGTGCTTGGTCGTTCTGAACACTACGGACCTCTCTGTGCCGGGAGCTGCTACAAACAGCCCCAAACTCAGCCAGGTCCTGAAAACAAGTTTTCCCACGGCACGCACAGTCACGGTCATAGTACTCTAGAACAAGTCTCTCCCTCCTTCCTTCCCTCAATATTTATCAAGAAATCACCAAGTTTCAGATATAATGGATACCTATTGAGAGTATTCAATATTTGACCACTCTCTTTTTTCCCCCCATTTTTTTGCGTTTCCTGTGTAAAGTTAATGCTAACCAATGACTCTGGGTCAAGCTAACTGTGTAATGGCCTAGATGGAGTCCATTCCAATAATTACCTGTGCTTTAGTCATGCTGTGCCACGCCTGTGTTTTGCTCCATGGCAGACACGACTAACAGATCAAGAAACCCCTCACCCAAAGCTGGCTTTGGTTTCCTGGTTCTTTTCCACCCAGCATTTCAGATCCCTTGTGTCATCAGAGACAAGATGGCAAATAATCCCTATTTACTAACCTAGCATTAGGATCAATATTTCCTAAAAATAAGGCAAATGTCTAAAGGGACTGCTTTATAAACAAACTAGGCTAGTATTTTAGATTCTGAAGGCAGATGAGTATGTAAAACCACAAAAATGGGTTTGAGAAAAAATGGCTTTCATATCTTTTTCTTTTTACTTTTGCATTAGTTTCCTTGCTAATTATATAACTGTTTAATTTTCTTCATAGGCTTAATATTATAAAGGCTTGCTACCTATGATATTTATTACCACTCAATATTTACTAAATACTAAAATTTATTGGCATACGTGCACAGTAACACATCAGGTTTTACATATTATTTTAGAAATGGAAAAATACGAGGTTGCTCTACTATGCACATCTATATCTCTAGAAAAGAAAAAAAGGTGCAAATGAATACGCACTACATTACCTTCAAGTTTAACTGGCAGAGAGAAAAGAAAACATTGAAGTGTCTAAAAATGTAGATACCAAATCATGTTATACATCATTTTGGAGGAAGACATAGTTTCTCTGGCAATAAACTGTTCACCCGTGAAATGAAATAACCCTTCTAGGAAAGGATGATTAATTATTTAATAAACATTGTGTATTTTTAGATTCACTAAGAAAACATAAATGGGAGGAGGTGCTCCAGGGATGTCAGTGGGCAGCATCCTCCACCTGCAGCCCACCAGGCCCAGCCCTGTGGGTGCAGAGGATGGGGAGCCTAAATGAGGGACAGCGCAGAGGGGGGGTTGGGGCACTCGGGCAGGTGCCCATTCATTGGGGCCAGGTGCCCCTGCCAGGCCCTCTTCTTATTTATCATCTCACACCAAGCTGCACATAGGTTCTAAGGCTTCTGTCTCTACACAGGAGGACACTGAGTCTCACGATAAGTAATTCACTCGCCAAAGTCACACAGCCAAGAAGAGGTGGATCCAGGAATTAACTGGATGTGTATCAGACTCCAGAGATCCTTCCAATATACCATATAACCTATACCACTCGGAGGGGAGACAGAGATGGGCGAGGATAAAAGAGGGGCAGAGCAGGGGAGAAAAGTGGAATAGCAGAAAGAGGTTCCCACCACCCTAATGGTCCCAAAGGTATCAATATCAGACCCTCACCTCTGGAACNGGAAATAAGTGATATTGACAGTATTTCACTTAAATGCTCAGCATACTAAAATACAGCAAATGTTTGTCTGATACATAAATCTACACAAAATCATAGAGCCAACTATATTGTTAGGGGAAGCACACTGATTGAAACCTTCCACCCTGGCCAAGCACCATAGTAACCATTTGCATAAGTTTTTTTACGACAGGAGGTCCTGGTAAGGACCATGGAACTAATAAGCCTCCACCAACCAGAAGAATTCAGGAAAGATCAAAAGGAGGTCCGACCACCTCCCAGAATCCTTTTCTCTGGCATCCATCTTGGCTGAACAAGGGGTACACCACCAGGAAAGTCTCTGAGTCAGAATGATTGGCTAAAGACAACCCAGAAACTAATCCCATCACCATAAAACCCTGCGAGCCAGTGGCAGAGCTGTTCTCCTGGGTTCCCTTACCCTACTGCTCTCTACCCAGGTGCCCTATCCCAGTAAAATCTCTTGTCTTGTCAGCACATGTGTCTTCTCGGACAATTCATTTCTGAGTGTTAGACAAGAGCCCAGTTTTGGGCCCTGGAAGGGGTCCCCTCTCCTACAACAATATCAAACTTAAAAGCAACCAAGCTAAAATGGATTCCAACAGACCATTGCCATAGCTTTGTTAACAGAGTTGGAGTTTTAGATTTGAATTTGAAATAAGACCTGTTTCTGTTAAAAATTCAGAATCTCAATTAATCCAAATCTCCAATTAAGTCAAATCTCCAACTGGCAATTTGACCCCATATCATTAGACTGCTGTGGTTCTGTTACACTATCCTATGGGTAATTTTTTTTAATAATTTCTATTTCTCTTTATGTCCTTAATATATTTACTGAATCAACTTAACATCTGTTTAACTGTAAATATTCAAGATAGGGACTTCCTTTTCACTTGTTAGACTAGAATTGGGAATGCCTGAATGATTAATAAAATACTTGATATGATGACTATAAGGATGATAAAATGACAGTGATAATCTGAGTTTGAGGTTTTAAGTCAATAGGTTTATTTCATAAATTTAAAATGGTCTAAAGGCAGAACGGGACATAAACAGGGGGGGCGGAATTCTCAACACTCTCATTTGTGCCTTTCCATTTTAGTAGTTATTTATTGTTGAAATATTCTGATTATAAGTATATTCCTTTACCTTCTCCCCCAATTTTGTGTTTGTGTTTTTGTTTTTTTTTTTTACCTTAACTGATTCCTTCCCTGGGTTAAAAACAGAGCACATATTTTGCAAAGCTCCTTCAGATAGAAACAGCTTCACCACTGCTGTATGACCACTGGAACTATCCTTATTCAAGTCTTGAGACTTCTAAAACAATATCTGCCCTGCATCCACATTGTTTCCAATAGGCAGCATGTATTTGGGAAGCATTAATGATTTTAAAAGGCTCTGGTTCTTAGAATTTTTCTTCTTAAGATCCTTTGCATTTTTCTTTTCAAAGGGCTTCAATATGGAGACCTGGTAAAGGAGGATTAATGTAGTTTAACAAAGTGAAAAACTAATTGAATCATTAACTCACCATTCAGATTCAAATATCTTCATTCCAAACCTTATTCACTATTTACACTTCTGCTTTGCTCCTCTGCCTGACTCTTTTCTTCTCCCTTATTGGTAAAACTTCTTAGTCTTAGGTCTAACCCTGAAAAGGTCATGTGAAAATGCACATTAAGCATGTAAGAGACAGGCCTGGCTGCTGGAATGAGGGCTCAGAGGGCTTTTGCTCTAAAAGTTTGAAGTCTTAACATTTCAGTGTTCCTGCAAGACCCAAGAACCTTGTCAATTTACTTCAATTGGCACAAAAACATAACTGGCTATAACTTTGTTTAAAATTAGTATTTGATAGTTCTCAGTCATTTTGTAAACTTTATTGAACCATCTCGTTTCTCCTTGAAACATTCTGAATTCAAAGTTACAATGTAATTCCCTGAAATTTTTCATTTGACAGTAGTTTCTTCACATAGTAACACTCTGCAGTTTTAATATCACTTTTTAAAATAGTATAAAGTGAAAAAGTGAATTTGCTCAGTCATGGGCAATGCTTTGTGACCCCATGGACTGAAGCCTACCAGGCTCCTCCATCCATGGGCTTTTCCAGTGGGTTTCCTTTTCCTTCTCCAAGGGATCTTCCCAACCCAGGGATCGAACCCCAGTCTCCCACATTGCAGGCAGATGCTTTACCTTCTGAGCCACCAGGGAAGCCAAAAAATAAATAAATAAAATAAAAATAGTGTAGATATTACTATACTCCAATACTGAAACTCCAATAGTGTGGCCACCTGATACAAGGAACTGACTCCTTGGAAAAGACCCTGATGCTGGGAAAGATTGAAGGTAGGAGGAGAAGGGGACGACAGAGGATGAGATGGTTGGATGGCATCACTGACTCTATGGACGTGGATTTGAGCAAGTTCTGGGAGTTGGTGATGGACAGGGAAACCTGGCACACTATAGTCCATGGGCTCACAAAGATTCAGACATGACTGAGTGACTGAACTGAACTGAGACACTACTATATATAAATAACCAACAAGCACAGGAAACTCTACTCAATAATTCATAATAACCTGTAAGGGAAAGCAATCTGGAAAAGACTATATATATAACTGAATCATTGGGCTGTACACTTGAAACTAACATGATATTGTAAATCAACTACACTTCAATTAGAAATAATAAATTCATAAAACAAAGCAGTGTGGATTAATTTAAAATGTATATAGAGTACAATATGCACTGACCATCATTTCACACAGAGAGATGAAGGAAGAGAGCTACAGAGGGAGAAAGATGTGTAAATTTAGGGTGGGAGAAGAGTGTGCTTGCAGGATGCCATTTAACAAGCTCACCAGCAATAGGATCTTCCCAGTGGTTGCTATCTATATTTCATCTCCCAAATTTTTCTGGACCATAGTCAAATTTTAATCTTAGATACTAAACTGACAACTAAAAAACGTCATTTGCCATCTGGTTCTAGGTGAATGAAGTCATAAGCCCTTGCACTCACTGACCTTTTACACACCGTGAAAGGAAGGACTTCAGGATGAGAAGGAAGGAATGAGGCACTCTGTGCTCTGGGAAAAATTGGCAGAACAGCCCTTCAAATAGACATTTTCAGGAGAAGTACTTTTATGAACTCAAATTCTTGCATCTTCCCATACTTAGAAATGCCCTCAAACCATTAACTAAAATATCTACTCTTCATAGCTAGCAGCAACTTTCTACTGAGACGTGTGCTTGATTTCATGTAAATTACATATATGTTGATTTCTCTCCCACCTCTTCAGAA
Source organism: Neotragus pygmaeus (assembly GCA_006410875.1). NCBI lineage: Eukaryota > Metazoa > Chordata > Mammalia > Artiodactyla > Bovidae > Neotragus > Neotragus pygmaeus. Next base: position 74,526 of record SJYV01036294.1, on the reverse strand, counting down.
CAGTTCTTCAAAAGTATCTGAGAGGATTTATCTTAGGCTATTATCCTCAACAAGTGCCCAAATATAACTGAACACATAGCTCTCACATTATGTGGGGTTTTTTTAAGTCAACAAAGTCAGTGATGATAACATAACTATTATGTTACTGTTGTTGAACCTAAGTTAGCATGTCTGATGCACAGTAAGGCCAAACAAATCAAAATATTGGAGTTTAGACCACAGAAAAGTTCACTGCAAGGGCCAACCAAGAACAAGTAGCTTATGCTCAAAGAAAACAAACTACACGATGGTTTTCAGGGAAGAATTTTTAAAGGCAAATTTCCCTTGGGGTGAGGGCTGCAGGTGTGTGAATTTCTTGATTGGTTGTTGGTAAAGGTAATGGAGTGGTGCTCCAGGAGTCTTGTGCTCAGCTTGAAGTTACTGTTCTTCACCTGGATGAGGGTATTAGTTCCTATGTGTGTATGTGCTAAGTCGCTTCAGGCATGTTTAACTCTTTGTGACCCTATGGACTGTAGCCCACCAAGTTCCTCTGTCCATGAAATTCTCCAGGCAAGAATACCAGAGTGGGTTGCCATGCCCTCCTCCTGGGGATCTTTCCAACCTAGGGATCAAATCTGTGTCTCTTATGCCTCCTGCATAGGCAGGTGGGTTCTTTACTATCAGTGCCACCTAGGAAGCCGGCTCTTAGTTCCTACAGAAGAACTCAAAGATTCATTGTTTTGTATATCTCCGGAGGAGGAACTAGAACTCTGATTTAGTGCTTGCTGCGCTATAGTTTCTTGACTGCTTTTCCTTTGTTTATGTATTCCTTTCCATCCCTAGTTGCTGCTGCTGCCTGCTAAGTAGCTTCAGTCGTGTCTGACTCTATGCAACCCCACAGACGGCAGCCCACCAGGCTCCCCTGTCCCTGGGATTCTCTAGGCAAAAACACTGGAGTGGGTTGTCATTGCCTTCTCCAGTTAGTAACTGCTTAAATTGTGCTTGGAGACTCAGTAGAGGTCTAGGAGGCTGAAGTCTTTTCCTACAAATAAGAAATAGGAGATACAAAGGTCCTTTGGTACACAGGAGAGCCCCACAGGGTCCTGCTTGTATCAGTATGTTCACTATGTTATAAGAAATTGCTACATTCCTATTAGTCTCATATTTTATACTCAATAGTTTTTCATAGAAAGAAACATACTAAATTATATCATTGACATAGTACAACATTTATTTGACTAGAAATAATTTATTAACTATGAGAACAATTCATAGACTTTTATAAGTAAGCAGTTTTCTCCTTGATCACTGGTAGACTCAAGTCCTTTATAGTTCATTCATCTCAATAGGTGGGCTATAAAACAAACATTATGTGTAATCACTCAGATTTGTTTTAATCCCCTAAATGAAACTAGTTAGTCCTGAACTTATATTTAAAACAAAACTTACTTTCAGCAATGTTTAATTATTTGAGGAAAAAAAAAGCTACTTTAAAAAATAAGATCATAACAGATAAAAATTAAGTCCTAATTATATACAATTCCATTTGTGGGAGCACCAACTTAGTGCCTTGCATGTAGTAGGCACTCACTTGGTGACAATTACAGTTATTAGCAGAAGTAGAACTAGACCAAATGCTCAGGACTCCCCATCCCTTTCCCCACATCCCATTTCCCCTTATAAACCTCCAGCACCTTGTTCTCTGCAATTTATCATCCTTGATCTAATCCCACTCAAACTATAGTTTCCAGGGCCAGAAGAGAGATAAACAAATCATGAAGATTTCCATGCCTTATCATGGGCCTTCTTAAAAAGGACCTTATTTCAAATATTTATAGTTTCAACTATGTTACCTGACCGAACTTTGGGTTCACTCACCTGCTGTGCAGCAAAATCAATTTATTGACACAAGTTTATGGTGAAAGAAAGTATAGTGTTTTATTGCAGGCACCCAGCAAGGAATATGGGTGGTTTATACTCAAAAGAACCAAATTCCCCAGATGGTTTTCAGGGAAGCATTTTTAAAGGCAGCATTTGGAGGTGAGGGCTGCAGGATGCGTGACTTTCTCCTGATTGCTTGGTGGTAAGGAAATAACAAGGTGGTGTTTCAGGAATCTTAATCATCAACCTTCTGCTTCCAAACCGTCTGTGTTCCACATACTTATGCTCATCATTTAGTAAACCTTCCTCCACCTGGATGTGTGTGTGTGGTGGCTAGAAGGGTATTATAGCTCCCAAAAAACTACTCAAAGATAAGTGTCAGATTGTTCTGTATATTCCCTGACAAATAGCTAGGTTTAGCTTTCTGTTTTATCACTGAACTATTATCATTACTTTTCTTGCCATTTTTTTTTTTTTTTTTTTGCATTCCTTCACTTTCCTACTCAGTAACTCCCTGTTCAGCTCTGTGTAACTCAGGGAAGGCCTAGGAGACTAAATATATTTTCTGCAAATAAGAAATGGGGGATACAGAGGGGCTTTTGTGTCTGGGAGGTTCTCAAAGGGTCCTACTCGGTTTCAACCACAAGTAGCCATTCTCATTCTTCAATTGGCTTATTTCCAGAAGCCAAATATATACCTGAATATCAGTGCCAAACCTAGACAGAACTTTAAAAAGCAGAGACGTTACTTTGCTGACAAAGGTCTGTCTAGTCAAAGCTATGGATTTTCCAGTAGTCATGTATGGATGTGAGAGAGAGTTGGACTATAAAGAAAGCTGAGCGCTGAAGAATTGATGCTTTTGAATTGTGGAGAAGACTCTTGAGAGTCCCTTGGACTGCAAAGAGATAAACCAGTCAATCCTAAAAGAAATCAGTCCTGAATATTCATTGGAAGGACTGATGCTGAAACTGAAGCTCCAATACTTTGGCCACTTGATTCGAAGAACTGATTCATTGGAAAAGAGCCTGATGCTAGGATAGATTGAAGGCAGGAGGAGAAGGGGGACGACAGAGGATGAGATGGTTGGACGACATTATGGACTTGATGGACATGAATTTGAGCAAGTTCTGGGAGTTGGTGATGGACAAGGAAGCCTGGTGTGCTGCAGTCCATGGGATCACAAAGAGTAGGACTCGACTGAACTGAGCGACTAAACTGAACTGAATCAGTGCCAAAATAATTTCAAAAGTTAAAGTATTCTTATTGTGTTCATTGAAGTAAAACTCTACATTAGCCTAATCCTAGATTTTGGCGATCTATCACCATCATAGATAATGAAATTTGTTGCCTCTTTTGCATATTAGAACAAAGGACAAATGGTCCAGACCTTCAGTGGGTCTCTTCTTGAAGAGAATCTCAGACTTGAGAAGAAGAGACATATGAATAAGATTTAAAAACAAGAGTAAAATTGGAGTTTTCCCCAGAGTTTTTAAAACACAGTTTTTTTTTTTCCCTCTGAACTCTCTTTTGTAATGTAGTATCCTTCAATTATCAAAAAACAAACCTGAGAAACCGAAACAGCAGTAAAACTCAGAGGAGACTTTTTTTGCTTACCCTACACTCGTTTGAGTTGTTTCAAGCCCAGAACTGGTGTTGAAATCCAGGACAGAGTACCAGACCAGGAAGGGGCTCCAGAAAAGGGCCCCAGGGCTGTTCATAAAGTTTTACAATTTTCTTGATGGTAAGAAAGACTTCAAGATGATTCCTTCTGAGGGTGGGCGTCTGAGGCATATGCTTCAAACTGATGCTACAGGCAGAAAACGAAATAAATGGCTCCTTCTGCTTTTTTCAGAGCTGGTTGCCTGATCTAAACAAAAGGAGGACGCGATTTGGATTTACCTCACTTTCACTCTCCTTGGTGAGGCAGATGTCTTAAGCACTCTTTTTTAAGGATTCAAAGCCCATAATATTACTAATAACTCCACATACTTGTTTGCATTTCCCATGTTACATATAAATGTCAGAAGCAATGACTTGCAGCCCCCTTTAATCTCGTGACAGCTTTATTATCATTGGTTGGCTGAGCTTCAAGAAAAGTTATGGCAAAGTTCTGCAAACTGCAGCGCATATTTCGGTAATTAGGCAAAGGAGAGAGAGCTCCATTTAGAATGCACAGCTGAAATTATTTGCTAAACACTTAAGATGCTGTGGTATATCACATTCCTCCCAGGACAGCTTTTGAAGGATGATTTACAAAGCATTTCTTTTACCGTTTTACTATTTTTTCTCCCTTTAGGCTGTTAGAGCAGCAGCTCTTACTTGAAAATGGATCTTCCGATAATGGAAATATTGTATTTGCAATATGAGAAGGTGGAAGGAGGGAGTGGTCTGGAAGGCTGTGGTTTTCATTTTCTCCTGTTTTGAACTCCGCTTTCTCAAATGACAGCATCTCTCTCATGAATGCTTCAGGATTGAACATTGTAGCTGATTTTTTTTTTTTTTTTTCATTTTTGGAACCAGGCCAAGGTTTTCCAGTCTTGGGGAAAAAAATATAAACTGCTTAAGATACACTTTGATCCCATCCAAACAAAACCATTTGTTTTTTTTTAAATCTTAGTTATCAGTAAAGCTTTATGCTAACAACTAACTAATAAATTGCTGGTTTTTTTGTATCTTGTTAAAAGGTCATATACTTCAACAATTTCTTAAAGGATTTTTTCCCTCAGTATGGTGATGAGTTTCAATGAAAAACTTTTCATTTAGATTCTTTTACAGCCAAGATCACAAACAGAAACAGAGGACAGAATCTGAAACTGAAAATTAGCCAGATATTCCTTAAGAGCATACATTTCATCTAATTCACACTGACTTTTAATTCCAAAGTTTAGCCTGTCCAAACCCATAGTTAATAAAGCCTGTTCATCAACTACTAAAACTTCCAGTTTTGTTTTCATCTGAAACTCCAACTATTTTGATCCAACCTCATAGCTTTCTCAAAAGTTAATTTCAGTATCATTTAACAAATTGACATTCTTAGAGTTTCCACAGGAGAAAATATGCTTATTGCAAATTGGAGGAAAATCAACCAATTCTATTTCTATTCTGCCCTCTGTTGCAAAGTATTCTGCCTCGTGCTATGAAGAATGCAAAGCAAATTCTTCTCCTTCTAACTCTCCTCTCCCAAACTATATATCTTGACCCTTTTATCCAAAAGAAATCTAAAGAAACTTAAAATATAAACAAAATAAAGTAAATTACAAATACATGAAAAGATGAAACCAAGGAAAAGAACAATAGCTAGAAATGAAACCCCTGAAAAATGAAAGCTGTGACTCCTCTGGGGGTCCAGGGGCTAAGGCTCTGTGCTCCTCCTGCAGGGGGCCCAGGTTCCATGCCTGGTCAGGGGACTAGAGTCCATGGGCCACAACTAAAGATTCCATGTGCTTCAGTGAAGATCAACCCACATGCTTCATCTAGGACCTGGAGCTGCCAAATAAACAAATTGAAAAATATTTTAAAAAGAAAAATGAAAGCCATTATCCAACACAGTTCCTAAAAGTTGTTCATAAACTGACCTTCAGTCGTATAAAAAGTTTTCCTGGTCATCTGATGACATTCTCATCATTTTTTACAAGGAGCAAAAGCAAATAGTAAGTAAGGAAACACAGGCATCTGTGATCATAGAATGAGAAAGAAATAAAGACACTGTGTCATTTCATTCAAGAGTGTCAGTTACCACAAAGAAAGCACCACTAAGAACTTTATAGCTTTATTTGTCATACTTGTCTTCTCTTTAGTCTCATGGCTTCCTTCCAAGACCCAGTTCAGTAAATGCCACCCACAAGTGGGCTAGTATGCTTTGGATGGCTTGGCTTAATTCAGGAGCATATTGTTTACTCTCTAAAACAATAGATGTACTGTATATATTTCAGGTGATCTTACATCAATATTATTTCTTTTAGTGGAACTTTGTTAGACACTGGAAGCCACTGAATTCAATATTATACTTTCAACAGGAATCTAGAATCCAGCTAGTCTGTATTGCAGTATGTGACATATGTTTATGGTTTATCATTCGGAATTCCAAGAGATTTGATTCCTCTCTTTGTTTCATTCTAAGTAAATATGTTCTAAGAAACTAAGGACTTCCCCATTACCCATATCCAAGTTTACCATTTACAAGATTACCAATAAATAAAGACACAGAGAGGGAGAAAGCACTAAAACATGACATGCTTTTCATAAAAAGAATTAAGAGGAAGTTTAATAAGTATGCCACTTTACTTTTATTTGAATAAAAATTTTTGTATCATTTGCATGTTTCAAATAAAATTTATTTTATAAAATATGCACACAGAAAACTATAATTGTGGCTTCCATTTTCTGAAACACATTTAAAACAATTTTCCACCCACCACACTTTATCTAAATAGATGAGCTTTTGTCAGCTATTTTTATTTTTTATTATTTGGCTTTCAAAACAAAGATTAGCATAACTTAAATGCAATAAATATTGATTTAAAACTTATATCAAAAGTAAATATGATACAAGCTCTGCACAGATAAGTATTTTGACATCTCTGAAAACCATTTATCTAAAGCTTAATCCAGTATTTGTTTTGTTATTAAAACTCATTAGTTATCCAATATTTTTAAATTAGAAGTCAGAACTCATATAAAGGACCTCCTTGGAAGTTATCAGGATCCTGGCAAATTATGAGACTAAGTATGGTAAGTAATTTAAATGCCCAGATATAACCTTGAAAAGAATACTTGTTAGAAAATGACATCACCAAGATGGCACCATAGGTCATTCCTGACTTCACTCCCCCTTCCAAGAAAAACAAATAATAACCACTCAAGAACAAGACACCACTGAGAGTCTCCTAGCACATGGGGATGAGGCTGAAGCATGCCTCCTGCATCATGGAGACAAGACAGACTGCATTAGAAGGGTAAGAGAACCAGGATGCATTGACCATCTTGCCTCTCCCCCATGTCAGCACAGCACCATGTAGAGTCTCTCCTAAGCCTCTGGCTCCTCCAGTAGGAAAACAGAATTCAGGGAACCAGTGGCCCCCCAAACCCCAGCCCTGTAGGTCGCTTCATGGGAGTTACTAGTCTGATATCTCTCCATGGAGATGACTGGGAAATTTGCAGGGGTCAACCAGTGGGGCTCTTGACTGTGATGGAGAAAGGGAGAGGGCTTGCTACTGAAACAGGAGGGAAGTGGGCAGGGTACACTTTTAAAAGAATGGCAGGAAAGACATAAACTGATTAGAAATGACCTTGAGCCTCAGAATAACTCATTGCTACACATCAGCAAGCTAATGACACACCCACAGGCACCACGACTGTTACAAGTGTAGATATAAACGTCAAAAAGTGGGCAATGGCCCATCTCCTGGAAACCTCTGCCCACTTTCCTGAAATACTTGGAGTAATCCTCCCACTTATTAGCCTATGAAATTACCCATCCCATAAAAGCTAACCATAGCATATTTCAAGGCTACTCTTCCTTCCGAGATGGCCCACACTCTGTGGAGTATGTTTCTCTCTAAATAAATACACTGTCTACCTATCATTTTATCCATCACTGAATTCTTTCTCTGATGAGACATCAAGAACCTGAGTTTTCCAAATCTGTTGGCATATTGAATGCAGCACTTTAACATAAACTTTGTTCTCTTGAGTTTATGTTAATGAGGTGACTTAGGGTGGGACCCCTTAAGTGGCCTCAGAAAGGGGCTGATAAACAGAAAGACCAAGTGATTAGTGGGTTATATTTAATCCCCACCTACCAACTTCTTGGAAAGGTAAAGGGGGCTGGAGATTAATCTCCATAAAGACTCTTGAATAATGACATTTGATGAGCTTCTGGGTTGGTGAATACATCCATATGCTGGTATGGTGATGCACCCCAGTTCCACAGGGACAGAAGCTCCTGTGCTTGGGGACCCTTCAGAACTTTGCACTACACACCTCTTCATTTAGCTACTTGTTTGTATTCTTTACCATAACCCTTATAATAAGCTGGTAAGCATAAGTAAACAATTTCCTGATCTAGGTGAGCCATTCTAGCAAATTATTGTTGCCAAAATCTTGGCTGTCTGCACACCAATGCCAAACAGAAGACAGAGTTATGGAGGAGAAAGAAAGAGTGGCTTTATTTCCTTGAAGCGGGGACACAGTAGGCTAGCATCTCAAGAATCGTGCTCCCCTCCCTGGTGAATTTTGTTGTTTAGTCGTGTTGGTGCTTGCCATGGGATTTGCCATCTGTCTCTGCAGAGACTGAACCTTGTGCTGCTGTAGCTGCTGACCTTCAACAGGCCCTGAAGGCAGTTCAGGTTGCAGAGTGAGGCACTCTGAGCTCCAGGGAAACTGGTGGAACAGGGCTTTAGATAGTTAGATATTTTCAGGAACTGACTTCATGATCCCAGTGCTTGCATCTCTTCATATCTCAAAAAGCACTAAATCTCTTCAGGGTAACTAGCAGAAAACCTTTGTAAAGTAGCTCTTGCTTGCATTGAATTCTGCCTTCACCAAAACCTTATACATTGACCTTTCCCCACTGCCTCTTTAGAGAAGTCTCTCAGAGCTATCTGAGGCACTGTCTCCCAGGCTGCAGTCCTCACTCTCAGGTTGCACGTTATTTTTTAGCCAACAGTCACTAAGCTATGTCTGACATCTTTTGTGATCCCGTGGACTGTAGTCCACCAGACTCCTCTGACAGTGGAATTTCCCAGGCAAGAATACTGGAGTGGGTTGCCATTTCCTTCTCCAAGGGATCTTCCCAAGCTAGGGATCAAACCTGCATCTCCTGCATTGGCAGGCAGTTTCTTTACCACTGAGCCTCCAGGGAATCCCAGGGAGAGATTAGGTAGTCAGGCAGGAATGAGAGCTAAAAGAAATCTAGATTCTGAAAGAAATCAACCCTGAATATTCATTGAAGAACAGATGCTGAAGCTGAAGCTCCAATACTTTGGCCAACTGATGCAAAGAGCTGACTCATTAGAAAAGACCCTGATGCTGGGAAAGATAGAAGGGAAGATGAAATAGTTGGATTGTATCATCGACTCAATGGACATGAATTTGAGCAAACTCCAGGAGATGGTGAAGGACAGGGAAGCCTGGCATGCTACAATCCATGGGGTTGCAAAGAGTAGGTTAGGAATGAGTGACTGAACAATAACAACAACAACAAGGAGTATGTGATAAGGATCAAGGCAGTAAGGGTCTTGCACTCTTCTTTCTTCTATAAAGTTACAAAAGCACAGGGTTGTTGACAGGACTAGCATGTATGCAGGGTCCTAGGTGGTCAGGTCTCCTTGTCTTGATGAGCCTTTCTGGCCTTAGGTGGTTTCCTGGTTATTCCACCCTTGTTCGAATCTGCCCTTTCAAACTCAGGGAAAATTATGGAGGCTGAAGTTGCCTATGAGAAATGGGGGACAAAAAGGTCTGCATGCCCGGTTGCCCCACAGGGCCCTGCTCAGCATCATTATCAAACCCAGGATGAGAATGTGAGAACCAAATTGATAGTGCATAGGCCAAAATTACAAGTGACAAACTGAACTTGCAACTGTCTGAAGTAGGAGGCAGTTTTGCAGGAATGAACCCTTAACCAATGGAAACAGATGCCATATCCAGATAGAGAGTATCAGAACTGAGTTAAATTTGTAAGATACTGAGTGGGCTGTCCAGTAAGAATTAGAGATTTGCTTGGTAGTGTTGGAAAATACTCCAGATTTACTGCAACAGTGTTCCTTACTAAGCCCTCTGATTTAGTTCAGATACTGGGCAGCCATCTGTTTCATGCACCCCTCCTCTCCCCCACCTCCAGGAGTAGGATGTTAATTAACCTAAACAAATCAGGATAATTCCATTCCATTTGACAATTCTAGTTTAGTATATGATGTGATACAAACCAGGCCAATAAGATGTTAGAAACACATTCTAGGAATTTTTTTTCTTCTAAGAAGTCATATCAGCTGAATATTCATCTTATTTTGAAAGTTCTCAAGTGAGCTTGAGGTGTCTGGATCTGTTCCAGGTGCAGGACTGACCTCCCAGGAACACTTTATGTTGAAGATATTCTCAATCTCACTTACCTACATGACAGATTACTGTGATAAAAACAGATTGTTCCTAATGACTCAAAGATAGAGCTGCTCATATAGACTAACAAAATCAATGAAATTATTCTAGCAGTGGAAAATTAAGACACTTTGACAGGCAATATTTAAGAAATTCTGTGATGCCAGCATGCAGACGGCCCTCTCATGGAAGTATCTTTTTGTTTGTTTTTATTTTTTGATTAAAAAAGATTTTTATTTTCCCTAAGTTCTATTACCTTCTATACATGGCTATTTCTATACTTGGAGTGTATCCTTCTATGTCTTTCTCCATGCTCAGATAAGGACATTGTTTGTGCATATAAAAGGATTGTTGTTGTAAGGGTTATTTTTTTAGTCAATGTAATTATCAACATGGGATTCCCTTATATACAAAACGAGCTGCAAAATATTCTATCAAATCAGTTCAGTTCAGTTCAGTCACTCAGTCATGTCTGACTCTTTGCAAGCCCATGGACTGCAGCATGCTAGGCTTCCCTTGTCCATTACCAACTCCCAGAGCTTACTCAAACTCATGTCAGTCTAGTCGGTGATGCCTTCCAATGATCTCATCCTCTGTGTTCTCTTCTCCTCCTGTCTTCAATCTTTCCCAGCATCAGAGTATTTTCAAATGAGTCAGCTCTTTGCATCAGATGGCCAAAGTATTGGAGTTTCAGCTTCAGCATCAGTCCTTCCAATGAATATTCAGGACTGATTTCCTTTAGGATGAACTGGTTGGATGTCCTTGAAGTCCAAGGGACTCTCAAGAGTTTTTTTCCAACACCACAGTTCAGAAGCATCAGTTCTTCGGTGCTCAGCTTTTTTTATAGTCCAACTCTCACATCCATACATGACTACTGGAAAAACCATAGCTTTGACTAGATGGACCTTTGTTGGCAAAGTAATGTCTCTGCTTTTTAATGTGCTGTCTAGGTTGATCATAAATTTTCTTCCAAGGAGCAAGCGTCTTTTAATTTCATGGCTGCAATCACCATCTGCAGTGATTTTGGACCCCCCCTAAAAAATAAGCTCATCCACTGTTTCCAAAATAGATGTTTCCCCATTAATTTCCCATGAAGTGATGGGATCAAATACCATGATCTTAGTTTTCTGAATGTTGAGTTTTAAGCCAGCTCTTTCACTCTCCTCTCACTTTCATCAAGAGGCTCTTTAGTTCTTCACTTTCTGCCATAAGGGTGGTGTCATCTGCATATCTGAGGTTACTGATATTTCTCCCAGCAATCTTGATTCCAGCTTGTGCTTCATCCAGCCCAGCATTTCAAATGATGTACTCTATGTATAAATTAAATAAGTAGGGTGATCCCGGGGAAAGGAATGGCAAACCACTTCAGTATTCTTGCCTTGAGAATCCCATAAACAGTATGAAAAGGCAAAAATATATTCTATAGTGGGTATATAATAATTTTTCAAGCAATTTTCCTCTTGAAGAATATTGAGAATGTTCCTGTTTTTACTTATAACATGGCTACATTAAAATCTTTCCTTTATGTATATTTATGTGTCATGTATACTTCTAATTGGAAAAGGAAATGGCAACCCACTCCAGTATTCTTGCTGGAGAATCCCATGGACAGAGGAGCCTAATGGGCTGCTGTCCATGGGGTCACACAGAGTTGGACATGACTGAAGCAACTTAGCATGCATGCATGCATTGGAGAAGGAAATGGCAACCCACTCAAGTATTCTTTCGTGGAGAATCCCAGGGACGATGGAGTGTGTTGGGCTGCTGTCTACGGGATCACACAGAGTCAGACGCGACTGAAGCAACTTAGCAGCAGCAGCAGCATACTTCTGCATATAGGATAGATTCCTAAAGGTGAAATTGTTGTTTAAAATATATGGAATACATCTTTCTTTTCCTTTTAAATGAAGATTCCCCCTTTTGGAAAAATGTATATACATATATACATATATATGTGTATATATGTTTGTGTGTGTTTTGTTTTCCAATAATACCCAAATGTTTTTCCTTTTTTTCTTTTTTAATATTTATTTATTTGACTGTGCCATGTCTTAGTTGTGGAACTTAGGACTTCTGATCTTCATTGGCATGTGGGTTCTTTAGTTATGGCAGGCAAACTCTTAGTAGGGGCATATGGGATATAGTTTCCTCACTAGGGACCAAACCTGGGCCCCTTGCATTGCAAAAATGGAGTCCTGACCTCTGGACCATGAGGGAAGTCCCAACTTTTCCTCTTGCAAAGAATTAAAATATATTCTGATGTATTTACACATGTTTAGTTGCATAAAATATATTTTATATGTTACCAAAGAGATTGCTATCTCTATGGAACCACCTGACTGACTTTCATTTTAGTTGCCCATTTTATAGTTACATACAAAGAAAAACTGATTTTACAACATTGTCCAAGTTCTCCCATTCTGAGACTGCCTCGTGTTGGTGCAATTATCTGAGTACTGAATTAGTTCGCAAGTGCTACCCTGCTGTAGTAAACCTGCAATGTATAGTTCAAGTTCTTTCTTGGCATTTTATTTAAAAACAAGCTGACCTCATATCTTCTTGGTATTTAATCATTTCTTCCAGTTTACGAAAGAGGTCAAATAAAGAAGTACTCACTGATGATAAATAGTGAGGTTTCTTTTAGCATCTCTTCAGTTTAAAAGTCAGCACTCAGAGCCAGCTTTGCAGTCTTAGGAGGTATCTATTCTTCTGAAGAGACAGTTGTGAAATAGCAGTCGGGCCAGCTGTGGAACTGGCAGTGTTTCTAAAATAGAATGCTTTGTTAAAGCAGGAGGTCATAAAGATAGTCAGCCTGGAGTCCAGGGAAGCCTTTCGTTTATTAGTTTATGCCTCTGTATCAGTCCTGGAGCTTGAGACTAACAGACACATAATTACAGTTGGCATTTGCTAAGATACCTTTGGCAAAGAGACGACGATGGAGCCTCTTTTCTTTCTGGCCAAAGGCAGTCCTGCTGGCAGGCTACCACATAGACGGGTGTCTGCCTCCTCTATTGACTTGGGAGACAAAGAGGTTTGTGTCATCTGTCAGTCTGGCACCTTTCACAGGCACGAAATCCACCCAAAAATGAGAGATGGAGAAGGATCTTCATTAGAAAGTGATTGTGTATAGCAGTCATCTGGGGAAATGAGACTTCTAGAAGATACAGGAGGCAGCACAGTGTGGAAAATTAAAGTGACGTTTCTGTTGAAAGCACTCATTACTAATGCTGGAGTGACTTCTGAAATGTTAAGACGAAATACAAGACCAAGGCACATGAACAAAGTTTAGCAGAAAAGAGAAGCGTTTCACTACTCACACTCTGCAGTTCGGTCTATGGTTAGCTTTACAGCCACTCCATCCTAAGGAAGTGATGGCTATAGTTGAATCTGCTGGATAACAGAATATCTTAGAGAATAAATGCAGAATCATTTACTATATAACGTCCTCTCAAGCACTACAGGACAAGGAATATTAACCTTAATATTCTTAATACTGATTTAACTGTCAGAGAGCCCTGAATTATAGGAGATACTTTTCAGTTATCCATTCAAAACTTAAGAGACTGACACCCTTTGTCTCTCTCTCTCTCTTTTTAATGCCTGTGAAATTCAAATATTCCTTAAAATCAGGAAGCTAAAATATAATGATTCATATAATATCTAACAGGTATAGGTGGTCTAAAATCGCATGTTATATGCAGGGAAGAGTAAGGCAATGTAATTCAGATATCAGACTTTGGAATGAGTCAATGTCAGCCAAAATTTCGCTTTCCTTACTCTGTGGAACTTTAAACAAGTATCTTTTTGTGTGTTCTGATTTCTTCATCTGCAGAATATGATTAAGAATAATTATAGTGCCTCTCAGAGATTTTTAGGAACCTGTAAGACAATGTCAAATTTTAAAATATAAGGTAGGGCATTGCACGTGCCCAAATAAATAATAGCAAACATCATTTGACAGATCTTCTTCATCAGGCCAGGTTCCCTCTTATCTTCCATAGCCAGTTATTTAAATACTTGATCATCCTGTATCACCATCCACATGTGTAAGGAAGAAAGGTCGAAACGGATTCTATTTTTCTCCTAGAATTTTAAGTCAGTACGTTACTTCTCTCAGTGCTATTTAACTCTTGAGGGTATTTTTCCCCCCTCTAATTGTGCAATTAAAGATTTGCCATCTGTCACAGATATAGCAGCAGCTCTGAATGAGTCGGGAAGGTATTTCATGCCCAGAGGTGTGATTTCATGTCACAGAGTAGACAGTCCTATATTACTAATTCCACCTCCACATACGGCCTGCCCAGTCCAAACACTTACAGGAATAGAAATCCTATATCAAAGCATTAAAATATAAGAATCCGCCTGTGTTTTCCAAAAATAATTATTTTAATGTCTGACAAGAAAAGATTTTTATTTCGTACTCTTTCATTTACATTTTTCTCATCATTCTTATTCCAATATTGAGATTTTCAATACATTCTACCTCTTTTTTTCTCTAGCTTCTAAGAGATTTGGAGAGCATAAAACCCCAAATTAGCTCACTGAAATATCACCAAAAGTAACAAATTTCTTTCAAAATAAAATTAACTATCTACTCATTCTTGTCTGTCTAGGTCGACATGGTCATAGGTAATAGCCACCTTAACAACATGCAACAAATGAGTGCTTAAGATACGGCTAATACAAATTGAGATCCAACTAAGAGTAAGAGGCACACCTTATTTCAGATTTAGTTTGAAGAAAAAGATGTAAATTATATCGTTGTGAAGTAAAATGAATGGTTTTTATATTGATATCATGTTGAAAATTCTTTGGGTTCAATAAAATACATAAAATTAATTTTACCTGCTTACCTTTTTTAAATGTAGCTTCTAAAAATAGAAAATTATATATATGTCTTGCATATGTGACTTCTATTTCTATTGAATAGGGCTGCTCTAGACTAATAGAAGTGAAAAGTTGTTATTTAAAAAAAAAAAAAACCTCCACATTAAAAGGAATTTTAAAATAAAAATTTAGTGGAGAAAAAAATTTGGGGGGGGGGGGCCAATGCACCTTGCATGATCTTAACTCCTAGACCAGGGATTGAACCCAATCTCCTGCAGTAGAAGTGCAGAGTCCTAACCACTGAACAACCAGTGAATTCCCTAGAGAAATTTAATCCCAAAATGTTATTTTAAAATTTAGTGGTGTATTTCTCTTGTTAAGAACAACTATGGAAACCAAGTTTATTATGTCTCCCCCCTCACTCCACAACAAAAAAGGTGTTTGAAGACATCAGAGGTATAATGAGGCAACACATACTCGAGAGTAGAATCCTAGGACCATGGCCAATGTGCACGTGAAAACTAAAATATACAAGCATCAGGGAACCAGGCAACCTTTGCTGGGAGACAGGAAGGTCACAGAGCTTTTGACCATCTTAAAAGACTACAAAAATTAAAATTGTGGTTTAGAACTTCCAAGCATCTAGGATTGAAATCCAAGATCTTGGAGAGAAAGGAATAGTAAAGAAGTGGGCCCAACTCTAGTCAATTTCCAGTCCACGTGTTTGCCAGATTCTTAAAATGTTTAAAGGCAGAAGACTAAAAAGTTAAAAAGAAAATGTCTGAAAAGTAGAATGAAGTTTTGTTGGCTGTCTCAGGACTCTAAGGAATAAAAGGCTGGCCTTTCAGGAGATGCCCAAAAGATGGTGTCATAATAAAGACTCCAGGCTCACTACTAGAATCCCTGGAGAAACAAACCCTATTAAAAAAGAGAGTTTGATGGGGTCCTGGGAAAACCCTACTCCAATCTGGGTAGACAGAGCCCCCAACTCTGTCTATCAGAAGGGAGTGAACTCTCTGGGGAAAGATAGTGCCATTCAGAGCCTCTACATTTTTTGGTACATAATATTAGCTTTAGGGGGCTTCCAAAGGTGGCACTAGTGGTGAATAACCTGTCTGCCAATGCCAGAGATGTAAGAGATGTGAGTTTGATCCCTGGGTCAGGAAGATCCCCTGGAGGAGGTCATGGCAACCCACTCCAGTATTCTTGCCTGGAGAATCCCATGGACAGAGGAGTATGGCAAGCTATAGTCCGTAGGGTAACAAAGATTCAGACACGACTGAAGCAACTTAGCACACATTAGCTCTTTGGTTAAATATTACTATGCATGTGAAGGAACAGAATACAAAGGGAAAAAAACAATCAACAGATCTATAGATGACTCATGTTATGGTCTGAATGTATTCTCCCTAAGGGTATATGTTGAAACCTAAACTCTAAAGTGATGGCATTAGGAGGCGGGGCCATGGAGGGGTTTAGGTCATGAGGATAGGGCCCTCAGGAATGGGATCAGTGCTTTCATTAAAGAGGTTCTGGTGTGCTCCCTTGTGTCTTAAGCCACTTGAGGACTCAAGAAAGGTGCACTTTAGGATGTGGGCCTTAACAATACTTGACCATGTCAGCGTCTTGATCTTGGTCTTTCCCTTCTCCAGAACGATGCAGAGTAAATTTCTGTTATTTATAAGATACCTAGTTCATGGGTTTTGTTTTTGTTTTTGTTTTTTTCTANAGCTGTCCTGTGCATACAGCATGTATATAGTACATATAAGCAAAAGCAAATATTTTATACAGCTGTTTACATCTCTTATTTTAATATAAATCTGAATGCACTGCACATGTACATTTTTTAAACTTGTTTCACTTACTAATTTGTCTTAGAGATTTTCTCATCTCAGTGCAGAGAGAGAAGCTTCATTTTGGGCAAGTTCATGTGTCTGACATATAGTGAGGCCAAACTGAAATGCTGGAGTTTGGAGGAGAGAAAGGTTTATTGTAGAGCCATGCAAGGAGGTGGGTGGCTCATGCTCTAAAAGCCTGGAGCTCCCTGAGGACTTTGGCAGAGCACTTTTAAAAGCCAGATGAGGGAGGGTGGTCACAGGGTCTGTGATCAGCCTGTTCACAGCTCTCTGATTGGCTGATGGTGAAGTAACAGGGCAGTGTCACCGGGCTTATTGTTACCAGGCAGGGGCTCCGGGAGGCCTGGGCTAGGTGCTCATGGTCATCAAGTAGTTCTTCCGTTTGGTAGGGGGTTTTCACATCTGCAAAACAGCTCAGGACATGTGCATCGAATACTATCATCTAGACACTTCAGAGAGGAGCTAAAGAGAGGATTCAGGGAAAGACCTCCCCTTCCTCATCAAAGCTCTGTGCGGTCCTGCTCAGTTACATCGTCTTACAAGCACATCCGTTTTCTAAGTTTCCTGCTGCCTGGTGACACGTTTGCTAGGTGCTCCTTACTTCATCTCTCTCTTCCTGTTGCCCAAATGCTGTTCTAGGGGATTTCTATTTCCGTACTGGGGACTTTATCTGTTCTAAATGGAGCCTGCCATCTCGATCAATCACATGAGGTAGCAAGATATCCATCCTTCTTGCCACGTCCCTCTTTCTGGGAGAGTTGAAATGACACAGGGCTACT
Source organism: Neotragus pygmaeus (assembly GCA_006410875.1). Taxonomy (NCBI): domain Eukaryota; kingdom Metazoa; phylum Chordata; class Mammalia; order Artiodactyla; family Bovidae; genus Neotragus; species Neotragus pygmaeus. The sequence continues at coordinate 57,110 of SJYV01036294.1, read as the reverse complement.
CTGTTTCAGTGTTAACCTCTCAGTCTGAAACTGACCAGCACTGGTTCCAGAAATGCAGAGATCACTCACACTGGACAATCTTGCTTCTCCATTTCTGACCCAGTGTGATTTCTCATTTTGTTTCTGATACATCAGAAATGTATTTCATCAGTGCTAAATTATTTACTAACTCTGCTGGCTTATTAAATCCAGACTATGACAGCTCTAGTTCCTCAGATTCCCTCAGAAATGATGCTGTTTAAGANCGTTCACTCTTGCCATCTCCTGTTTGACCACTTCTAATTTGCCTTGATTCATGGACCTAACATTCCAGGGTCCTATGCAACACTGCTCTTTACAGCATCGGACCTTGCTTCTATCACCAGTCACTTCCACAACTGGGTGTTGTTTTTGTTTTGGCTCCATCCCTTCATTCTTTCTGAAGTTAGTTCTCCACTGATCTCCAGTGGCTTACGGGGCACCTACCGACCTGGGGAGACCATCTTTCAGTATCCTATCTTTCTGCCTTTTCATACTGTTCATGAGGTTCTCAAGGCAAGAATACTGAAGTGATTTGCCATTCCCTTCTCCAATGGGCCATGTTTTGTCAGAACTCTCCACCATGATTTGTCCATCTTGGGAGGCCCTACAAGGCATGGCTTATAGTTTCACTGAGTTAGACAAGACTGTGGTCCATGTGATCAGATTGGTTAGTTTTCTGTGACTGTGGTTTTCACTCTGTCTGCCCTCTAATGGAGAAGGATAAGAGGCTAATGGAAGCTTCCTTATGGGAGAGATTGACTATGGGGGAAACTGGGTCTCCTTCTGATGGGAGGGGACATGTTCAGTAAATCTTTAATCCAATTTTCTGTTGAAGGGTGGGGCTATGTTCCCTCCCTGTTATCTGACCTGAGGCCAAACTATGGTGGAGGTAATGAAGATAATGGTGACCTCCTTCAAAAGGTCCCATGAATGCACAGCTACACTCAGTGCCCCCAGCAGGGCATTGCCAACCCATGCCTCTGCCAGAGTCTCCTGGACATTCAAGTTGCTGGAGTGATGGCTGTGCAGTGCTGGAGCAGCTGTGAGGAGATACCCCATGTCCAAGGGTAGAGAAGCCCCAGCAAGATGGTAGGCACTGGAGCAGCAATTTTGCAGCACTGGAGCAACTTTGAGGAGATATCCCATGTCCAAGGGCAAAGGAGAAGCCCCAGCAAGACAGCAGGAGGGGCAAAATCACGTTTAGAATCAAACCCCATATTTGCCAGAGAGGCTCAGGGGGCTCAAACATACCTTGAGCACACCAGGACCCAGGAACCCCTCAGAGACTGAGACAGATCTGTGTTTGGGTGTCTCCTGATGAGGTACGGGTCAGCAGTGGACTGCTGTGGAAGCAGGGGCTCTGGATGCAGTAGTCCTGGGTATGGCATAAGCCTTCTTGGAGGAGGTCGCCATTAACCCACCATTGAGAGGCTAGAACTTACACAGGACTGGGGAAACATTCTCTGGGAGGGCACAAATAGAACCCTGTGTGCACCAGGACCCAGGAGAAAGGAGCAGTGACCCCACAACAGACTGACCCAGACTTGCCAGTGAATCTTATTAGCATCAGAGTTTTTTAATATGAAAGACTAAGGCTTCCTGGAGATCTGCAGACAGAAAGAATTTAGCTGGCCTGTGAATTTAAGTGAGAAAAAAATGCATCTTCATTTTTGCTAGTGTGTGAAGTGTGAAAGTTGCTCAGTCATGTCCAATTCTTTGCAACTCCATGGACTATCCATGGAATTCTCCAGGCCAGAATACAGAAGTGGGTAGCCTTTTCGTTCTGCTGGGGATCTTCCCAACCCAAGGATCAAACCCAGATCTCCCACATTGCAGGCAGATTCTTTACCAGCTAAGCNAGTCATGTCCAATTCTTTGCAACTCCATGGACTATCCATGGAATTCTCCAGGCCAGAATACAGAAGTGGGTAGCCTTTTCGTTCTGCTGGGGATCTTCCCAACCCAAGGATCAAACCCAGATCTCCCACATTGCAGGCAGATTCTTTACCAGCTAAGCTAAACTCTAATTAAAACTCAACATTTCCTTCAACCATAAATGTTGGCCACAAACCATGTGACAAATATTTTCATATCATATTACTTTTGTAGATATTTCAAAATATCATTAATACTTATCACTGCTTAAAAATTATAATTATTATTAAACTCATCATTAGATTTGGTTTTTAATGCATTAATAAAGATTTCTGAATCAAAATGTTTATTAATTTTATAGCTGTTTCATTTTAATTCATTTTCTTTGCAATCACATATATTTTATGAGTTCAAAAGGATTAGGAGAAGGTCCCCATCTATATTTTCTGAAATTAATATTACTTTTAAAAAAATTCTGCTTCNATGCTAAGTTGGTTGTAACTTTCCTTCTAAGGAGTAAGCATCTTTTAATTTCATGGCTGCAGTCACCATCTTCAGTGATTTTGGAGCCCCCCAAAATAATGTCTGCAACTGTTTCCACTTCAGTTACTTAGGTTCAGGACTTAGGTTCAGTTACTTAGTTCAGGACTTTTACTTAGGTTCATAAATTGCTCTTCTCCTCCTCCTCCCTTTCCCCACCTCCTCTACCCTTCCTCCTATTTCGGTTTCTTTTTCTTTGCCTTCTTCCTCTTCAATTAAACTATTTTAAATTGCATTTCTCTCCTATGCAGCCAAAAGAAATGGAATCTAATTTTTGAAGAATAAAAAATTGTTCTTTAGAGGTTTCTTCATTTCTACACATTAAAAACTGAGGCATGTCAAGCTGATAACTTTTTTTGGCTGCATTTTAAAATAATTCCTATGGAGACCAATAAGTAAGATTGTGCACCATAAAAATAGGCATTTTTTTGAAATCAAAATTTTGTTAATGATTTATTCCAATTCTTATCAGAGCCAATTTTCAATCATCCATGTAAGTGCAAGACAAAAGAACTAAAGACAAATAGATATTCCCCCAGAAAATTCATTATCTATACTAAAATCAAATACTTTCATGCTCTTTACTAGATATTTTTATATAAATTCATAATTTAGGGTACTAAATGCATATCTAAGTGGTGAATCTTATTCTGCATGAATCTAATATGAGTTGTAATTTCTCCAGACTTTTAGAGTCATTCTTCTTTTGTTGGAAAGACTAAGTGCCTATAGAAAGAGGACATACCCAGAGTTCACTGAATCCATATAGTCTGTAATTTGCCTTGAATGATTCATAGCTTATTATATTAACAATCAAGAGCCCAGAAAACTTTCCAAAAGAAACTGAGTTATAATTAAATCAGTAATAGATGCTTGGCCAAGCTCTGGGTTGCCATTATAATGTTCAATCTCCAGAATGGTCCAGTTTATAATCATGTATTATTTACTATATCAGCTGATGGACAACTTACCTTCTAAATTCAACCATTTAAGCACATACTTGAAATTCTTTTTATAGAATTTGTTGACTATTTTATAAATGTAACAATGCTCCCTGAAGCTGCAACTTNCTCCAGAATGGTCCAGTTTATAATCATGTATTATTTACTATATCAGCTGATGGACAACTTACCTTCTAAATTCAACCATTTAAGCACATACTTGAAATTCTTTTTATAGAATTTGTTGACTATTTTATAAATGTAACAATGCTCCCTGAAGCTGCAACTTTTGTTCCATGCTCTTCACCTACAAAAATGTACACACTTATTTCTATCAGAATATTCAGTATTGACAAACCAAACTTTAAAAACTCAAATATATAATAAAGGACCTCCTCGAAAACATCATCACATCTTTTGTTAGAGGAAACCCAATACTTTAATTGTAAAATAAACTCCCTCCCCACAAAGAGAATTGTTGCCAGATGAGAGTAAATCAGAAATAAAAACGTTTAGATAATATTTGTCAGGGAAAATATGAACCTAAAGATCATTCACATTTCCATTGAAGGAATTTAACACAAATGCAGTTAGCATCTGGAGGAGGAAAAACAAGAAAAGAGATGCCTCATTATAATTCCATGACTTGGCTACATCAGATTTTTCTTATTTAGTTTATTTAATTCCTGTGTAACTCTGTAAGTCTGAGGATTAGAATGCCAAAAAGAAAATCAGAGGAGACCTAAGATAGAGTAAGTTTAGTCTAAACAAGAAGCAAGGCCCCGCGCACTACCCTCCTTTGAATGGAGATGCCTTGGACAATGCCTATAAATCGGACAGGAAAAAAAGGCTTTGTATAAAGCTCCCTCATTGCTCCGTCTTTGTTGGAACCAAAATAAGTAGAGACTTGCTTTTCAAGCCCAGTCTGTGAGGACAGAGGAGAGGAATGCCATTGGATCCCAACAGCGTTTGATGTCTTCATTTTCCAGGACTCCTTCCAGAGAGACCTGGCAGGCGGGGGTAGTCTCCACAGACAAGAGGCAACTCCTGAACCGAGTCACTACCTTGGTAATGGACACCGGAGCACGTTTATTATGATAATATGCTTTTATTGTCATGGTTAGAGCTAATGGAGCTGTGATGACATCGTATGTTCTGGGCTGAAACAAACAGAAGAAAGGGAAGAAGAAAAAAGTCCCCAGAAACTGTGAAATTCCCCAAAGGACCACAGCTAGTATTGGCAACAGTGCAGTGGACACATATATGACAAATTATCAATACATTTGGGGCAAGTATGATGAAATGACTTTTAAGCCATCCTCTCCAACTTCAGTTCAACTGGCCCATCCCCCAGAAGGATATGAACTGAGAAATAAACAGATGAAGATAAGTAAATATTACAAGTTTTCTGGATCAGCTACTGTCAGGGTTTAGAAGTTTCCTTAAAACTTAGGAGTTTAGTATGTTTTATCCTTCCTATGACTATTTATGCATATTCAGATATTTTCAGTTTTAGAAATGTGATCATATCATAATTTAAAATATATTCTTAGGATGCACTTTTACAAGCCCCAAGATTGTGTCAAACAGTCATTTTACAGTTCTCTAGATTTCCTCCACTCATCAGCAAAAATTACTGGCCTTAGAAAAAACCAAGTTCATTGTCTTGCAAAACACTGTGGGTATTTATGTCGCAGCATGATAAATCTGAGAGAGAAAGGAAAGTGGGTATGAGATTTTTAGATCTTTCACACCATTTAACTCAAAGAATGTTTATATGACCCACTGCACAAAGTTTAAATACATGAGGCAGTTTTGATTGTTAACTCCCTGAACTTGCTGGCGGAGCAGAGTGAGACAAGACATTTCTAAACAGTGTGCTCTGGTATTGTTATCTGCTAGAAGGCACTTTCTGTCTTGTCAGCTGCTTCAGACATCTGCTCAGCTCCATAAAGCCTTCACACAAGCCTGGGTCTTTTCTATTTGTTGGGAGTTGAGATGCATTAAGCATTAGTTGACTATAAGTTAGTTCTGTTACTCAGGTTAGATAAGACAAAAAATTTTAGTCTTCAAGAAAAAAATTTTTGTTTAACCCACTCAGTTTGTTTCCTAGATACATTTCCTTCCAAAAAGTATATGTTACAGCAATTTGAATAATAAAGAAAAGACAATGTTCTGTAGTAATTTTCCATGTAATGTAACTACTAGATCATTTTAGAGTACTTTTTACAGATTTTTATATAAAAACTTGTGCATAGATTAAAGATAAAGTAACATGAAACTCTACACTCAGTCATTTTTCCTTGATATTATTTCCTGTGTTGCTTTATTCTTTTATAAAGCATAATTTCAGATTGCTATGAGATAGGAAGATAAGAAAATTCACTTAATCTTTACCCTATTGTTGATGATTTAATTAGTGAAGTATTTCTGTGGGACCCAGTTGTAAAGTTAACCCCACGTTTCCTTCTTTGGTTTTCAGATGTCCTTTCTTCCATTACATACCCCAAACCAACTCCTCTTCATTTTATTGGGGGAAAAACTCTAACTTAGCATATTAATATTTGGACAAATTGTTGTGTTTTTGACTAGCCTTTAAAATATATGCATGATAAGATGAACTCAAGATACATATTAGTACACTGGTCATTGTTTAATTGCTAGGTCATGTCTGACTCTTTTGCAAGTCCATGGACTATAGCCCAGGCTCCCCTGTCCATGGAATTTTCCAGGCAAAAGCACTGGAATGGGTTGTCATTTCCTCCTCCAGGGGATCTTCCCAACCCAGGGATCAAACCCCCACACAGCTTGTATTTGCAAGTGGACTCTTTTACTGCTGAGCTGGTAATCCAGTGCAATTCTTTTCTGGAGCCCACAAATACTCTTGGACCCACTTAGTATGTTCATTCTATCAGCATGATTCCTGCCAGACAAGGGAGTTCGTCCTGCTTGGGAGGAAATGGAGCTGGATTATTGTAGTCAAGCTCTTCTTTCCAGGCTTAGAAAGAAGAGAACTAATCAAACTACAATTCTAGAGACAAACCTGCAAATATAGATGCTAAATTTACATAGAATATACAATTAGACCTGTAGGGCTGTAAGGACAAGATAACATTTGCCTCTTGGCCTCTTCCAACCATCTCCCTTCCTGTCTTCCTCTTTTATCCTCTTCAATAGCCACTCTCCATCTGTCGAGTCCTTGGCCTGGTTATTAATATTCTTTGGGAAATCAAAGGCTTGGCAGAGGTAAGTTACCATGCTACTGCTGCCAGCCCTGGCTCAAACTCCCTCCCCACTGAGATAGGTCTAAATTTAGCCTGTTGATGCTCTTGGTATTTGTTTAAAAGTTACTCGACACTAGAAATCCTGGGAATAGGGCCAGGAGAGAGCTGGGATATTATATACTGAATGCTGATAACAAAGGCACATCTCCATCTTATCAGAATCGAGTGTCCAGTCATGAGAACATATTCCCCTAGACCCATGGAAATAGAGTTGAGCTCATACATTTTAAACAAAGACCAAGACTACAGCTTTAGCAAAGTTTTATTCACCAACTAAAATAATTTTATTTGATTTTAAAATATAATCTTAAAAGATATTTATTCTTTAAACAATAGGTTTAAATAATATTTTAACATTGATTCATTAATTATGTAGGAATGCAATAAATTCTTTGCTATCTGCTAAACTGGTGATCTGTACAGCCAAATTTTTGTCTCTGGTACTATTAATACGTGAACATTGTCAGTACTAGTTTGCTACATCAAGACAGCTTCTCAAAATTTGTGAATAAAGGAAACCAGCATGTGCACATGTGGTAGCAAATAATAATCTTTTGATTCACTTAATAATCTCTTGAGTAAATAATAATCTCTTGGTCTACTTCCCCTTCTAGTTATCACACCAACTTTTTTTCTTCCCTGTTTCAGTAAAACATCTAGCTAGAGTCATTGATACTGGCTTTCTTCAATTCCTTTATTGTCAACTCATAAATCCGAGGTGATGTTAGTGGTAAAGAACTTGCCTGCCAATGCAGGAAATATGAGTTGCAGGTTTGATCCCAGGGTTGAGAAGATCCCCTGGAGGAGGACATGACAATCAACTCCAGTATTCTTGCCTGGCAAATCCCATGGACAGAGGAGCCTGGTGGTCACAGGATCTCAAGGAATCAGACACAACTCAGGCAACATCCTCAGAGATTCTCCAACCCTGCTCTTGTCAAGATCACCTATGACTTCCAGGTTTATAAATCTCATGCCTTTTCTCAAACTTTCTCTTAAAATTCTGGCCTAACTTCCCTCTTTCATTCATATAACATTTCTTCACTTGATTTCAGATTCCCTGGTTCCTTTCTACCTGACAATGCTGGGCCCTTTTTAGCCCTCACACCTACAACTCAGTGCTAGAAAATGGCGAGTTTCATTTGCTGATCTGCTAGTCTTTTAAAATCTACAGTCATCTCCTTACTCATTGGTGGGTCTAAGGGCTTTAAGTACCAAATATGCATCAACGACTCCAACCTCACATCTCCAGCCCAGGGCTTTGTTTTTTTGTCTTAACCATTCCACTTGGAAGAATAAAGCAAGTTTAAAATTATTTGATCTAAAATCAGACTCCTGCCCAAAACCTAACCCTCTTCCCATAGTCTTAATTATTTTAGCAAATGATAACTCTATCCTTGCAGTGGTTTAGCCACAGCCTTTGAAGTCATTATGAGTTCCCCTATTCCTCCCACTCACAAAATCCACATCTGTCAGAGTATCCTTTGGTTCTATCTTCAAAGTATATTCTGAAGAAAACCAATTCTCATTACTGCTTCACCACTACCATTATTACCTGGTCCAGGCTAACCACCTATTCTGCATGATTATTGCAATAGTCTTTTAATACTATAGCAGGAATGATCCAAATTAAATTAATTCAAATAACTAAGATAAGTCAGATAACATTATACCTTTATTTCAAACCCATCCTGTCTTTCTCAGAGTAAAGCTCAGAGTAAACTCAGTAAAGCTTAGAGTAAACTTTACTTAGAGTAAAGCCCAAATTCTTTACAATAGCTTAAAATAAAAAACATCTTCTGCTTTCTTTGTGCAATCTACTCCTTGGTACATGTCATGTTCTTCCTAGAATGTTCTTGGTAGAGAATTTTAGCCTAATCATTTTCCCAAACTCAAATATTATTCTTCCAGAGAGCAGCATGGCTCATTCCCTTTCTTCCTTCCAGGCTTCATTCAAATGTCATCTTTTCAGGAAGGCCTTCACTGATCACCATCTAAAATGGACACCCCCAACAGCATTTGCCATTTTGTTTCTATTCTGTTTTTCACCATCTACCATACTATACATTTTACTTACTTGTCTCCACCAACTTAAAAATAGCCTCCATGAGTAAAACAACTTTCCATTCATTCATTTCTATGTCCTTATAGAATAGTGCCAGGCACTTAGCAGGCACCTGATAAATTCCTGTTGACTGAACATATAAATAAATGAAAAGTAGAAGCAGGGAGCTAGGACACTATCTGAATATTACAAGTGAGAAATTATGGTGACCTGAACCAAGTTGGTACCAGTGGACATATTGATGGATTGCAGAGGTAAAGCAAACAAGAGTGTTGGGATTCCTGTTACTGCTATTTTTCTCATCATACAAGTGATAAATCTAAACTGCACTTGAATGCATCAATATTGAGTACTCATTAATGTGAGGTGTCTCCCCAAGGACCTGATCTGCTGTCAATATGCCAACATCACTCTGTTTATCAGCCTAGAGAACTAAAGACAGAAACTGGTCTAGATTTGCCAGGTAAAATACATCATACACTGTTGAGTTTGTATTTCAGATAAACAAGGAATAAAATGTAAATATGCTCCCAATACTCCATAAGATGTATTTATATTAAATATATATATATAAACCTATAAATACATACTATATATATATATATATATACACACATATGTACATAAGCATTTATTTAGTATAAATATGCCCATGAAATATTTGGACCTGTGTATGCATGTGTGTGTGTGTGTGTTGTTTATTTTAAATCAAATAAAACAGTGTCCTTTTTTGTTTTGTTTGCTTATTTATTGCTAATGATGACAACTCTAAGCTAAACTACAGTAAATTCTCTGAAGTAATGAAGATTACTTTGAGTTTTTATAGGGGAAAACATGTTAGTTTTCTGTTGGTTAGAATAAATCTAGTTAGCCTAGTTTTTTCCATTCAACTTCTGTGTTATCTTTTAGTGGTAGGGGCTGTGAAAGATCAGAGCCATAGTTACTTGTCTTTAATTTCACTTACTCTCCTTTTTCACTAAAGAATAATGGCTAGCCAATAATAATAACAAGAGAGAAAAATAAACAATTTCTATAGTCTAGCTACCTAATATGACCTTGTACTTAGTAAAATTACATTGATTTCATATTTCCCTTTCTCCCCATCTGATTAAGTACCTGCAATGTAGAGTAGTCAATAAAAATGTTTGTCTAACAGGCTCCCCCTTCACTCAGCCAAAACTTCAGCAAATAGTAGCTAAACTCAAGGCCTGCCTCCCCCCTTCCTCTACCCCCAACTCTCTTGAGTTGATACACTGTATATATCACATACTATATCATGACCTTGTCATGCTGCCCTAGGATAGCCCTGAATGAACTTCTTCCCCATTACTACTATGGGCTCCCTGGTCCTTAGATGCCTACATCTTGCCAGAACACTGTAACAGTAGGTAAAGACAAGTCACACAGGAAGGAGAGGAGCAGAGCAGTCTTAATGACACCAGCTTAAGCAGTAAAAGAAGAAACTTAGGCAGAGAGTGGCATGGATAGAACTGGCAGCTCCCTAAGTGTATAACCATATAACCCTTTATGGTAAAAAAGTATTATCTCAAATACATGTCATTCCCATTTTTTTTTAATTTTATTTACAAATATACCCACTGAAGCTCATGTTTAGAAATTGGATTATCAGCCACCTGCTGTTCACATGAAGAAATCTGGTCAGTGATCTAAGTTCAAGTCCAAGGTGCTTCCCCTTTTCCACCAGAGCCTTCTGACAACTAGTACTGAGTGAAAAGGNTCAGCAAAGTAATGTCTCTGCTTTTGGATATACTATCTAGGTTGGTCATAACTTTTCTTCCAAGGAGTAAGCGTCTTTTAATTTCATGGCTGCAGTCACCATCTGCAGTGATTTTGGAGCCCCCCAAAATAAAGTCTGACACTGTTTCCACTGTTTCCCCATCTATTTCCCAGGAAGTGATGGGACTAGATGCCATGATCTTCGTTTTCTGAATGTTGAGCTTTAAGCCAACTTTTTCACTCTCCTCTTTCACTTTCATCAAGAGGCTTTTGAGCTCCTCTTAACTTTCTGCCATAAGGGTGGTGTTATCTGCATACCTAAGGTGATTGATATTTCTCCCGGCAATCTTGATTCCAGCTTGTGTTTCTTCCCCAATAAAAACATGTTTTGGATGTTAAAAGCTAAAAATTAAATAAAAAATAAACCTTTTATTTATAATGTTTTCTATTAAAGTAATAATATCTGTTCATTGAGATAATAAGAAAGATAACCAGAAGCAAAACCATACACTCACAATAATTAGCAACCCATCCATAAACCTACTACCCAGATATCATTATTCCCTAGCTGGGATAAATTTTCGGAATTGTGCATGGCTAAGTGCTTTTCCTGGAGAGCAGGCTTTTGTTACAGAGAAATTCTGTGTATAATTCACAATCTTTCCCAGATCTTCCCTGTGAGAATCTGGAGGAGTTCCTGAAGGGAAAGCTTAGGAAAGTGTGGAGCTCCCTTAAGACTGGAACGCAGGAATTTCTCACTTTTACCCCAGTCCGCAGTCAACCTTCAGCAATTCAGGAAGATTACCCTAAACATCGCTACTGGATTATGACTCTGGCTCTCCTCTCCCAGGTAAGCAGATCTCAGTTCCGTATTTCTCAGGATGTACCCGTCTCTCCAGATTTTGATGCACAATTTGCCCTGGGATTTCAGTTCTCTAATGGACCCACTAAAAGTTATTGACTTTCAGATTGTCTAACTTTTGTGTTATTGTAAGGATGAAAGTAACAACTCTTCATTATGTTGGAACTGAAAGTGGGAGCTTCTCTCAACTCAACCTCTAATTGTAAAAGTATAGTGTGATTAAGAAAGGCAATATCCAGACAAGAAAAAAATTACTGATAATCTACTCACTGATTATGTAGGTGAGTAATCCTTTACCACCTCACCATAGCACTGTGGGAATTGTTTGTTAACATCTGTATACATAGAGTTCCCAGGTTGTGCCCAGTGGACAATTTCTCAGCTGGACCTTATCTTACTGAGTGGTGATGGTCATGGTTCTGCATGTAGTTAGAAAGGAAGTATGGCCTCTGAGCATGTAAGTCTCTTTATTTTTGTTGCCAGAAATTGTGGCTTTACTTGTAGCTGTCAATAAAGAATCTGCCTGCAATACAGGAGACCCATTTTCGATTCCTGGGTTGGGAAGATTTCCTGGAGATGGCAACCCTCTCCAGTATTCTTACCTGGACAGGGAAACCTGAAGGGATATAGTCCATGGGGTTGCAAGAGTCAGACATGACTTAGCGACTAAACCACCACCAATGTCAAAGAGACAGATATTTGAAAAAAATCTAAATATTAATTAATATGTTTCTCCAGTTTATATCTAGATATTTGACCTTAACTTTTCTCTTAACCCTCACAGTTTTCTTCTAATATTAAATATAGGTCCTAATATATTTTTCTACAAGGGGCAAATAAACATTCATGTATGAATGAATAAATACGTTAGCTACTATTATACCAGTAGCTCCACTTTGCTATTTTTACATAAAAACTTGAATGCTGATATTGCTATAAATAGCTGCTACAAATGAATTTTGGGTGCATCGCTGGCAGGTTTCTGGTATACAAATGAACATGACTTGCAAATAGCAATTTTACAGTTTCTACATATGGAAATTCAGTTCTGTGTATAATATTCTGCTTCAAGGTTTAGAACAAGTATGCAGAGCAGTGTTCATTCACACAACTTTGAAAAATGTGTTTGCTTAGCTATTTCAGTTTCTCTTATGGAAAAGTCCCAGTTGCATCAGGCATTACTGTGTACTGAGTTCAAGGTCGCTGTGCTCAAAGAGCTCAGGGCAAATTTGGATCCAATTCAGTTCTATGAGGGCTTTTCTGATGGCCCCTCATTACAGAGTTCAAAGTGGACTGAAGTTTTACATGTGATTTCAAAGCTTGGAGTCACATAGCTTTGAGTCTTGGCTGGAAGGAAACTTACCAGCCTCAAACCACATTTCTAAGCCCCTATTATTTCTAAATGGTGTCAGATGACTGTACCTGACAATGCAATGTGAGCGAAAATGATGTGGTGTCTTCTGAACCTAGTGGATTTTCTCTCTCATTTTCTTTCATTTTCAACTACTTGGGTACATGAAGCACCATTAGACAGCTGTGTCAATAGATGGTAGAAATGTCACTCTCAGAAAACAACAAATGGGAGAAAGCTACCCACCAACTAGAAGCACTATATTGCTCTTTCATGTGAGTGTGAATAAGCATCATTACATTGAGTCTCTGAAATTTTGTAGCTTATATGCTGCTGCTGCTGCTAAGTCGCTTCAGTTGTGTCTGACTCTGTGCGACCCCATAGACGGCAGCCCACCAGGCTCCACCATCTAGAAGCTAGTATTACCCTATAGAAATTATTACTAGAAGTGATAAGCTGCTTTAGCAGATACTGGCAGTATCCCACCTGTACTGCATTGGAACAAACCATTTCTCATGATATAATTGAAAAAGAAAAAAAATATTTTAAAAAATTATAAGTGATATGCATCACCCTCTAAGTGTGAGGTGTACAGCATAATAGTTTGATTAATGTATATTGTGAAATTAATACTTCAATAAATTTAATTAGCATCCATCATCTCATATAAATATAATTTTAAAAACAGCCTTTTTTTCCTTTTGATGTGACTTCTGAGGATTGACTTCCTTAACAGTGTTCATATATGCCATACAGCGTGGATGCATGCTCAGTTGCTCAGTCATGTCTGACTCTTTGCAGCCCCATAGACTGTAACCAGTTAGGTTCCTCTGTCCATGCAATTTCCCAGGCAAGAATATTGGAGTGGGTTGCCATTTTCTCCTCCAGGGGATCTTCCTAACCCAGGGATCAGTGTTAACACCATAAAACAGTATTAACTAATTTAACATAGAGGTAAACAAAAGAGCCTGTGTTCAAGGAGTACCACCAATGAGCCAGAAAAGCATGTCTAATAATCATCAAGCCATGAGAGCAAACATGAGGATCCAAGTTATTGGAAAGAAGACAGGTTGAAGAGTCATGGAAGATGAGAGGCAGCACACAGGGGGTCAGAGAAAAGTAGCAGAAATAGGTCTGAACTAATGCCAGCTGTGGAAATCATGTATGTGCTGGGTGTTTGTGTTCACCTACCCCGGGATACTGTGAATAACCTGTTTGTGTCAAAGGGCCAAGGATGTACCATTTGGCTGCTATCTTACTTCTGTGGATTTTTCAAGAGAGGTGATTAGAAAAAGAATGACAGGGGTATGCCATTCCTATAAAATCCACATCAGTTCAGTTCAGTTCAGTCACTCAGTCACGTCCCACTCTTTGTGACCCCATGAATCGCAGCATGCCAGGCCTCCCTGTCCATCACCAACTCCCGGAGTTCACTCAGACTCACATCCATCGAGTCAGTGATGCCATCTAGCCATCTCATCCTCTGTCATCCCCTTCTCCTCCTATCCCTAATCCCTCCCAGCTTCAGAGTCTTTTCCAATGAGTCAACTCTTCTCATGAGGTGGCCAAAGTACTGGAGTTTCAGCTTTAGCATCATTCCTTCCAAAGAAATCCCAGGGCTGATCTCCTTCAGAATGGACTGGTTGGATCTCCCAGAAGATTCTGAGGGAGAGAGAGGTAGGNACACTGGAGTGGGTTGCCATTTCCTTCTCCAATGTATGAAAGTGAAAAGTGAAAGTGAAGTTGCTCAGTCGCGTCCGACTCTTAGCGACTCCATGGACTACAGCCTACTAGGCTCCTCTGTCCATGGGATTTTCCAGGCAAGAGTACTGCAGTGGGGTGCCATTGTCCTTTATAGTTAGCTATTTTCCCCCTCCAATCTTAGTTAATTTGCATTAGTTTTTTAATTAGTTTTTCCTTTGCTGGAATATTAGTTCCATAACTTTACCTCAAGATCCTTGCATGCCATCTCGTTTACAATATTCGCTGAAGACAAATTTCTTTATTGATGAACGCTGCTGCTAAGTCACTTCAGTCGTGTCCAACTCTGTGCGACCCCATGGACAGCAGCCCACTAGGCTCCCCCATCCTTGGGATTCTCCAGGCAAGAACACTGAAGTGGGTTGCCAGTTCCTTCTCCAAAGCATGGAAGCGAGAAGTGAAAGTGAGGTCGCTCAGTCGTATCCGACTCTTCTTGATCCCATGGACTGCAGCCTACCAGGCTCCTCCGTCCATGGGATTTTCCAGGGAAGAGTACTGGAGTGGGGTGCCATTAGAGAAATCATTATGATAAATCTCCTCTCCAGACAAGTTATTTTCTCAATATTCTATGCTAATATGTACTTCTTTTTCAATTCTTTATAGCTGCATGTGTTGATTTCAAAAGCAATGTACTCTGTCCTTTTCCTGTCCATATCCTTCAGTTTAGTTCAGTTCAGTCGCTCAGTCATGTCCGACTCTTTGCAAACCCACGAACTGCAGCACACCAGGCTTCCCTGTCCATCACAAACTCCCGGAGTTCACTCAAACTCATGTCCATCGAGTTGGTAATGCCAACCATCCATCTCATCCTCTGTCATCCCCTTCGTCTCCTGCCCCCAATCCCTCCCAGCATCAGAGTCTTTTCTAATGAGTCAACTCCTCGCATGAGGTGGCCAGAGTTTCAGCTTTAGTATCATTCTTTCCAAAGAACACCCAGGACCGATCTCCTTTAGAATGGACTGGTTGGATTTCCTTGCAGTCCAAGGGACTCTCAAGAATCTTCTCCAACACCACAGTTAAAAATCATCAATTATTCAGTGCCCAGCTTTCTTCACAGTCCAATTCTCACATCCATACATGACTACTGGAAAAACCATAGCCTTGACCAGATGGACCTTTGTTGGCAAAGTAAGGTCTCCGCTTTTGAATATGCTATCTAGGTTGGTCATAACTTTCCACATCCTTCCCATCCTTCAAAATCTTGCTCAGACTCCATTGGCTTTTTAAATGTATACTCTTCACTCCTATTCTAAAGTTTCATGTCACCTAATGCATTTAGCATTTAATCATATACCATCTTTTTTTTATTCCCTATCTTTTCAAGATTAATGATTCCTTGAAATCAGAATGTTTGATTCATTCACTTCCATCTATCTCAAATTTATTCTATCAAAATACTTTGATTTATTGATGAGATAACTGGAAATAATGAAAGTGAAAATCTATTGAAAGAATGAGGAAGGAATGGGACCAGTAAAGAGCACAAGAATTCACAGCATAGTAATGTAGAACACTAACCCTATTGGATCAGTGTCAATCCTTGAATGTAATAGCAAGAGTCAAAATATTGCCTAGTGCTGTACATATTTTAAATGTTCAGTAAATTTATGTGGGATGCATAGATTAATACATTAAGCCTACACTTAATTAATCCATGCTCAGTAACTTCAACAGCATTACTCTTACAGCCATTCAAAAAACGAAATCACTACTTTTATTTTCCAATCTCTCATTTTGACTATATAAACAAGATTCATCTAGAGGAGTTGAAAAACACATGTAATCCCTGGTAGGTTTTTCCTACTTTTCCCTACATAGAAAAGAAAAACTGAGTCTTTTCCTTCACAGTCACCAGGCTGTGGAGAAGCAGCTGTGTTGTAATCATTTACTAAAGCTAAAAGTTATTAATGAAATTTAGACATAGGTCCAACTTCAGGGGAGTTGGTTTATTTGGTTTATTTAGTTGGGAGTTTATTTATTTAGTTGGTTTTATTTTATTTATAAGAAAATACAAACTAATAATAAAAAGGCAAAATAACCTATTCCTTGGCTATTATTATGTGTAATAGCTAACTTGAAAGTAAATAAAAATGCTGAGTTGGATCTCAACATTAGACCAGATTCAGATTTCAATGAGCCTGAGCTTTAACCAGTAGCCCAAAGTCATCCCCACGCCCAAGGCAGAAACAGTGCTGGGAGAACGGAAAGCATTTCTGAGAACTCCGGTAACCAAGAAGATAACCGACGTCAGGGGAAAATACCAAGAAACTATTGAAACCTGAGGGAATAGTGTGAAGGAGTTATTTCATTTTGTTTGTCAGGAAAATCAGCTTTCTGCACAACCTTTAAGGAAATGGGCTGTGAGCGTGACTAATTGGGAACTGAATGTTTGGTTTGGGATGCTGCAGAGTGGAAGAGCATGTTTGCATTGATACAAGTCCCAGAGCTCAGTAATGAACAGTCACAGATAGATATTGCATGATCCAGACCCAGAGAAGGCTGTTCTTGCAGGTATAGCCAGGCTGGTTTCCAGTCTCGATAAAAAGCCATTATAAAGTCTATTCATTCTGAGAAGAGCGACTGAGTGTAGACAGAGAAAACAATCAAGAGACTGTCTTTGCAGGGTAGATATTTTTAAATGGTTATTAAGCAAAAAAGGTAATAAAGCAAATATTTATAGGAATGCAGCAAGAGGAAAAAGAGTCATGAGACTCACCCCAGCATGGTGGAAACTTTTAAATGACTATTAAGAATTGGGATAGATAAAACACACATTGATGGAGTTAAAACCAAAGCTTAAGTATAGCACTACCAAAAGTTGAGAGGGTTGAAGGAACACTAACTTGTTCCCCAATATTAAACTGCCTCAGACAAGTCCCATTCATTTCTCCCAGTTTGGAAAAAAAAATTTTAAAGCCTGAATACAGGGATCACAATTAGAAATCTGACCAGCAGTCATTTGTACTTGTGGCAGGGGTTGAGGAGAAGAATCAAGTTAAAGATTGACAAATGATCCAGTGGTCCCTTGGCTTGACTCCTCATTGGGGACCCAAAGCCTTTTGTACAAGTGTGGATAAAATAGGAGGGAACGAAGGAGGACTTTCCAAGGCTCCTTGATATAGGAACCCCAAACTGTGGTACCACAACCCATTGGTGAAGCCCTGGCACAGGCTAAAACTGGACTGAGAAAATGTGAGACAGAAAAATGTGAGAGCCAGTAAAACTTCTGTATCCTGATAAGTTGGAATGTTTCAACAGACTTTATGTGAAATGGCTGTGTCTTCCTTACCTGAATGTTTTATGGGGATAGATACTGGGTCTGGCTGGGAAACTCATCCTCTATTTAATATTGTAAAGCAAAACCCTGTTGGTGAAATCCTAATAGAGGCTACAGTTAGGAACATAAGAGTTGATGGAATTATAGTAAAAGTTTATGGGAGAATTGATATGTTTGGACAGACTTTAAGTGAAGTGGTTGGATTTTTTTGTTTAACTTGATTATATTCACAGATGAAGCTCGTGTTTGGGGAATGTTTCCCCTACTTCTATTGAAAAACAGAAGGCATGTAAATTTTCCTTCCAAAGAATACTAATCGGACAGACTAGGACATGCTAAATAGAAATTAGTAAGATTGACTGAGCTCTCACAGTGTGGAATGGAAGCTGGAGAACTGGAGTGAGAAGTGGTTGGGGACAAATTCTCATACATGATAATGCTACCTGGACCCCTGACTGAAGCTTATGGCAGAAACCTGGGGCACCTCCCAGCAACTATTACTGGAACTCTGGATTAGAGAATTTTTATTTGAGAGGTATTTTCTACCTCTCTGTGCATGCTAAGGCCCTTCAGTCATGTCCAACTCTTTGCATCCCTGTGGATTATAGACTGCCAGGCTCCTCTGTCCATGGGGTTCTCCAGGCAGGAATACTGTAGTGGGTTGTCATGCCTTCCTCCAGGGGATCTTCCTGACCCAGGGATTGAACCCATGTCTCCTGTGGCTCCTGAACTGCAAGCAGATTCTTTACCACTGAGCCACCAGGGAAGCCCATTCTACCTCACTATCAGACATTAATTGAAGCTACCCAATGACTGAAAGACATAAGATGATCTTGATATCTGCAATACTCATAATGTCTAGGACAATATCAGAAAAACACTCTAATAGGGATGGAAATACCCCCAAAGAGTTCCATAATATAATGGAAATTATTTCTACAGAGTAATGCTGCTGACAAAGGTCTGTGTCGCTATGGTCTTTCCAGTAGTCATGTATGAATGTGAGAGTTGGACCATAAGGAAGGGAGAGCGCCAAAGAATTGATGATTGCAAAATGTGGAGCTGGAGGAGACTCTTGAGAGTCCCATGGACAGCAAGAAGATCAAGCCAGTCAAACCTGAAATAAATCAACCCTGAATACTCATTGGAAGGAATGGTGATGAAGCTGAAGCTCCAGTCCTTTGGGCACCTGATACTAAGGGCTGACTCATTGGAAAAAACCCTGATTCTGGGAAAGATTGAAGACAGAAGAGGGCAGCAGAAAAAGAAATGGTTGGATATGAACTTGGGCAAGCTCTGAGAGATCGTGAGGGACAGGGTGGCCTGATATGTTTCAGTCCATGGGGTCGCAAACAGTCAGACATAACTTGTCAACCGAACAACAATAAATAACATGTTGCCTGAGGAAAGGCAAGGCAGATACTCATGAGTAAGGAGTCACTTCCCCTAGTACTGACTTTAGAACTCTAGGAGGAGCTACTAGAGTCTATTGTCACTTGAATTGTGTCCTTCAAACAGCTCTCAACTAGCCAACTGTGGATGGCATTTCCACAGTGAATGGATAGCTTATTTGAAAAGTTACCATTCTAATCGAAGAAGGTAAAAACAAATCAGCTCAGCTCTGTGGGCTGAACTTCATGCTGTTTTCCTAGCACTGATGGAAGAATTCAACAGTGGAAAAGAAAAAGCCCCTATGTTTGGGTTTTCACTGATTCATAGCCAGTGGTCATTGGCATGGCCATATGGTCCAGCAGGAGGACAATGGAAATCTGGTCCATTGGGGGCACATCCTTACGGAAACCTCTGTAGGAATTTGGAGGGTACATTAAAAGAGGACATATCAATGCTCATCCAAAATAGCCCATCCAGATTTAGAAGATGATTAGAATTTATGGGGTCCAGGGCAGGCCACCCCCAAGTATGCTACTTTGGCATATTAACTGTCTTGAACAAAAGTCACCTAAGAAGCAGCCAATATAAGGTCATTCTGGCCATCCTTTGTTCCCCTGAAAGCAGGAAATAAATCTCCCATGTGAAATGTACCCTCCTTGTACCAGAAGGGAGAAGGCATCTTTGTCACTGGAGATAAAGAATGTAGGCTGAGAAGCCTATATAAACAAACCGTGTTACTCCTTCACTAATTTCTACCCCAAGCCCCAGACTTCTTTGTCATGTCAACTCCTGACATATTTATTGTTTCTTTGTATAAAAATTGCCTGCTTTGGTCACTTCTTTGAGTCTCATATTTCTATGAGATCCCATACTTGTAAAATAAAATTTTGTGTGTTTTTTTCTCTTGTGTCAATTTAATTATTCAGTCAGCCAAAGAACCAAGAGTAGGGATAGGGTGTTTTTTCCCTTCCTTACAGAATCAACAAGCAGTTATCCCTTTGTGCTTACTTAAGGTGGCCACCTGGGTCCATGAAATGAGTGGACCTGAAGATATTGCAGCAGTGCAGAAATGAGCTGAATCTAGACACAGTCCTTCTGCCCCTTTGAGGGATTTGAAATTTCTAATAAAATCTGTTCTATTTACCAACAAAAGTGATACAGCCTGCAGCTACCTCTGTGACAGATTTCCAAGGGGGAAGGTTCTGTTCACAGCTGGCAAGTGAGACTGGTACTGGTGGCCCTGGGCCCTGGCAGAAATAGACACTATCTCTGGGCCAGGCTTTGTTCACCCAGTGATAGATGCAAATGCTCAGAATATTATAACATAATCAGAATAGAAAATATTGCCCCAATCTGGATAACTGGCCAGAGTTTCTTCAGGCTAAAGAACACAACTTGCAAACCAGAATGTCTAACAATGAGCAGTGAGACATCCTCCTCAGAGTACTAGCTTGATGGAGAATTAGAATGGGCAATAGCAACACTGGTCTTCTAGAACTGTAGGAGATAAAGGCAGGAAGGTCTAGCCTACACATACCTTCATGAGTGTGCGCTTGCACTTAACATGAACATGAGCAGGATTGGGGAATACCCCAACTGTATATTTCTGTTTTTCTGTTGGATCTGGGAGAAAGTGGGTGGGGAAGATGATGGTATACTTTATTCTTCATGTCATCTCAACGTTTTCCCCTACTTGATCAGTGATCACAGGACCAGGGCTGGTAATAAAAATGATTCTTAGGCAAGAGATTGAAGCTATATTTTAAATCTTACACCAGAATTCCTAAAGGCCTTATGGGACAGGATGTAAGAGTAAAAGCAACCATGATGATGGTAAAGATAGCTCACCAGTATCGTCCCTGTGTAAACTTCAGTTCAGTTGAGTTCAGTTTGGTCGCTCAGTCGTGTCCGACTCTTTGCGATCCCATGAATCGCAGCATGCCAGGCCTCCCTGTCCATCACCAACTCCCAGAGTTCACTCAAACTCATAACCATCAAGTCGGTGATGCCATCCAGCCATCTCATCCTCTGTCATCCCCTTCTCCTCCTGCAAGCAATCCCTCCCAGCATCAGGGTCTTTTCCAATGAATCAACTCAGGTGGCCAAAGTTTTGGAGTTTTAGCTTCAGCATCATTCCTTCCAATGAACACCCAAGTCTGATCTCCTTCAGGATGGACTGGTTGGATCTCCTTGCAATCCAAGGGACTCTCAAGAGTCTTCTCCAACACCACAATTCAAAAGCATCAATTCTTCGGTGCTCAACTTTCTTCACAGTCCAACTCTCACATCCATACATGACCACTGGAAAAACCATAGCCTTGACTAGATGGACCTTTGTTGGCAAAGTAAGGTCTCTGCTTTTGTATGTGCTATCTAGGTTGGTCATAACTTTCCTTTCAAGGAGTAACTGTGTTTTAATTTCATGGCTGCAATCACCATCCATATGTGAACAGGAGTAGACCAAGGGCAAAACACTTATAGACTAGTATTGCTACCAACAAGCTAGACCAGAACAGGGGCCAAACCTGTCTATTCTAAAGATGGAAGAGTTGGAATATAAATGGTGAGAAGGAAGAATAGGCGCTGAGTAAAGTCATGAATAAATGAGTTTTATAATAAGGAAAATGAAATCCAATATTGAATTAGTACCTCTAAAGAAGGTTAGAGAAAGAGATGATATTGTCTCTTAGCTCAGTTATATCAAGTGCCTTGAAACGGTGAATCTATGGGGTTGTCTGGACCACTCCTGCCTTTGGAGCCTGACAAAATGGAATGACAGCCTACAAACCTGAGTGACCTTCCCTAGGAGATGTTTTCAATATGGGTTTCTTTTCTATATGAGGAATAGCTAAAATGACCATTAATGACAGCAGGGGATTCTAGTAAAGTGCCTGATACAGAGCTCCTGAAACCCTAGAAAGTGTCAGAATTGAGTTGAATCATAGGACTCCTAGTTGGGACCACAGAAAACTGCTTGGTTCACAATTTGGTGACCAGAGGTTTATGTGAATAGTAAAAGAGGTTTACAGGGAAGAAACACACAGTAGTGAAGAATTGGGTTTTCCCTACACAGGTGGAAAGCTAAGGTTTTCATTTTGAGATTCCATGTCCAGAAAGGGAATTAAATAAATATTTGTTGAATTGAATAGAATGTACTTGAGACGAGACTGTTGATGCTTGCATCATGACTGTCCTCCTCAAAGAGAAGCCTGGTGGGGTTACAAAGCATGAAACCCCTTCTGCACATTTTCATTCTCCTTTATAAGGACAAAATAATCTTTAGGTAAAGTGAAGTTTATCTATATTCCTGTAGAAATAATATGCAATCCCTTCCTCCTCCCAAAAGACTAAATTCTGTATGATTGCAGTAGCATCTAATCAGTTACAATTTGTGTGGTTTCTTTTTCTTTTTTTTCCCAGAAAGCTAACTGCATTTACATGATCAGCATGGTACCTATAAAAATATGTGTTAATGTGAGTTCAATCTGAATGATACTAAGTGTTACAAGTTTTATGGAGCAGATTTACCAGGTGGGAGAGCTTGATTTTTTTTTTTTTTTAGTTTTAAAAAGTATTTTGAAATTTTTAAATCTAATAATAAGCTTAATTAAGGTGAAAAGAAAAAAAGAAGTACTTAAAGGAGTTATTTTAAGATACTTAAATTTCAATAAGTTGTTATACCAAGTAATTATGGGTGCTGAAATAATTTTCAAACTTCCTAATAATGCTTACATCATATCTTCATTTTTTTCCCCCTTTGTCTGATTTCAGGATTTAAGTTCCTTTTGAAGCCTGAAAGTAAATTGTTGGATTTACTTTCTTTCCCACTTTGAGCTTTTTGAATTAACATTTCTATAAGATTCTGCCTTATGGAATAATCTGTGAGTCAACCATTACTGATTGGCTCTAAGATCTATAGTTTTCTTTTCCCTTCTGGCTGTAGGATCTTCTGGAAACATTTGTGCAGTTTAAAAACTCCATTTCTCCATCATATTTATGAGATGTGACCATGTGACTAAGTCCAGGACAATGAGATGTGGGAGTAATGGGTGCAGTGAAATACCTGCACATTTTTGTCTTCTTATCTGGCTACAGCTCATGATTTGGGCCAAGCAAAAGAAAGAAAGAAACACCTTAGGAAAAGCTGGATCAGCAAAATAAGAAATCTGGATGCTTAAATGATCATGGGGAACATGGTACCCCCTGAGCTGGATCATCTTTAGGTTGATGTGTGAAAGAAGTAAAATTTAATCATATTTAAGACACCACAGTTTAAAAGCCCTTTGTTTAAGCAGCTTAGCCTTTGATCTGATACGATTTATCTGAGTTCATCATCTTAATATTAGGAACATAAATAGATGGCTTTTGTATTACCTGTGTTAATTTACTCTTGACCTAGGTCCTCAGCCCAGGATTTGGTTCTTACTATGCAAGTGAAGTGAAAGTCACTCAGTCCTATCTGACTCTTTGTGACCTCAAAGACTATACTGTCCATAGAATTCTGCAGGCCAGAATATCGGAGCGGGTAGCCTTTCCCTTCTCTAGGGGATCTTCCCAACCCAGGAATAGAACCCAGATCTCCACAATGCAGGCAGATTCTTTACCAGCTGAGCCACAAGGGAAGCCACTATGCAAGCCCTAGGCATCTATTCCTGGCTTTCAAGGCAATTCTTGATTTTATATATATATATATATATATAAGTGTATATACTCTAGACATGTATATATAGAGAGATTTTTCAACACATTAAATTCTTTTTATTGTCATTTATTTCTATTTCAACAATATCATAAATTAATTAATCACAATTTTATGAACAGTATGTCTTTATATACATAGAATTTAAGATATAGATTCTGAAATCCTTCCTTAAAAGATTTGGGGAGAAGAGGGGGTGAAAGAGGATGGATGGCTGGTTGGCATTATCAACTCAATGGGCATGAGTTTATGCAAACTTCTTGAGATAGCAGAGGACAGGGAAGCCTAGTGTGCTGCAGTCCATGGGGTCACAAAGAGATGGACTTTTTTTTAATATTGTGGTGGTAAAATAATTGTTCACCCACCGATAAAGCAGATTGCATTAGATGTCTCGGGATTAGAATTCTGGTCTTTTTGGTAGCCTTGGAGAAGGAAATGGCAACCCGCTCCAGTGTTCTTGCCTGGAGAATCCCAGGAACTCTGGAGCCTGATAGGCTGCCATCTTTGGGGTCACACAGAGTCGGACATGACTGAAGCGAGTTAGCAGCAGCAGCAGCAACATAGAGCAGTTTCATTAATTTCTAGTAAGAGCTCCTTTTTCATAAGAATCTTGAGACTCATTTTGCTTGTTTCTAAGTGAAGGGGAGTCTTAAGTTTCCCCTGTGCTTAAATACCTGTTTAATTTTACATCAGATCAATAGTATTTGTTGAATGCATAAGTAAGTAAATACCTTTATAGAATAAAGTTTTACTAAGTGGCTATGAAAAAATCATAAGAATGTTCCACTATGACATGAGATGACGGGCATCTTCCAACTTTCCATTTGCCACTTAAGAGCAAAATATTTCATTTGCCACAAGATTTTACTCTGTGAGGATAGTTTTGTGAATTTTAAATTAAATCTTCACAAGAAAATCTCAGTTAACATAACAAGAAGACACTGCATGAAAAAGCAGAGAAAAGCTATTAACATAGGTGTCAAAATAGATATTATTAGTCCTGTTGAAAAAGGTGGATATATTAAGCTCATGCTTTACAGAAATTGAACACTGGTATAACTTTTAACATTTTATGTATTTTCACAAGGTATTTANGATTTATCTGAGTTCATCATCTTAATATTAGGAACATAAATAGATGGCTTTTGTATTACCTGTGTTAATTTACTCTTGACCTAGGTCCTCAGCCCAGGATTTGGTTCTTACTATGCAAGTGAAGTGAAAGTCACTCAGTCCTATCTGACTCTTTGTGACCTCAAAGACTATACTGTCCATAGAATTCTGCAGGCCAGAATATCGGAGCGGGTAGCCTTTCCCTTCTCTAGGGGATCTTCCCAACCCAGGAATAGAACCCAGATCTCCACAATGCAGGCAGATTCTTTACCAGCTGAGCCACAAGGGAAGCCACTATGCAAGCCCTAGGCATCTATTCCTGGCTTTCAAGGCAATTCTTGATTTTATATATATATATATATATATAAGTGTATATACTCTAGACATGTATATATAGAGAGATTTTTCAACACATTAAATTCTTTTTATTGTCATTTATTTCTATTTCAACAATATCATAAATTAATTAATCACAATTTTATGAACAGTATGTCTTTATATACATAGAATTTAAGATATAGATTCTGAAATCCTTCCTTAAAAGATTTGGGGAGAAGAGGGGGTGAAAGAGGATGGATGGCTGGTTGGCATTATCAACTCAATGGGCATGAGTTTATGCAAACTTCTTGAGATAGCAGAGGACAGGGAAGCCTAGTGTGCTGCAGTCCATGGGGTCACAAAGAGATGGACTTTTTTTTAATATTGTGGTGGTAAAATAATTGTTCACCCACCGATAAAGCAGATTGCATTAGATGTCTCGGGATTAGAATTCTGGTCTTTTTGGTAGCCTTGGAGAAGGAAATGGCAACCCGCTCCAGTGTTCTTGCCTGGAGAATCCCAGGAACTCTGGAGCCTGATAGGCTGCCATCTTTGGGGTCACACAGAGTCGGACATGACTGAAGCGAGTTAGCAGCAGCAGCAGCAACATAGAGCAGTTTCATTAATTTCTAGTAAGAGCTCCTTTTTCATAAGAATCTTGAGACTCATTTTGCTTGTTTCTAAGTGAAGGGGAGTCTTAAGTTTCCCCTGTGCTTAAATACCTGTTTAATTTTACATCAGATCAATAGTATTTGTTGAATGCATAAGTAAGTAAATACCTTTATAGAATAAAGTTTTACTAAGTGGCTATGAAAAAATCATAAGAATGTTCCACTATGACATGAGATGACGGGCATCTTCCAACTTTCCATTTGCCACTTAAGAGCAAAATATTTCATTTGCCACAAGATTTTACTCTGTGAGGATAGTTTTGTGAATTTTAAATTAAATCTTCACAAGAAAATCTCAGTTAACATAACAAGAAGACACTGCATGAAAAAGCAGAGAAAAGCTATTAACATAGGTGTCAAAATAGATATTATTAGTCCTGTTGAAAAAGGTGGATATATTAAGCTCATGCTTTACAGAAATTGAACACTGGTATAACTTTTAACATTTTATGTATTTTCACAAGGTATTTATTATTAATTTTGATATTGCAAAGAAGGATGCATTTTGTTCAACCTCTTAGAAAATATCTTCTGCTTGCTTTTTTTTTAGGAAATTAATTCTGATTTAAATGTTTAGCTGCATCTCGATTTTTAGGCCCTTATTCTTTTGAGATAGATTTAATTATATTAACATTCTTCACACTTTTTGAAATTTGGAAGGCCACATGGTACCCCTTGAACCCTAACTACTTCTATGTACATTTTGTAAATACAAAGATACTTTCCTATTTTTGTTGTTGTGTTAGGCATTCAACTGTGTCCGACTCTTTGTGAGCCTATGTACTATAGCTCACAAGGATCCTCTGTCCATGGAATTCTCCAGGCAAGAATACTGGAGTGGATAACCATTCCCGTCTCTGGAAATCTTCCTGACCCAGGGTTCAAACCTGGGTCTCCCACATTACAGACAGTTTCTTAACTGTCTGAGCCACCAGAGGAGCCCTAACTATAAAACTACACTAAAAGTCAGAAGGTTAACATTAGAGCAATACTATTATGTAATGGAGAGATGTTATTCAAATTTTTAAAGTCACAGCAATATTGTGTTTCATTAGCTCAGTTCAGTCACTCAGTCGTGTCAAACTCTTTGTGACCCCATGGACTGCAGCACACCAGGCTTCCCTGACCATCACCAACTCCTGGAGCTTATTCAAACTCATATACATAGAGTAGGTGATACCATCCAACCATCTCATCCTCTGTCATCCCCTTGTCCTGCCTTCAATCTTTACCAGCATCAGGGTTTTTTCCAATGAGTCAGTTCTTCACATCAGGTTGCCGAAGCATTGGAGTTTCAACTTCAGCATCAGTCCTTCCAATGAATATACAGGACTGATTTCTTTCAGGATGGACTAATTGGATCTCCCTGCAGTCCAAGGGACTCTCAAGAGTCTTATTTTTCCTTTAAAATTCTGGTCCAAAGTCCAATCCAGTATCACATTAGATTCAACTATTCAGTCTATAGTTTCGTTTAAGATGAAGCAGTTCCACAGATTTTCTTTGACTCTCATGACCTAGATATATTGGAACAATATAGAGCAATTATTTTGTAAATGTTCCTCAGTTTGAGCTTGTCTGATATTTCCGTATTCTTCGATACACCCTGGTGGCTCAGATGGTGAAGAAAGTACCTACAATACAGGAGACCTGGATTGAAACCCTTGGTTGGGAAGACCTCTGGAGTAGGGAATGGCAACCCACTCCAGTATTCTTGCCTGGAGAATTCCATGGACAGAGAAGGGCTACAGTGCATGGGGTCACAAAGAGTCGGACACAACTGAATGACTAACACTTTTCACTTTGACTTTCAGATACAGATATGCCTGTTTGACGATAATACAGAAGTGACGCGTCTTTCTTTACACATTCTATACAGAAGCATGGATTTGGCTATTACTGAAGATATTGATTTTGATCACTTGCTATGGTGGTGTCTGCCATATTTCTTTACTATAAAATTGCTAGTTTTGCAAATAATCATATTTTGGGTGGAGATACTTTGAGGTATGTAAATATTCTATTCCTCATTTATTTTACATTGATAAATTCTTAGTATAATGAACACTAAATGGTGATTTTTTTTTCCTAATCATTTCTTCTAAATTCATTACTTTGTGTTCTACCATAAGGAAGAGCTTTTCTTTCTCCCCATTCATTAACTTATATCAGTATGGAGTTATAGGGTTTTGTTTTCTTTCATAGATTATATTCCATTATTATTTCAAGATTCAGATTGTCACAGATTTAGTTAGTAGAATTTACTTCAAGCAGACCCTTGAGACTTTTTAACATGCTCGTCATTCTTTCTAGCATATCTTTTATTTCAAGATATTACAGGCCCATCTTGTCCTTTTCCTATGCAAGCCTGATGTCAGCCATTTCTCCAAATAGCCTTGGTTTCTGGTAGCAGAGAATGATTTAGAAACCAAGATGTGAGCAGTAGGTTTGCTCACTGTTACTTCAGAGACATTGATTACAAAGGACAGAGCCAGTAATTCTAAGCTGGTTTCTCTCTCTAACACATGTATGTTTAGTTACTCACTCAGGTCCAACTCTTTATTACCCTTTGGGTTGTACCCTGCCAGGCTCCTCTATCCATGGAATTTTTCAGGCAAGAATAATGGAATGGGTTGTCATTTCCTCCTCAGGGGATCTTTCCAATTGAAGGATCAAACTCGAGTCTCCTGAGTCTCCTCCTTTGCAGGCGGATTCTCTACCTACTGAGCCATCAGGGAAGCACAAGTTTATCTCTAATTTTAACTTCTTCTATCTATCTATCCACCCATCCATCTATCTATGTATCTATCTATGCCATAAGTATACGCTGATACCTCCAATTCCAGCCTGACACTGGAAAGTTTATGCTAGCCTCCCCTTTCTTAATATTTATTTCTCCCATCTCTGAAAAGGAGTATGTCAAGGCTGCATATTGTCACCCTGCTTATTTAACTTATATGCAGAGTACATCATGNGACTGCAAGGAGATCCAACCAGTCCATTCTGAAGGAGATCAGCCCTGGGATTTCTTTGGAAGGAATGATGCTAAAGCTGAAACTCCAGTATTTTGGCCACCTCATGCAAAGAGTTGACTCATTGGAAAAGACTTTGATGCTGGGAGGGATTGGGGGTAGGAGAAGGGGACAACCCAAGATGAGATGGCTGGACGGCATCACGGACACGATGGACGTGAGTCTGAGTGAACTCCGGGAGTTGGTTATGGACAGGGAGGCCTGGGTGCTGCGATTCATGGGGTCGCAGAGTCAGACATGACTGAATGACTGAACAAAACTGAACTGATCTCTGACAGTGAAACTGGGCTTTCGTTATCATCAATAGATTTACTTGTTTGCTCAATCCTAGAATACACTGAAAATAGTTTCAAAACTGGCAAAAATCAAACTTACTGACTCAAGTTGAATATTTGCTTACAGTTCTTTCTGCCTTATCCCAAGTGCATATAAAATACTTTTTCAACATTATTTGTCTTGATTTTGGTTCTTTTCCTACATTTTCAATGTGGTTATATAATTATTTTGAAATGGAGTTAGAATTATTCTTATCTATTGGTATTTAATATTAGAGTTTCCCTGCCTTTGTTGATGTATTACTGTTGTTGGTGCTGGTGGTGAATACATACAACATTATGGTTCCAGGAGCCTCAACACTAGAAGGTGGACTCAGGGAAGTATTCCTCCACCCCTTGCTTCCACTCATTCTTACCTCTTGTTCCCTTCCATTTTTTTTTCACCCTCTCATTGCTTCTACCATCTTTTAAACCACTCTATAAGATATAATGTGTATTTTACATTATACCATATTTAAACCATCCTGTATATATATATACATGTATACACATGTATATGTATATATATGTGTGTGTGTGTGTGTATAAATAAATATATATATATATGCTGTTCATTATTACCCAAAATTTGCTTATTATTGATATTTTATCCACTTTGCTCTATTCTATTTAATATAACCTAGGAACTATTATTTATATGTTCATAGATATTTTCCTCATTCTATTTGACAGCGACATAGCACTTCATTCTATAATAGCTCATTCCATCATTCTTCTATATATGAGTATTTAGGTGGTTTCCCAAACTTTACAATTCTAAATAATGCCACAATAAATATCTGTATATATATATATATAAATATATATACACACACACACATACATACATATGTATGTATTTGTGCTGTAATAAATAACTATTCTATAATAAATAACTATGAGCTATAATAAATAACTAGATGTGCACATGTGTGTTTCTGCTCAGTCATGTCCAATTCTTTGCAACTTCCTAGACTGTGGCCCACCATGGAATTTTCCAGGCAAGAATACTGAAGTGGGATGCCATTTCTTTCTCCAGGGCATCTTCCCCACTCAGGGATCAAACCCGTATCTCTTGTATCTATTGCATTGACAAGCAGATTCTTTACCACTGCACTGCCTGGAAAGCCCTAAAATTTATGTATTTGGATCTATTTTTGCATTTTAAAAAACATCCACTAATCTGTATCCATTTATGCACCATTATGACACTGATCCATGGAGCCTTCACAGTATGTTTAATATCTACCGAAACCAGTCCACCCTCAGAGCTCTTCTTTCTCACTGTTTTCCTTGCTCTCCTAGAATGTTTATTTTCCATAAAAACCTTAGTATCAACTATGGGTCCATAAGAAGCTAGAGGTTTGGGTTGTTGTTTTTAATGGGAATTGTCAAATGTACAAATCAACTTAGAGAGATGTGCCATCTTCATGATGCTGAGTCATCAGATCCAAAACAAGGAATATCTTTCAAGTTAACTTTTGTATCTTTCAAGAGCATATTATTATCCTTTTCTCATATTCTTAAGCAGTCTCCCAAATTGCCTATTTCTTTCATTTTACCTTCTTCATCAGAAGCATCATCTTATTAAGACTAATTTATTGAATCACAAGGAACTTTTAAGCCCCTTCCGTATGGTCAGAGTGCTAATTTACCAGGAATCTTTTTTCAGTATTTTCGCACTCAAGGTTAACTTCTTTTGAATATGATTTTATTCAGTGTCTTCTCTTTGCCACATAGCTCCCCCATCCCTCCTCATTAATCTGTAAAGGTTTGCAACAGGAGCTCCAGAATTAGCTCTGCTGGAAATTCTTTTTTTTAACGTAAGTAATTTGAAGTCTTTAGTTTTCTTGTCTTCTGATTATACTGAAAGTGTTTCTGTGATTCTGTTTGTTCTTCTGTTGTTCTTAATGGTTTATTTGCAAG
Source organism: Neotragus pygmaeus (assembly GCA_006410875.1). Classification (NCBI taxonomy): domain Eukaryota; kingdom Metazoa; phylum Chordata; class Mammalia; order Artiodactyla; family Bovidae; genus Neotragus; species Neotragus pygmaeus. Next base: position 25,934 of record SJYV01036294.1, on the reverse strand, counting down.
ATACAAGGAGAGATTTCGATTTTGGCTACTGACAAAACTTATCTACTTATAACAAAAATCACTTTTAATTGTCAAGTTAGACACGACTTACATACAGTCTTTACAAAAGATATATATTACAGAATCCTCCCATAATTAAATAATTCAATCTCGCTCAAGCTTGTTCCATCAGACAAATTTGAAATCTTCTTTTCATCAGTCAATGATTTGTAACATATTGTGTTCCCTCTCTTTCTTATGGGAAGTAGATTTGGGTAACCAACATTTGTTGTTTAATCTAAGTTTAAATAAGCTAACCCCAGGTTCCCAGTGTAAATATTTATTTCTATCCTCCAAATCTGTGGTTTTAATTTGTGTTCTGTGGCGTCTTCGTGGTTCTATAAAGAGGGAGGAGTGGACCTGTGGGCAGGCTACAGTATCACTTGATCAAAACAGGTCAACTTTTAATGTGTCTTTCTTTTGAGTTTAATTTATCATAAGTATATATGGTTCCAAGCCTTTAAAATTACAAATAAAAAGAGAAAAATAAAACAATGCCTACCTCTAAATGGATTTTATGTCTTTTTAAAAATTCTTCTAAAGACTCATTGCTTTTTGTTTGCATGAACTTTTTTTAGTAAACCAACTCCATTCCCACTTCAAAGTAGTTCAGAAGAAATAGAATATATGGGAAAAGATTATATCTAACTAGCTTGTCACTATTCTGCCTCTGTTTCTTATAACAAAATGCTGTTCTGTTAGCTATACAGCCAAAATGGTACAATGTTAAAACTTAATATTAATATATGAAAACAACAACTTCCTTAACTCTTATAGTTTTATGGGTTGACTGGGTCCACGGCAGTTTTCTGTTGTTCTACTTGGGGCCATATGGGGGGAGCACTCAGATGTCAGCTGAGGGTGAAGTCATCTGGCCATTTGCCTGGGATGCTCAGTGGACAAACCCCTCTCCATGTCAACATAATCTCAGGGACTCCCTCCATGTGGTCTTCTCTCATAAACCTCAATCAGGGTTGCCAGACTCCTCACATGGTGGCTCCCCAAAGTACAAAAGTGGGAGTTGTGAGGTTTTATTAGGTCATAGCCCAGAACCAACATATTCCTCCATATTCTACAAGTTAAAGCTAGTCACAGGCCCAGCCTAGATTGAAGGGGTAGGAACAATAAAATGCATAAATACCAGGAGTTATGGCTTACTGGGGTCTATTTTTGCTGTGCTCAACCCTGTCTTACACTTCTTATTACACTTCTGAGTGTAAGACAGGGTTGTCTTACAACCCTGTATTTCTCTTTAGTTCTGCTATTTTCCCAAAACAAACCAATCTTTGAATGATTTTCCTTTTTAAAAAAAATGTATTGGAGCATAGCTGTTTTACAATGTTGTGTTCGTTTATGTTGTACAGCAAATTGAATCAGCTATACATATACATATATGCCCTCTTTTGGAGATTTCCTTTCCATTTAGGTCACCACAGAACACTGAATATAGTTCCCTGTACTCCACAGTAGTTTCTCATTAGTTATCTATTTTATACATTGTAGTGTATATATATATATCAGTCTCAGTTTCCCAATTCATCCCCTCATCTCTCCCCTTTCCCTTTTTGGTGTTCACATGCTTGTTCTCTGTGTCTCTATTTCTGCTTTGCAAATAGGTTCTTCCATACCATTTTTCTAGATTCCACATACATGCATTAATATATACAGTATTTGTTTTCCTCTTTGTGACTTACTTCACTTTGTATGACAATCTCTGTGTCCATCCAAGTCTGCATTGGCACAAATTTCATTCCTTTCTATGGCTGAGTAATATTCCATTGTATATCTGTACCACATCTTCTTCATCTGTTTCCAATATTGATGGACACCTAGGTTGCTTCCATATCCTGGATATTGTAAATAGATCTGCAATGAACATTGGGGTGAATGATTTCTTAATTCTTTAGATGTGTCTTTGTTTACTCTGTGCTTTCACTCTCTGACTTCTAACTCTTTAGTTTACATTTGTTCCAATTCCAAGAACCAGTGACCAAACCCAGACATTTACGGGGCAAGTTTTATTTTCTGCAAAATGTCTTCTAATATAGAGGATGCATTCTTCAAATAAGCTTTATTTTCTGTCTTTCTTTCTTTAGTAAGAATTAAAATTATAGAAGAGTCAAAAGCCTTGTCAGCTGAGAATCTAGTTGTTTGTTATTGTATCATTTGCCAAGTACATAGTAAGTGATACAACATATTTGTTGTATTGAAATGAATTCTACAGTGAAATCTTTATGTCCCATGTTTCCACTGTCTAGTGAGAAACTTGGCCTGAACAAGATGCTCTTTTCTCAGTAACCGCATTCCTACTACTCAGTGGTACAAAAGCCTTCCTTGTTTCTGTTGTGAGCTTCCTGGCCCTAGGCAACCTGCAGTGAAAGTTCTGGAATAAGGACTTAGAAGTCCTTCAGCTAAGAAGTCCTTCCCTGATGGCTCAGATGGTAAAGAACCTGCCTGCAATGAGGGAGACACAGTTTCAGTCCCCGGGTAGAGAAGATCCCCTGGAGAAAGAAATGGCTACCCAATTCAGTATTCTTGCCTGGAGAACTCCATGGACAGAGAACCCTGGTGGGCTATAGTACACAGGGTTTCAAAGATTCAGACACAACTGATCAACTAACACTTTTAGCTTCAGAGTCTGTAGCTAAAAATTTTCCCTTTGGTCCTCAGTGGTCATTATCAGGATTATCCCAATACTGAGCACACAAGAACTTCCACCAACACATTCTATGCCTGAGCAAACTTTGCACATTTCATTTCCTGATGATTAATTAATGTACCAAAACTTTCCAAAGAAAATAATTAATTTAGATTTTATTTGACAAAATTGCCAAGCCTTTTTGAATCAGCTAGGAATTCAAAAGTGACTTGGTGAAGTGGTAATTTTCAATCTCAAAATTCTGTCCACAGGTTCAGAAGGTAGCGGTATGTTCTGGCTAAATTTCATCTGATAGCTAAATTTTCAGTGCAATTCCAACTAAATCTTGGTCTGTACTCTGTGGCTCCTATCACTGAATCTGTGGGGTGCCTGCTGGAAATGAACTCAGAAATTCTCGGCTGAATTTATCTCAGTAAGATTTTCTGTTCTTGAATATTACACAGCAGGCTACCATTTGATGTGTGGGTTGTATCTCTTTCAGCAATTAGGAACCAGTGGTACTTAATGAAATAAAAGATAATTTTTAAGTATTGCTAACTTGGACTCTAAGTTATATGTGAGTTTACTTCCTAAGAATATTTTTCTGAGTATAAATAAGAGAAAGTAGTCATCTTTCAACTAGGAGAAAGAACGCAGCTACACAGCTGATTTCTCTCCCACATCAGCAGTGTGAGGCCATATTCAATCCCACAGGCCTGCAGAAGCCTTCTGGAGCCACCTTTTTTAATAAAGGGGAACATATATAGGGGAGGAGCAAGAGAAAAAAAAATGGTGAAGAGGATACATATGACTTGTTCCACTGGTTGGAATATATTCAGTTCAGTTCAGTCACTCAGTCATGTGCAACTCTCTGTGACCCCATGAATCGCAGCATGCCAGGCCTCCCTGTCCATCACCAACTTCCGGAGTTCACTCAGACTCACATCCATTGAGTCAGTGATGCCATCCAGCCATCCCATCCTCTGTCGGCCCCTTATCCTCCTGCCTTCATTCTTTCCCAGCATCAATGTCTTTTTCAAAGTGTCAGCTCTTCACATCAGGGAGCCGAAGTATTGGAGTTTCAGCCTCAACATCAGTCCCTTCAATGAACACCCGGGACTGATTTCCTTCAGGATGGACTATTTGGATCCCCTTGCAGTCCAAGGGACTCTCAAGAGTCTTCTCCAACACCACAGTTCAAAACCATCAATTCTTTGGTGCTCAGCTTTCTTTACAGTCCAACACTTGCATCCATACATGACCACTGGAAAAACCATAGCCTTGACTAGATGGACCTATGTTGGCAAAGTAATGTCTCTGCTTTTTAATACACTATCTAGGTTGGTCATAACTTTCCTTCCAAGGGGCAAGTATCTTTTAATTTCATGGCTGCAATCACCATTGCAGTGATTTTGGAGCCCAGAAAAATAAAGTCAGCCACGGTTTCCCCATCTATTTCAAAACCCTGAAGTGATGGGACCAGACGCCATGATCTTCATTTTCTGAATGTTGGGCTTTAAGCCAACTATTTCACTCTCCTCTTTCACTTTCATCAAGAGGCTTTTGAGTTCCTCTTCACTTTCTGCCATAAGAGTGATGTCATCTGCATATCTGAGGTTATTGATATTTCTCCCGGCAATCTTGATTCCAGCTTGTGCTTCCTCCAGCCCNTCTTCTAATTTCATGGCTGCAGTCACCATCTGCAGTGATTTTGGAGCCCAAAAATATAGTCTGCCACTGTTTCCACTGTTTCCCCATCTATTTCCCATGAAGTGATGGGACCGGATGCCATGATCTTCATTTTCTGAATGTTGAGCTTTAAGCCAACTTTTTCACTCTCCTCTTTCACTTTCATCAAGAGGCTTTTTAGTTCCTCTTCACTTTCTGCCATAAGAGTGATTTCATCTGCATATCTGAGGTTATTGATATTTCTCCTGGCAATCTTGATTCCAGCTTGTGCTTCCTCCAGCCCAGCATTTCTCATGATGTACTCTGCATATAAGTTAAATAAGCAGGGTGACAATATACAGCCTTGATGTACTTCTTTTCCTATTTGGAACGAGTAGTTCCAGACATATTCTGACTTGCAATTTCAGCATCACCACTTAATGACGGAGGTTTACTGTTGCCATTTAACAGATGGGAAACTTGAGTTTCAGTGAAATTAAAAGACTTGCCAAGTACACCCAGATAGTCAACAATAGGGCTGGGACTGAGACCAAGCCTGTCGAACGCTGACTTATCTCCTTAATCATTTCACTTAATACAACCCAAGGTGGATAATAAAATTTAGTGAGATGATACATGTAAAGCATATTACCTAGCCTTCATTAAGTACTCAGAAATTACAGGGCTTATTTTAATTTTTATTAGTTTATTTTGTTGAAGTGAAAAAGAAACAGATCCTTCCTCCTTCCCTGGGTAAAATCCCTGTTTATGGAATGGAAAATTTACTTATTCTATTATAACAGCAGCAGCAATAATGCATAATAGTAACAGAGGAATTCGGGGCATGGCTCCAAGCTCAAAAGGTCTGAGTTCCAAACCAAGTGTCATGGACCGAGTGCTTGTGTTCCCCAAATCTGTGTGCTGAAGTCCTACCTCTCACTGTGGTGGGCGTGTGGGAGGTGATTAGGTTTGGACAAGGTCATGAGGGTGGGGCCCCTGTAAGGAGTTAGTGTCCTTATAATGTAGAGGAAGAGAGAAACCTCTTCCTTTGTGCACACACTGAGGACAGTAGTGTGAGCACACAGCAAGAAGGCAGCTGTCCAGAAGTCAGGATGGAGCCCCCACTAGGGACCTTGATCTTGGATGGCTCAGCTCCAGAACTGAGACATAAACGTCTATAGTTCACGCTGCTCAGTCTGTGGTGTCTGTAGACAGCAAACACCAAATCTGCTTCTTACTGGTGGGATCAGAGGCAAATTGATGAACTTCTTAAAGGTGACATCTGTACCACATCCCCCACTTCATAAGACTTTAGTGAGAATTACAAGAGATGATACATCAAACAGCACTGAACAGGTGCCTGGCAGAGAGTAAGGAGTCTGTAAATGTCAGCCATTGTTCTGGGGATGGCTCCTTCTCTCATAGACTCCCACTCTTCTTGAGTAAAATCAACTGTGCCTCTTGACATGTCTGTCATTGGCGGCCTCACACACTAACAGGCTTCTGGCACCGCTGGGAAGCACCATTCGGCCAACCTCCAGGATATTTTTGCTTCTGCTCCCATTCACCATCATGGCCCCGGCAGAACTAAAGCTACACACAGGAGCCAGGCAGGCTTTTCTGTCCTCCCATGTTCCTTCCTATATCAGTTTAGCATTTTTTTCTTTTTAATGAGCTCCTTTCTAGAAGTAGGTTCCTGAGTCATTCTCTTTTTTAATACTCTAATTTCTAGCACATGCTCTGTGCTGCATCCTCCTGTATTAATCTAACCATAGCCACACCTGCAGGTGGCGCTACACTATCTCCAGTTCCACACATGAACATGACTCCATTCCTTCTCCTTTGTCCAACTGTGGCCTGCAGTGAAGTCCATCTAATGTCCTAGAGATTTCAGATTTCCTCTCCCTGATAATGAATTTACAGACACTGGTGGAGGTTCATGACACTNTAAAAAAAAAAAAGAGAAAAGCCAGTTTTTCCTCTTCTCACCCTCTCCATCCATCCCTACTTTGCACATAATTCTATGTCTTTCAGAACAAGTTCTCAGTAAATCCTTAGTGGCTGATAACAAACCCATTTACCCTTTGTACTACATTGATCAGGGTGGCATGGGGACAATGCAGGGGACTTCTGAGGAAAGAAAAGTTATTTGTACTTGAAAAGAGGTTTGTTAGGCTTAACTCCTGGAAAGCTGGAAAATGTCACAAGAGCTCATGAAAATTAAGAAGTGTTTGTTCTGCTTTCTTAGATGCTATCGCAAGTATCTCACAGGAGATAAGAAATCTTGGTTAATAGTAATTATTCTATCTATACATCATGAAGTATTTATTAAATAAATGATTTCAGCCCTATATTCCAGAAAAGTGAGATGTGCCAAGTAAATCAGTGCTTGAAATGAATGGTTTCGTTTTAGTATTTCCATTCACCATCATGGATCCAGGCTTCTTGTCTGGAATGTGGGAAAACCTCATAGCATGGTTGGAAGAACCAAAGATAAAATTAAGATTATGTAAATTAAGTAATTATCAAGCTGTAATTGCTATATAATATTTTTATTTTTTTAAATCTTTTAACTTAAAAATAAATATATATTTGTAAAGTTGCAAATTGTAGAATATATAAGGCAAAAGAAATATATATTTGAATATTATTTTATGTGCTCCTCGTTGAGACTCCTTATTTGCGTCTGGACTACCTTAGGAATTTGTCCATGAGACNAAATCTTTTAACTTAAAAATAAATATATATTTGTAAAGTTGCAAATTGTAGAATATATAAGGCAAAAGAAATATATATTTGAATATTATTTTATGTGCTCCTCGTTGAGACTCCTTATTTGCGTCTGGACTACCTTAGGAATTTGTCCATGAGACTTTTAAGAGAGACCTCACAATATTGTAAACAACTCATCTTTCTGTCAGAATTTTACCTCTGAAATTGTCATTTCACACCTATCTCTCATGTCCTATTAAACTTACTGAAAATGAATTCTACATTTTTTCTTTAGTTAAATATGGCCATTTTTGTTCATTGACCTTGGCTTTGTTTATTTCATGATGCTTACTGCTGGAATTACTAACATGTAGTTTTCAGTCTGNTTGACTCATTGGAAAAGACTCTGACGCTGGGAGGGATTGAGGGCAGGAGGAGAAGACAACAGAGGATGAGATGGCTGGATGGCATCACTGACTCGATGGACATGAGTTTGAGTGAACTCTGGGAGATAGTGATGGACAGGGAGGCCTGGCGTGCTGCGATCCATGGGATCGCAAAGAGTCGGACACGACTGAGCAACTGAACTGAAGTACAGCCATGTGAAGTAGCACCAATGCAGAACAACACCGTCTAGAATGGAGATCAGGCTAGCAGCCCTTTTCTGTGGTCTTTTGTGTCTCTGCTACGATCCCCGTTAAGTAACTTCTTGTTCAAGAATATATATGTATAACTCCCTTAAAATAAGCAGTAACGTACAGATCCAGGGAGGAAAACAATACAGTAATATTTTAAGGATACATGGCCCAGATTGTTGTAGGTCTGCTTACATTCCGACCAGCTCTTTCATTAAAAATGAAAGTGATTTCATTTTTCCCAAATTAAGGACATTTCAGGTCATTTATTGCAAGAGTATTCACCTCTTGTAAAGAGAAAAGTGATGCTGAAAGTTCTAGAATCTCATGATTTCCTTGTTTTTAACCTATGTCCTTGATCCTTCCCTACTGAAAAGAGAAAACTGATATCTCTCTACTAGAATTAATTATGGCTTAAGATAGGATTTAAAGTTAATTAATATTTTGACATAGCTATTTTATACTTTATATTCTTTATTTGAATATCATGAATGAGGAATATGCTCCCAAGGAATTCTAGCGGATACTAACAGTTTATTGTTTCAAGTTTCAATTAATCTAAGAAAATATGCCAACTTGGCAATGTCTAAAACCATGCTACTATAAAACCTTAAAATGTATATAATCCAGAGACGTCTAGTTAATTTTGGCAAAGTTCTGTTACAAAATCTGAATTTTTAGATTAGCTTCAGAGTCTTAAAAATTTAGAGGTTGTTATGAAGTAGTGGGTTTTCCAGATGACGCTAGTGGTAAAGAATCTGCTTCCCAATGCAGGAGGTGCAAGAGACTTAGGGGTTTGATCCCTCAGTCGGGAAGATTCCCTGGAATAGGAAATGGCAACCCACTCCAGTATTCTTGCCTGGAGAATCCCATGGACAGANAATCCTAGGTCTAAGACAGTGTTTTGTTTTTCCTGTAAAATATTCCATAGAAAAGGATTCACTTGAAAATTGAGATAAAACTTTGAAGTGGGTCTGAGTTATGAACAAATAAGACCAGCTTCTACAATTCATCATATGAAACTTTCTACCAAACAAAATTCTGACTTTTGTATATGTTTTTCTTTTACTTTGTAACTAATGAAGTAACTGCATCACCTCTGGTGCTTTAAAGTCCCTACTATACCCCAATTTTTAAAAAGTCCCTAAGTGTCTCTCCAAAACACATATTCCTGTACTTTCAAGAGATGGGTACATAACACAGTTATTCCTGAGGCAGGACTGATTCAGTCTGTGGGAGCAAAATTCATAAATGATTTCTTCAAGGATTAGATTTTAAATAAATTTCTAAGATCTTTCTGATGTTCATCATGGCAACCAATTTATATGCTTGCATTAATTTGTGAGAGAATTTTGATCTGTACATCATCAATATGTAATTGAATTCTATTTGGTTGTGTTTTTATTTAATTTGCTACATAATTTGAGGCAAACACCAATTTTGACTGGCATTTTCAGTAAATTGACAGTTGTTTTACTTACATGACTGGTTATTTTGGCATTCAATATAAGCAAAACCAAGATAATTTATGATAGCATTGTACTCCATGTGTCAAGCCAAATCTTATTTAACTAGCTATTTCACATCTAGTGACAACAGTAGACATTACTAACTCATTAAAATTCAACATTGTGTCACACATGAAATCTCTTCATCACTTAACTTTAAAATAACCAGAACTATTGTATACAAATGAATACATGTATACTATTACAAGTGCTTTTGTAATGATTTTTCTAAGTAACTAAGCCATAGAGAGGCCAAAAAGAGATTTTTTTCCCCCCTGGGATGATTTGGAGAGTGTACACAAAAGATGACATTCTTTACAAGAATGGAAGCAAATTGGTTTCATGTGCTTTCAGCATAGATTCTGGAATTAAAAAATGACTGAAACAGACTTGGTCACTGATGGTACATATACTTTTATTTTTACCACCTAATTATTTTAATCAAGGTTTGTGACAAGTAATTTTTACAGTTAAACACTAGAATATATACATACGTATACATATATATATACATATTCTTTGTTCCCATCTGTTACAAATTTCATTATGCCATTCTTACAAATAAGGAATTAGTTACTTCAGTCATAGAGCATCAGTCTCTTCAAAACACAGACAAGAAAATGAAAGAGAACTTAAGAAAGACAACAGAACAATGGACTTCTTACATTCTTTGTTTAGGGTCACTTTGAAGCAAATCATTTCCTTGTCAAGCCTTCTTCCTGGCACCTAAGTCATATCTACAAATAGTTTCCATGATAACCGTTTGCTTACATGGCCACTTGAGAAAACTGTGGAACATTTTCCAGTTGCTTATAGAGAAACCCCAAAGTAGAAAGCAGGAGTTTTTCTGTTATCAGACTGACTGACTCCTATCCTGCCCCTTATAAAAGACCTTTTAAGTAAGCCTATTTTTGTCTATAACCAAATACTCAAGAAGTGGCCCTTCAGTGATGTAAATGTACTTCCTTCCCCTGTTAGAATTCTTTCCCTAAAGCCAAGAGTCCTTTGTTGACCTTTAGCTCAACAACCGTCTTGAAATAGCAGCTCTTATTCTGCTCTTCTGGGATGATAGTAATCTCTGAGCATGTATTCTAATATATAGTGATATGGTGGCCAGTGTTTCAAATACCAGTGGAAATGCAATTCTCTGCTATAAGGAAGCACTTATGAACTGGCAAGGAATACAAGGCTGCTGTCAGGAATAAGTATCTGTGGTATCAAAGCTCTGGCAGACATACATGCTTAGAAGTTAATGAATTTCTTCCACACCTACATTTGTGATACTGTATCTAGAAATCTGCCGTGTGTTTTTGCAAATATATAGTGC